>JAVJIX010000004.1:8330000-8332500 GCA_036785185.1 Paratrypauchen microcephalus | reverse complement strand
CTGGGACATTTTCAGCTTCCAAGAATTGTGTACAGATCCTTGCAACATGGGGCCGTGCATCATCTTGCTGAAACATGAGGTGATGTTCATGGATGTATGGCACAACAATGGGCCTCAGGATCTCATCACGGTATCTCTGTGCATTCAAAATGCCATCAATAAAATGCACCTGTGTTCTTCGTCCATAACAGATGCCTGCCCATACCATAACCCCACCACCACCGTGGGCCACTCGATCCACAACACTGACATCAGCAAAGCGCTCACCCACACGACGCCACACACGCTGTATGCCATCTGCCCTGAACAATGTAAACCGAGATTCATCCGTGAAGAGAACACCTCTCCAACGTGCCAGACGCCATCGAATGTGAGCATTTGCCCACTCAAGTCTGTTACGGCGACGATCTGGAGTCAGGTTAAGACCCCGATGAGGATGACGAGCATGCAGTTGAGCTTCCCTGAGACGGTTTCTGACAGTTTGTGCAGAAATTGTTTGGTTATACAAACCAATTGTTTCAGCAGCTGTCCGAGTGGCTGGTCTCAGACGATCTTGGAGGTGAACCTGCTGGATGTGGAGGTCCTGGACTGGTGTGGTTACACGTGGTCTGTGGTTGTGAGGCCGGTTGGATGTACTGCCATATTCTCTGAAACGCCTTTGGAGACGGCTTATGGTGGAGAAATGAACATTCAATCCACGAGCAACAGATCTGGTTGACATTCCTGCTGTCAGCATGCCAATTGCACGCAATGCTTGTGACATCTGTGGCATTTTGCTGTGAGACAAAACTGCACATTTCAGAGTGGCCTTTTAGTGTGGGCAGTATAAGGTACACCTGTGCACTAATCATGATGTCAGATCAGCATCTTGATGTGGCACACCTGTGAGGTGGGATGGATTATCTCAGCAAAGCAGAAGTGCTCACTATCACACATTTAGACAGATTTGTGAACAATGTTTGAGAGAAATGGTAATATTGTGTATCTGGAATGAATTTTAGATCTTTTAAGTCTATCTCATGAAAAATGGGAGCAAAAACAAAAGTGTTGCGTTTATGTTTTTGTTGAGTATATATATACATACACATACACATACACACGCAATTTTTTTCTCGGATTTGCAGATAGCGAGAAAAAAAATGACCCCGTGGCTGAAAAAAAAAAAATCTGAGATCCGCTAAAAGGCGGAACTCTTTCATTTCTGATTTTATACATTTTTAAATAGTTTTTATGTTAATGGAAACAGTGATGCAGTCTATCCGAACAGCGTAGTAGTCTGACAATGCCGTGATGATGCATGAATTGAAAATAATTTGCCTCGATTATTTTTTGTACTCGAGTTACTCTATGTATATTTTATTATATTTATAAATATAATCTCTCTTTACTGGAAAGTTCCATCTAAAACTGTGGATCCACTGACCAAACTTTCACAACTAATCATCCATCCATATGTGAGTAAAAGAGAGAGAGCAGAGAACAGAAGTGCCTCATCCCTGGTTAGTTTGTGCAGTGATACTGACACTACACTGTTATGTAACAAGAGGAACAGAAGGTGTTGGTTTCACCGAAGCACCATAGGGGACACTGCATCTAGTCTGTGTAGAATAGCATAGATGCTTATCAATCGCATTTGACTGGGAATCAACAAGTGTGCAATGTAGCCGCAAGATGACAAGATAACAGCATTTAATTACAGTGGTACCTCGCCTTACGAATGACCCAACAAACGAAATTTTCAAGTTACGAAACGCCTTCACGTCAAATTTTGGTCTCTAGATACGAATGAAATTTCAAGTTACGAAACGTGAAATCTCCAATCCAATCCAACTTTATTTATAAAGCACTTTAAAAACAACAAATCTCAAAAATTCAATTAATGCGTGCTCAGATGCACGCCCCGAAACGTAAATACACTTTATCAACACACACGGGGTTAGGTTCCAGAGGTGGCCCGCGGTGGGAGAGGTCCACGAGGTAGGACAACTTTGTATTTTGCAATTGTTCTACATGTTTTAGGGCTGCAAATGCCTCACCACACGCATTCTACGCTTTTCTCAGACTGGAGTTTCTCTCGCATTTCTCTCTCGTTTGAACACTCGAACTTTCATAGATTTTCAATGGAATGTGTTGGGGGGGCACGGCTCGCCGAACGTGCGATGGAAGCGGAGACACAACAACACATGATCAGTGTGGTAAAACTCACCTGTCTCATGACGGTCTAAACCCCGCTCACGTTCAATTAGTGAGTGAACAATCCAACACTTGGTGAATTCTGCTTCACAATGATAGGAAGAGCCGACATCGAAGGATCAAAACGTCTATACGGCGCAAGGCCGCGCTACACCGGGGCTGCGGGATGGAGAGCCGTGGCGCCCGGGCCGTGCCTCCTCCTCGGGGCCGCGAGCACGCGCGACTCGGCCCGCCCGCGCGGCTCACAGCTCACAGTCTCAGCCCCACGGCTCTGGAAGTCACATAGAACCAGAGCCCACCCCAAGCG
>JAVJIX010000004.1:8005000-8325000 GCA_036785185.1 Paratrypauchen microcephalus | reverse complement strand
AATGTGAGAAAAGGTTAATTCCAGTCTGAGAAAAGTGTATAATGTGTGTGCTGAGGCATTTACAGCCTTAAAACATGTAGAATAATTGGAAAATATAAAATTGTCCTACTTCGCGGATTTCACTTATTGCGGGCTATTTCTGGAACCTAACCCCCGCGATAAACGAGGGATTACTGTATATATATATATATGTATATATATGTATTTTTTTTTTCTTAAAAGCATTTGGAAGCTTATTATGGTTTGGTTACGCATCATGTATTTTATAAATCTTCATTTTAAAGGGACAGTGTGATTTTTACCCGTTAATTACAGAAATTGAAGATACCCATTCAAAAATACAGTGTTTTCCAAGCCTTTTCACTTCCATCATGAAATCAAAGTATTCTGTTGGACTTAGATATACCTGCATAAAAGGGGGATCGTCCCCATATAGAGGCAGCCATTTTGAATACGAGAGCTGCAGAAGGACATTTGGGCTCCGCCTTCGCCTTCGGCAAGGCTCGTGGTTTTGGGTAAACAACGACAAGCATGTTGCCGGATCACACGTCGTAATGGATCTAACACGTGTTTTGGACTAAATTGTTTTACTGGATTTTATTCGCTGGATCCTTACGGACAGATTGAGACCAAGCTTATGGTGAAATACTGAGTTTGACCTGTCCAGAGCCTTCAAAGGTAAGCAAAGTAACAAACCTCGTTTTGTGCTTTTCTGTATAAAAGCCCCATGTGCTCGGGGAGTGATTGTTGTGCCGGGAAATGAATTGCATAGTCAAAAAGAGGAGACTGTAAGTTTTCATTTGATTGTCATGGTACACGATCGGGAATGTGTGCTTTCATACGAAAAGAAAAAAAAAACAGTGAACGGGGCCGCGTTTTATTTATACCGTAGTTGTCGGTGAGGGCTTGCACAGCGCCGCGTGCGCTTCACGCGTTCGTGCGCGGGTACGCGAGCTGTCTGCGTTACGGCGCGCCCGGGTGACCCTCGAGGTCTGCCGTAGCTAAAACAGCAATTGCAATAGCCACTATCCACCTATGCGCCACGAATCCTACACACTGTACCTTTTAATGTTTCTTACAAACAAGTCATATTTTTTGTTAGTACCAGGCAACACAAGTATTCCCCAAACTAATCTCCAGGGATTTTAGATGCAATTTACAGGAATGTAGTTTTTACCATTTCCAGGCAAACACCATAAAACAAGTCATCATTTTTAGCGCAGCGTGGGCTCTGTAGTATCCCATTAGCGCTGCTCCCTACTGCACAGTGAGGGCACGTGCACAGAAGAGTGCAGAGGGAAGATGCACTCAAAGAGCCTTTGTGTGAGGGGCAGGACTGGCCCAGAGGCAAAGCTGGAACAACCCCGAGCTCCATAAGACCAGGGTCAGACGGGACAGAGCTGTTAGCATCCGAAGAGTGTCAGAGGATTTAAAGGTGCTATATTATGCAAAACTCCCTTGATTCAGCCTTTATATCATACATGCACAAACACAAAGCATATACCTGAAGTTATGTTTTCATTCACTTGTACTCTCGGGATGTTGTCCTTTAGTTGGTCAAATAGTCCATGGTGTTTTAGTCTGCTTAATATTTTATCAGCAGAAAGGTGAAAGCATGGTTACCTGGAGTTTTGGAAGTGACTGGATAGTCTAATCTGCTTTTTCACTTAAAAAAGCAGATTAGACTATATTATGCTAAGTTGATTCTTGTGAGCTGTAAATCATGTTATAATGTTGTTACCTCATCAAAAACATCCCCAGAGTTGTGTTTTGTTTCATTCACACGTGTTCCTGTTTACAGTATGGATGTAGTTGTTTGTGAGTTTGATCTTGGTACTTGGGAGAGCTTTTGCCTAATAATTTATCAATGGGCAGCGCCTACTGCACACACTTAAGTAGTCCTGCGTTTAGTTTAGTCTCTCTCTCTGTCTCTCTCTGTCTCTCCTCTTCTTAAAATGCTTGGATCCCCACCAATGTAAATCAGTAGGTGTTAATTCATGAAGCTTGTCTGTGTTTTTAAAGTCTATTCTCCTTGAATTGTTCTCCTCCTTGTGCCAGCTAATGCAGACCTTGATAATGCATGACCAACAGGTAAAATAATTCTACTAGTCTACTATTTTAATAATAAAGAATAATTCTTCTATTTTTATGTTCTTTTGATGACTTAAATCTGGTAGTGTTGATGCCATGATAAGCTTTTTCTGCTGAACTCATGCAATTGTATGTTTTTATGGAAGACATTGGCATTATTTGGCTATTTTGTAAAACATTCAGAATCTTTTTGGGGTTTAAGGGCCAAAATGCATCTTTTACTGTAAAAATGTTGTGACACATAGTCAATGAGAGTATGTAAGAGTAAGAGAAACGTGTAATGTCTAAGCATTTAAATAAGCAGCACTTTTCAGTATAGTTTTTTGTAGCATGCAGCCCTATAGCAAGGTAACATTTTTGGGGCCTTTGAAGTCCATGGAAGGTAACGCAGGACAGTGGTGCTTTGATTTGTAATGGACACCGTAAAAGTGGGGAAACTCCCTCTGGTCCACTCTGATCTCTGCTCATACCTGAGGGGCCAGAACATAACGCTGTCACAACCAAACACGAGTCCACAGTCATGATCTACAGACACACGCACCTGGGGAAGTTCAGATTTCACTTTTAAGACAAACCACACAAAATGTATTGGTCTTTTTATAGCTTAGTTGAGTTGAAGAAAAGACACGAGGCAGAGCTGCTGAAGTTCTTTTTTCATTACAAGGACAAATGGTGAGCACACCAGAGGGACAGCTCATGCTAGATATATTTCAAGGTAAAGCTCATATTGAGGTGGATCGTGATTATAAGACTCCCCTGCCCTCGGGGAGAAGGTACCGGAGTCTCCGGGCCCACTCCACCAGACTGTCAAACAGCTTCATCCACCAGGCTGTCAGGAGGTTGAACTCTCACCTGAACTCTCACCTTACCCGTCTCCCACCCCCCACCCCCCCATATTGGCATAACCTGTATTCCATAAAAAGACATAACACTCTAGACACTTTTAAAAAACTGATGCTAAGGACTACTGTTGCACTGTTGCACATTTACATTTACTACTGGAATTTTACTACTGTTGTACTGTTGTTTACTACTAGTCTGGTTAACACCTGACCATATCACAAGTGAGATATGGGTCTGGGAGCTCGCTTCGAAAAATCCTGTAGCGGAGGTGTGGTTAGCGATTGCCAACGGCCGTTTATTGGGCGTTATGAATGTCTATCATTGAGCGTATACGTAAGTCCATAGCCAATCATGTCAGTTGTCAGTTCAAACTACAAGCTTCCGTTTGTCATGTAGTACGCGTCACCGTCTTTCCACCCCTCCCCCGCTCTCTGATTTGGGCCCTAAATCTGGGACTCTCGCTTGGACGAGCTGCCAGGCCGCCTTCCAGTTCGAAACGAACGGAAGCGGCCTGGGAATTCCCAGGCTAGTTTACTACTGTTATTGCACATTACTACTGGAATTTTTACTCCTGTTGTTTACTCCTGTTATTGCACTAGAATTACTACTGTTGCACATTTATTTTATCTTAACTTCAATGCACATTCTATTGCACGTTACCATTTCACTGCTGTATCTTCCATTGCACATTTTGATGCACACTGCACACTTTTGGACATCTGTATATAGGTATTTATTTATTATGTTGCACTGCTCTAAGATTTTAGATCTTAGACTTTAGTTTAACTTTAGATCTCTGTCTTCTAGTTTTTGTTGTGTTTTGTCTTTATATTGTATTTTGTACACTGTCTTTTTTGCACTACTTGGCCAGAGAGTAGTGATGTTACGAGATGGGCCGAGGCTGCGAAGCGTGTGCCGAGTAATGAAGGGGGCGTGTCCGCGAAGCGCAATTCGAGGCTCGCTTCATTTGGGGGAGGAGCCAAAATGATGACGTTCGAAGCCTCGCTGCCCGGCTGTACCACGTGACTACTTCGGGAAGCGGTTCAGATTTTGCCGCAAGATTTTCCAGCTGTATAAACCCCTCAGGCTCCATTCAAAATGTGGGGATTTGAAGGAGAGCTGCATCAGTTGAGAGTTTGGATCAGGGCTCTCAAGGCTCACGCATTGGCATTTCTCACGCTGATTTGTGTTATTTTTTTTATTTTTTATTTTTTTGTGCCCAGAAAATCGGTCTGTGTGGCTTAGTTTATGCAGGCTCCGCGCGTTTTCAGCGCCGCCCCCTCCCCCTGCTCCGGGGGAGCTCCGGGGGAGCAGGGGGAGGGGGCTCCCGACCGTGCACTCCGAGCGGAGGCCGGAGCAGATGCGCCGTCCCCCGGGCACGTCCTGAGCCTCAGTCCCGGTGCCACGTCTCCTCTGAGACGCACCGACTCCGGTCCCGGTGTCTCCGTCTGTGCGTAACGTGTCCCCCCCGACGGCTTACGCGCGGAATACGCGCGGCCCAGAGCCGAACTGCCCGTGGTGAGCCGCGGTGAGCCGCGGGCCCGGTGCATTGACCAGACTCTTACATGAATCCCGCTCTCCCCCGCCCCTCTCAGCGCGCACTGACAAAGTGCGGTGATGATAAAACAAACTGAGAACCATCAGGTAATAACTTCATTTCTATAACTCTCATTAGTTGCTTTGTAGTTTAAGTTTGCTCTTTAGACAAACAGGGCTCTCAGCACGCAATTCGACGTGTTCACACGCTCACACGGCATTTCTCACGCAATTCAAGCGCGGAAAAATGTTCACTCGCACTTGAGAGCCCTGGTTTGGATAGAGTTTGGAGAGTCTAGATACTAGAGTTTCATAGCGTTTATATAGTTTGGAGATAGTTTGGAGAGCGTTTGGAAAGTTTAGGAAGAGAGATCTAGGAGAGTGAGGAGAGTATGATAGGTGATAGGATGGAGCCAGTGAGGAAGAGGAGGTCTTCCCCTGTGTGGGAACACTTTGATCTGAAACCAAACCAAAACCTGTTGAGAAACTCTTGTTTCTGAATAAAAATGAATAAAAAAAATTCCCCTGTCCTGTACATCATTGTCCAAGTTACACAAGCATAATCTGTGTCCTCTTCCTAGTTCCACAAACACTTTCACTGTCCTCTGCCAGATTATGCCCTTGCCATTTTCAGAAAAACAGCTTAACATTTAATTTCATTTTATTTTATTTATTTAACAGGACAATGTACAGCCACATAATGCCAAAGGCAGAGATGCTTGTATCAGATTATACCTTGAAATCCAATTTCCATCTGTAGTCCTTTAACCTGTCATATATGATCATTTTGGGAAAATTTACACACACAGAATACATCCAAAATTTATTATACACATATGAGAATATATGTATAGAAATTATTTGGTCATACATGTTTTGTAATTAATAGTCATTCCCAACAGACACAAAAATTCAATGTGACACACATTGTGGTTCAAATACAGCTGCCTGTGATTACACACTTGGCCAATAGGTGGTTTCGTGCGCACATGAAGCTTCGAGAAATGAACCTTTTCTCGAACCAATTGGCTCAAGTGGTTCAATGCCTCATGAGGCTTCATCTCACCATCACTACCAGAGAGAAACGAAATTTCGATTCACTGTATGTTGAACACATATGGCAGAATTGACAATAAAGCTGACTTTGATCTTTGATCTTTTGATCCTTTGATCTTTGAGGTTCACGCAAGTTAATATGTTTGTCTATTGCCCATCAGTTAGACTTAGATGATTAGGTAACAATTAAAGAAGATGTCTGGCATTGAATTAAACTTATTGTATGAATCACTGCACAAATTCCACTGACTAATGCAGCAGCTGCCGAAGAGGTTTTTAGCCATGTTTTTATTTTATATTTGAGTAATTAAAAAATGTCTCCAGTTCAATAAAGTATTCAAGTATTTCACAAATGTAACCACAGCCTTGCATACCCAAGTTATAGTTTGTATTATCTGTTTTAAGGGACAAAGAATGTATTTAAATCTATTTAACCCATTACTAACTCTTATAAACTCTTGGCACATCACTGAAATTCTAAAATTTCTGGTGCATGCACATGTGTGGCAGAATATTTTTAAATTTGATTTTATATACTATCCACTTTGCTCACCTGTACTTCTAATTGGGCATGGTCTCTCTGACTGGGTGAGCTTTCCCATTTAAAAAAAATAAAATAAAATAAAATAAAAAATCATTAAGATCCTGGCTCTGATATGGGGATAATAAAATTTTCCTTCACATTCAAATTTATCAACAAGATGAATATAATTTATTGAATATCATATTTTGCCTTCAAAATAATGTTTGCGTGTTAGTGCATGGGTTATGAGACTGTTACTTTCTTGGTCACATGAAGCCCATTATAGCACTAAAGTATTGGATAACTGTTACATAATTAAGTCCATTAACACTGATCTTCCTCATGTTTCTTCTGTTTGTTCACTCATGTCCTGCAGCAGAGTAATATATTTTTGGACTGTTGTGATTCTCATATGACCAGATCATTTACTGCCTCATCGCTGATTTAAGAGACTTCCATCTTTGTTCAACTTTTCTTTTGGTCTTTGCTTTGATTGTCTCACTTTTTTGATAGTCCTTCAAGGCTTAGAGAGTAGGTACAATGGAGTAGCTGGTGTTTGGTGTTTTGACTACTATTGTATAGTATAGTTAATTATAGTATAGTATAGTATAGTTAATTTTAGAAAATGCTGACTCTAAATATTGATTAAGATGACATGAATGGGACAAAACTGAACTTTTCCTGAATATTTTAGTATGATTTTATCAGAACTAGTATAAGAGCACATAGTAATAAGAATAATGAAACTCTGTGGGGTGAAAATTACATAATGAGTGACTGGACTAGTTAGTACACTATTCTTGCTTTGGGCTTTTTAAGAAAAATAAATTAATAAAAACGGAAATACAAAGACAATTTTCTATTTTGCAAAACATATGTCAACACCTACAGTCTTCAGTCTTGTAGGTTGAATCTTTTTCCATTTACCTTTGACAAAATACATTTACTCCCACTCTCCACCAGACAAAATAGACACCAAACTATAGTTAAATCCACAGCTCGTTCTTTAATGTATTCATCCTTTTTCTCTGTTTGCATCTCGGTAATACTCCTGCCGGCAGTCGTCTAGCTGATTTCATGGCTTTTTACTCAAACACAAAGACTTTATTCTGACTGTTCGGCTCCAATCCTCCTTCTTTCCTCTCTCTCCTTCTCTCGCCTCCGCTTCACATCAGCTGCCCCAAGACCCAACATAACGCCACATTTTCCATTGTATTACCTCATGCTTCTCACAGTGTTAGAAAATGACAAAGACCAAACCAAAAAGACAGCATATAGTTGCGATATTAGCATGTAAAATTAGGCTTGGTGTCTCCATCTTGGCTTAGACTTTGAAGTTTGTCCAAAACGCACTTGGGGAGAGGAGTGGGGGTGGGTGGAAAATGTAGGTCATACAGTAGAAGACAATTCAAAGATGCTGATAGAGCACAGACATTCTCACGATGAGGTTTGAAACTAAAAGCACTTTTTTTTGGAAGCTGTATTCTGCTTATTTTGCAAGTTCAAAAAGCTTTATTGACAATATAGTAAAGCAACAATGCATTTGCAGTTTTGCTGTGAATGAGCTTGTCCCTCTCTTCACAGATCTGACCTGTAACTTGGCTCAGTAGCGTCACTTGCTTGTTTACATGGAGATGGATAAGCTTAATGCCATTCTGTGGAACATTCCATGCAAAATAATATTTCCATAGAGATAAGCAAGTGGTGGACCCTCCATCAGGAAAATTACATAGTGCACCTTAAGTCAATTTTAACAGTAGATAATATCTGAAATATATTGTTTGCAATTATTATAATATATATGTTGCTTATTTTCTTCTCTTGTATATTGATGATTTTCTGTATCACTCATCCATATTACATTGCCTATGGACACAACCACATCATCCACAGATGGTTGGGCACTACTGCAGACTAGTGAATCTTCTGTGTTGCTTTGAGTTAGCTGGTAAAGTTAGCCTCAAAGTTAGCAGCAGAGGCAGTTGTGTAGTTTGCTGGTGCAGCTTTTCACACTCGTTGTATTTGCCAGCTGCCGTGGTCTGAACTCACGTCACATGAATCTCTTTGTTTTGGTTTAGAGCGGACATAAAACCCGGCTCTGTTACACTGAGACAAAGGCTGATTATAACCCACAAACCACTCACTGCGCACGAGGCTCCAATACATTTATTTATGTACAATATTATTTTATTATTGCTTCTCACAGTGCGGTACAGCAACTAATGGATTTGTTTCTTGCTTTGAGTTTATTCAGTCCTTGTGTAGACTTGACTTGTAGCCACAAGTCCAGGATATTTCTGCTGTTGAATCTGTTCACTTCTGTATTTTGTGGCAAGATTGATTAAATATTTTTGAGGAGATATTGCAACAGAAAAGTATATTAACAGCAGCAGTAGAATATTGAAACAAACATATCTTGAATCTGAAGAATATTGAAGAATATCAAGATATGCTAAAAATATATTCATTTAAGATACAGTAGCATAAAGAACTACCTACATACACAACTTATGTACTACAATAGAAAACGGTAAACAGTGGTTTAGTTTCTTGTTTAGTTTTGCCTTGCCCATGCATATTTATCACTGCCTCTTTAGATTTACATGTTGTAGCCACTGCGGTCTTCTGACACACTTCCTTGTCAGAAGTGGGCTACAGCATAACCATGTTGCCAGGCAGAGACGTTCAAAGACTGCAGGAACTGGAGTGACCCACTGAACTCAAAAATCACATCCACTGAGCAATTTGTCATACCCTATGATAATGAACCAGATCAGTGCATGTTGCATTTGTAGTAATGTTTCTTTGACTTATTTTTGCCCTAAGCAAACAAAAATATACAGTCCTAGCTCTTTGGTTGTGCATATTGTTATTAAGTATTTTCTGATCTATGTCATGTTTCCTCAAAACAAACATACCTGAAGTTTTGTTTTGTTTCATCCACACTTTATACACATAAATCCTGCCTATTTAGGCTAAGTTCTTCTCAAACTGAAAACAGTGTTCCACCTTGTGATGTCATGTGGAAAAGCTGTTGAAAACTTCTGCTTCATGATGTCAAAGCATTTTGAGCTTTCGAGATGTAGACAGACTAATAATAAAGGATTACTCAACACAAGTGTGAATGAAACAAAACACAACTTCAGGTTTGTTTTAGTGGATGTAACAGCATTGTTTGTTTGTGTATAATAGCCAACTTGATTTCACTTAAAATAAATAAAAAGGAATAATCTAATTGGACCTTGAGGCGGAAGTTGTTTGCCAGCTGTGGTTTTGGTGATTTGCTGGGTTGGAAATTGTACACTTGGGGGACAAAATAAAATTAAAACAATCTAAAAAAAAAAAGATTTGGAAAATGAAAGTGAGCTTGATGTTTTTGATTGCAGCAAGTGTCTGCCAAGAGACTATTGTTAATAATTAATAATTAATAATTAAAAAGTGCAACAACTATTACTTTATGGTCAGTGAGATTTTTTTTTTAAGTTTGTAAACCAAATTAAGATCACACTGCATAGTCTATAGTTCATTTGCTAATGAATGAAGTCCTCATTGGGCTCCTGGTTTGTGTTTAATTAAAGTGACCAGTGACTCGCTGTGCACAGATCCAAGTCACCCTTTCATACATGCGCAGCTCTGCAGCATGTGGAACAGCAATAGCATGAACAATGGTATACAAAAGAGAGTGAATGATATTCATCTACAGTAGTATCCACTGAAAATACTTTGGCTGCTTTTCAACAGCCATCTTGTTGAGGATTATAACTGAATAACACCACTATAAAAACAATAAAACGATAAAATGTTTTTGCTTTGTCATACTTTGTTTCACAGTATGGCATTAAACCTTTCTATCTTCAAGGAGACCAGGCATTTTTGAGCAATAAAACCAACTGTAATTGAATAGATGGTAGAGCTGTTTAATGCCATATTGTGGAACATTCGAAGCAGAGCAATGACATATCCATAGAAACAAGCAGGTGACTGACCCCCAACCAAAAAGTTACATAGTGCATCTGTAATGTAACCTATCTATATGGAGAACCAACATCAGCTAAAGAATAGCACTGTAATAGAAATGTATCTAATAATAATGTGTCTAATAATACTTCCAGAGTTAGTACCACAGTCTCAGGGTACACCGCCTGTCCATGTGGTGTTCAGTGGGAGTGTGTTTTGTGCAGCAGCGCTTGGTCTTCATCACAGATGATGACTGAGAGAAAGCAAACGGATGGAGGCTGCGAGAAAAGAGGAGAGACTACAACCTTCAGAGAGAACAAAGGAGAGGAGGTGAGAGAGGAGGAAAGAGAGGAGGAGATGGAGTGAAAGTGGGGGGAAATTGTATACTGAATTTGACCCATCCTCCAATGCTTCAAGAATCTATAATATCCATCCATATTCTTCTGCTTACTCCATTTCTGGGTCACGGGGGTAGCAGTCCAGGCAGATCTGCCGCCCAGAACACAATGCACCAGCCCCCATGAATCCTCCCGCGGGTGGTGGGTCCACAGGAGGACGGCCCATGTCACAACTGGCCTTGATGTACTTCTATGGGGGCTACCAGTGTTCGCAGACACTGGGGGCGAGCTGGGGTTAAGTGTCTTGCCCAAGGACAAAACGGCAGCACTCATCTGTGGGAGCTGGGATCACACAGGGCCAACCTGTCAAGAGCGGGATACAAACTGCCAGCCCCTGGATCAATAGACAGGGGCCTCATGATCCTTCTGACTTTTTGGGTTTTAAGCAGGAGGTGTCAGAAAAGTTACCACAGGGATAACTGGCTTGTGGGGGCCAAGCGTTCATAACAATGTCGCTTTTTGATCCTTCGATGTTGGCTCTTCCTATCATTGTGAAGCAGAATTCACCAAGTGTTGGATTGTTCACTCACTAATAGGGAACGTGAGCTGGGTTTAGACCGTTGTGAGACAGGTTAGTTTTACCCTACTGATGATGTGTTGTTGCGATAGTAATCCTGCTCAGTACGAGAGGAACCGCAGGTTCAGACATTTGGTGGGTGTGCTTGGCTGAGGAGCCAATGGGGCGAAGCTACCATCTGTGGTATTATGACTGAACGCCTCTAAGTCAGAATCTCGCAAAGACGCAATGATACCGTAGCACCGCGGATCTCTGAGTGCCCCGGGATAGCCAGAGCCGTTTGTAACGGGGCCGGGGCGTGGCCAATAAAGGGTCGCCCCTCTCCCATCTCTCGCCTCATGTTTGAGGAGAACCTGGAGCAAAATCACTTGCAGATAACCTGATTCTGGGTCAGGGTTTTGTACATAGCAGAGCAGCTCCTTCGCTGCGATCTATTGAAAGTCATCCCTCGATCCAAGCTAAATCTATAATACAGTGGTACCTCACCTTACGAAAGACCCAACAAATGAAAATTCCAAGTTACGAAACGCCTTCACGTTAAATTTTGGTCTCTAGATACGAAAGAAAATTCAAGTTACGAAACGCGAAATCTCAAAAATTCAAATAATGCTCGCTCAGCCACACACATTATACGCTTTTCTCAGACTGGATTTAAACTTTTCTCACATTTGTCTCTCATTTAAACACTCAAACTTTCATAAATTTTCACCAAAATGTATTAATAGTGAATCGTGGGGGGAAGGGGGAGGGCGGAGGGCGGAGAAGTGTGTGGGCGGACACGTGTGTGATAGCGCAGCATGACCCGGCGCGGGGCTGCGAGCACGAGACCCATGCTCAAACCGTGCCTCCTCTAAACCAGATATAAACCAGGATTAAACCACCGCGGCTCTTGCCTGCGTTCGTTCATGAGCTCGGACTGCGTGCGGGGAGGCACCTCCCCTCCCCTCCTCGCTGCTCGCCTCAGCCGTGACTCGTGAGGTACACCGGCAGAGCTAGCACGAAACCAGGAAATAGGCCCGCACGCGGCGCTTTAATCCACCTGGTCTAGTCCTGGTTTAGTCCAGGTCTAGACCTGGTCCAGTCCTGGTTTAGTCCAGGTTTAGTCCTGGTCCAGTCCAGGTTTAGACCTTGGTCTAGGCCTGGTTTATTCCACGTTTAGTCCTGGCTCTACAGCCTCTTAGCCAATCAGGACGCAGAACACAGTCTTACACTATAAAAAAAAGTTACACTATAAAAAAAAAACTTGGAACGGGGCCTTGGAACGAATCAGGCTTTTTCCATTGAAATAGCTACTCAACTTACGAAAAATTCACGTTACGAAACCACTTCTGGAACGAATTAATTTCGTAAGGTGAGGTACCACTGTATGTACATTTAAAATAAGAGTTGCCAGGCAAGAGGCTAAGAGGCTGACTAAAATGGATAGGAAAGGCAGATCATTGCTTTAAAAGGAGTGAAACAAGGCATTAACTTTAATTAAAGCCCTATATCTGCAGTAGACAGCCGTGTACACAGTCTGTCTAGCCACAGATGGTAACCACAGTCACAAGTGAGAAAACCATTTTATTCAAGGTTTGAACATTTGTTTTACAGCTAAAAACTTGCCATACACAACTGTCAACTATTCTCTGTAATTCTTTTTGAGAAATGTGAATTTTCAAAAGATTTATATTTGTTGGATATTGCATGTCTGTTAAGAACAGTATAACAACAACATAATATCTGTTTTTTAAGGCAACAGCAAGCAAATGGCACAAATCCTTCTTCCAGACTTGCTGTCCTCCATCAATTTACAAGTTTGTGAAGAACTATGAGAAAAGCATTTGAGTTGCAAAGTTGTATTTACTGTCTTTTTGAAGAGCTTCATGTGATAGAGGGAGTGAGGACCACACCGATGTACATATGAATAAGAAATACAGAGAGATATCAGTCACAACTTGCCAAGAAAATAGTTTACAAGAGCTTTATCTTGACAAAGGAAGAGAAATTTGGAATCATTTAACATTCTGCTAGAATTATTTTTAAACCTTTTACTTTTTACTTCTACTTGACAGTTATATTATCGGCCTTCGGAGAAAAGCATGAGTCTTTGTTTTATGTCCAGGGTCTCAGTCCACGCTCTTGTCTTGCTGGGCGGTGCCTCTCTGCTGCTGCTGTTTCCTCTCAGCATTTCCTCTATAGTGGCTCAGTACAGCCACACACACACGCACACGCACACACACACGCACGCACGCCCACACACACACGCACGCACACACACACACACAAACATAATAATAATACTGCTACACATGCTTCAGTTTTACTACACAATGGGGATGAGACGGAGCAAGGTGTTTCCTGTGACCTGAGCCACTGCTGCGACTGCCCAAACTGAATACATCTCCAGTCACTCAGGGGATAAATCAAAACTTTTAAAATAGTATTGTTTTTTATTATTGATATTGAATAGTATACTGAGCAATATCTTTATCCAATTATGGAATATTTCAACAGATGTAAGATTTGGAAAAAAATACCACATTTTTCTGACAAGCATTTAGATATGTCCAAAAAGACATGTCCAGAAAAAAATGACAAAAAGACATCAACTTGCCAACGACAAGCATCACATAACATAACATGTTTGTAAAGACCTAATTTACAGCATTAGCAGTTTTTATGCAGGATAAGATGCTTCTGTTTGTGGAGAAAATATTGGTACTTCAAAATTTGCTAATTGTGTCCATTCAAATTGCGATTTGGTTATGGTTAGTCTTGCAGCCTTAGTTGAAAAGAGAATGGATTGTTATTATACAAGTTGACGTATTAAAACATATGTCCATAAATTCTATGTAGTAGACCCTAGGTTATATATAAAAGTATGTCTCTCATGTTATTAACATTATAGTATAAGTATAGTATAAAGTATAAGTCCAAGTAGCATTAGCTTCTTTTCCCAGGAACTACAAAACCTAGCAGTACCATCAATGTGAACTCTAATTTTATGATCTCCTTTGTAAGCCATGTCATATGTCTACTTGTAAAATGTGTTAATCTTGCTGTGAGCATAGGTCCTCCTTAGTCACACATCTAAAGTGATTCGCCTCTTGCCAATTAACTCCTCTCAGCAGCTAAACGTGCAAATGCGAGTGGAAAGTGCCATGTTTAAATCTGTGATAGTTATGCCTTATTTATGCCTGGCCCATGATTTATTGATGTGCCTTTAGAGCATTTGCAGAGGGATTGCATATTGGATTAAAAGCAGTGGATGGTTTATTTATGAGTTGTGAGATATTTTGGACAACTCGAGGCCAGAGGAATCCCTCACAAATGTGAATTTATGCAGCGTAAACTGTGCTGTTGTGGAAGTGTCAAGGTTTTTCTGTGTCTGTTTTTGAACACATGAATAAAAGCCAGTTTCAGTGCTTAGTAACAACACTGTATTCACTTAGAAAGCAAACAAAAAAGTGTCACATATGCCACACAGTTAATTATGATGGACCAACACTAATACTGGTATTTGGACAGTTATTAGTAAATTAATCATGTTCATCTCTTTGTCCTGTAGGTGGTGCAGTTCCCTGTGATGGAGAAGATGAAGCGGTTTAAGAAGCGCTTGTCGTTAACGCTTCGCTCGAGTCAAACCATCGACGAGTCTCTATCAGAGCTGGCCGAACAGATGACCATAGAGGACGGAGGCACCATGGACAATGGTACGGCTCAATAATTTGAAAGATTGCAGGACAAAATATTGCAACTGTGTTGTTCAGTTTGCCATGTTTTCCCTAAATCTAGTTTTAAGTTCACAGGAAATGTTATTATCTGCTAAACTAATAGATAAATCAAATTCACTTCACAAGGTTTGTAGACTTTGTGATACAACAATTTTGTGATAGAGAAACAGGAAAATGTATGTCTCTGTAGAGGACTATATTGCATTTTTGATTAGGTACTGTACACATAGGGCTTTGCAATTAGGTTAATTTTAATGAAGACTGAGATTAAATCATTTCTAAACATCAATGATCAGCCTGGGCCTTTTAAATAAAAATTTACTGTCAGTAAAAAGTATTTGGTTCATAGGCCTGTCATGATAACACATTTTCATTCACAATATATTGCTACAAAGAAGTATTGCAATAAATGATCGTACTACTTGAGGCCACTAATTAAGGTTTAAACAAAGCAAAAATAATCCCAGTAGACCATTTTTAAATGGACATTATCATTGAAAGACACAAGCTGCAACAAATAAATAGCAGAATGCACCAATAACTAGCTCCAGAATACTAAATTCAGCTCAGATCATATTTTATTACAACAAAAATAACAAAAACCTCCCCACTTTACAAAGAAAATGTACCTACGATAAATGCTGAAGCCCAAAATATATAATTCCAGCTTTAATATATTTAACTATAAGGGAAAAAAAAGTCTAGTAATACACTAATTTTGCAACCTTATTACCAAAACCTCCACAGCTCCAGAGTGCTTAGTATTCCATCTGTGATTTAGTGGTTCTCTTGTAGTAATTATTTGTAGGCAATCCCTCACGGATGACACATAGCAAAGGAAATACCAATAGTTTCTTGTTTTTTTAGCATATCCTCTTCCTCTCCCTTCTTTCACTTGCAAACACATAAGGGCTGTGACTGTGTTGGCTCTGTCCCGTGGGGCTTTAAATAATGAAGTTGATAAAAACAGAGAGACATGGACTGGAGTGAAGTGTGTGTGTGTGTTATGTAACTTAAGGAGACACAGCCTAGAGACTTGTACAGTAGACTATTGAGCTGCTAGGTACAACCTTTGGCGTCAGATTGTTGCTAAGGTAGTTGTTTATTTATAGGTCTCACAACTTCTCAAGCTGTTCTGACTGTGCAAAATTAACACACACTTTTGTGTTTTAGCACTCTGAAAATGAGCCGTGGAACTTACGAGCAGGCCTATATGCTGTTTTACAGACTTTTGATTAATATGATAAAAAGTAAATTTTTCTTAAGCTGTTACAGTGATGGTTTCTCTTCTCATACCTGGAGTTGTGTTTGGTTTTATTCATGCCTGTTTGAGTAATGTTGGATTCTGCTGCATTTCTGTGAGCTACTATTGGCTAACCAAGGATGAACTATTTAATACACCCTTCAGTGTTCTTCTTGTACTGAATAACTAATCTTCCAGCTTCCAGTGCAGAGTTTGATCTTTGATTGGCACAGACATAATAATTAAATTGTTAAGTCTTAATACTGGCCACTGTCAGTCTAAGCATACAAAGAGGGTACTAATCAGTATGACACATTGGATTATTTGACCTTTGAAATACAGTTAACTATTCTTTCACTAGTTCTTTTTGTATTTTTCATTTACACTTTAAAGAAACTATATGTAGCCTGCACACTAAAAGTTACTACATTCACAACTTCAAATGTTTTGCCACTGCCTTCAGATCAGAGAGTCCTTTTAGGTTTTAACCAGCTGGACTTCAGCACTGAGAGACTCATGTGAGGCTTATTCTGGTTCTGAGAACCAAAGAACCAAATTATAAAAGTATATAAAAGTGCTACATGTCAGAAGCAACACTTCAGGTATCTTTTTGATGTAGGAACAACTTTGAAGTAGAAAGTTTTCCATTGTATTTTTTTTCTCTCTCTAATGCATACATATTTAAATTATGAGAAGAGTAAAATTTGAGTGCTTTGCTACAAAATAAGAAGGTGCCCAGAGCTCCAGACTGTCCATTATCGTGTGCAGGCTGAAAATGGTTTACTACCGCTTTTCCTGTTTCTACAGCCAGCTTTATGTCCTGTGATCTTTTCAACTCACAGTGCAGAGCCTTAAAAGACAGCGACAACTCTACACTCTGCATTAAAAATTCAAAGGTGTGAGAACGAAGGGCCTATCTACTTTAAAAATAGCTTCTGTTAGTCTGAAATGTCAAAGACTGCGAGTTGTTAAAATGCTGTTGCTCAAATACTAGGAACTAGCTATGGACCTCTGGGATGCTATAGACATTTTACACCAAATGTGGCAGAAGACCAGTGGCAATACTTCGAGAGAATGGCCTGTCTCATCACTAACTGAAACAACACCTTAAAGTAAGGGTGAGGTGTAGATAGGGCTGGGTATCGATCAAAATTTTCCTATGCCGATCCCAATATCGATACCTTTATTTCAATACCGATTCCTGACCAGTACCTTTTTCGGTTCCTATTTTATATTAATTCTAGGAAAAAATTTAATTTCATTACATATTCTATTCCACATACTGGAGTTTATTTTCCGTTATTCAAGTTATTTCCAAAGTTTTTTTTAACCTGTTTTTAACCTGTTTTTCTGACTGGAGTCACATTCTCTTACTGGTTTTGTAGTGGTATTTACCAGCCTCTGCACATTTACCAAATGGATGCATTTGTGCACTTTTTTAGGCAAAATTCAACCACATGTCGCTGTAGACCTGCTCTGTGCTGTAGACGTGCTCTGTGTGGACGCTGTAACATAAATTTAGATTAGTTTTTGCTTTGCATTTCGTCTTGCTCTTCTAATCAGAGTGAAAAGGCGAGGAGCGGACCAGCAGAAACCAGCATGGTTTCCGCGTGTTCCAGACGAGCGCACGGGCTGCACTGCGAAAAACACGGTAAAAGTTTATTGCTAAAGGCAGCGGCTGTAATGAAATATGATCACAATCATCTCGAGACCAAGACCGGACACCGATCGACACGGTAACATGGGACAAAGTGCGTCCCTTTTCAGCTCAATATGGGACGCGTACTTTTGTTTCTGAATACGGGACGATTCCGTTTTTCAATGGACGGTTGGCAACCCTACACAGAAGCGCTGTGACCAGTGGTTAGAGTTTTGAATTGCTTAACAAAATTTCAGCGAGAGAAATGCCATGTGTGGCGTGTGAGCGTGTGAACTCATTGAAATGCCTGTGTCACACCCTCAAAGCGTGAGACTTGAGAGCTGTGACTAATATCCTACAGTACCCTTAACATACATAGGTAAACTTGCAACAACCTAGCTAGCTCCTACCTTAACAAACAAAGCAGATCAACGGAATTCGCGGAACAAACTTACCAGATGAAATATCAGACACAGCGCTGTGCTCAGTACTTTCCGAGTGTGGTCGTAAGATGTCCTGTAGCTCTTGTGAGATATGCTGCACCGCGCAGTATTGGAGTCGGTCTTGCGAAAGTATAACCACGCTTTCGACTTCAGCATTTTTTTAGGGTTTAACGACTCCGCAGCCAAGCTAATTGATTAGCTAACTTATTAGCACCCTACAAGTTAGGTGACTCTTGCCTCTGCCTGTGAACGAGGGGCGTGACCACGCTGTGTTTTTTATACACGCGGACGTTTCGGCCAATCTCAGGTGGCATTATCAGGCCATAAGCACGCAGGCACATATCTGTGCCACACGTGATTAACCTCTGGGTATCGAAACGTGGAACCGAAAGACGAGGCATGTTTTGATACCCAGAAGAACCTAAGCATTTCGGCTGGTGCCATGGAGGAACCGAATTTCGATGCCCAGCCCTAGGTGTAGAAGAGGCTTTCCTGTTGTCTTCAGAGCTCCCCAGAATTCCCTTAGAAACTGTTGCTATGCTGTGGCTGCAGATCACAGAGGAGTTTTTGTCCAGAGGGCAATTACTCACCTCAAACTGGCCTAACATTGGATCCAATGATCCTATCTGACCAGTTCTCCTGTTTAACTGCACTAAGACCTTTGACTGAGAGACAATGGGGACTGAGAAGCACAGTGGAAATTATCAATAAACTATTTATTGTATAGTGTAAAAATGATGCCCTGTCAATTCCACAAATTTTTAAGTTTTTTTATTTTAATTTTTTAAATTTGTTTGTGGTGCTCAAACTATGGTGCAGATTCCTTTGACAACACAAAGACTCATCAATCTTTGGCTTCAATCTTTGGTGTTGGTTTTGCTTGAGTATTGCATATGTATGTACCAACTAGATTATATAGAAACTTTAAAGATCCCATGACATGGTACTTCTTGATGCTTTTATATGGTGCCTTAATGGTTCCCTAATACTGTAAATGAATCCTTCTTTAAAATCAAGACTCAGTGCATGAGAAAGACCCATGAACATAGGTAGGGTCAAAAAATATGTCTCTGAACACCTCGTTATGGGCGTTGTTGCTTGAATGCAAATGAGAAGGACACAGACAGGCCAGAGCAGCGGGTGGGGGGAGGCCAAACTCTCCGCTCTTTCCTCGTTTTAGCGGTGCGCTGTGCGCTGGTTCCACTTCCGCGTTTTATGCGTGAAGGAAGAAAGGAGAGGTGTTTCAATGAAAAAAACACATTTTCACAGAAAATTTAATTAAACCACTGCTGTTTCAGAGGTCCAGAGGCTCGGATAAAGGACTTCTGAGCCTGGAAACATTCTCACGTGCCTCCAGGCAAATAAAAAAACACATTTTGCATTGCGTAGCTCGTTTGCGGTCCAAACTCTGGCCGTGACGGTGGGTAGATATCCAGACGGGAGGTGGAACTCCATTTGTATTTTTTCTTCAATGTGACGTCACATAGTTTCCTTGTTCAGAATCACCCGTTTGAGCTGTCTTTTTTTCAAACGCAGAAAAGGATCGCAAATGCTCAGTTTTCACATTTCACAACTTTTAGCCATGGGGGGGCCTAAACAGGGTAGGGGAGCTCACATTAACGTTCAAAAACCTCAGAAAGTGAAAATTTCATGCCATGGGACCTTTAAATAATAATAGCTGGTATAACATTACCTGCTATAGCTTTTCTGAAGTGATCAAAGACTTTAAAAACGTGGAGAACAACTTCCTAAACATGGAAGCTACCACCATCATTAAATATTTTGAGTGCTTGTGAATGAACGAATATACAGGAATACTCAAATGTGTGTGAACAAAACAAAACACAACTCTATGTATATTTTACATTACAACATGGTTAAAAGTTAAAACACTGACGTAGCAGATCATGGCCCTGTTGAAGTGGTATCTATTACGTGTTTCTGAGGTGGTTCTTCTTTTGCACTGTTGACTTATGTTTAGTTGTTGTGTTTCAGAGCCCTTCATGAGGAACGGCCGGCCCCCCACGTCCCACAGCATGCACTCCTTCCTGCACCAGTACACGGGCTCCTTCAAAAAACCTCCACTCAGACGACCTCACAGCGTCATCGGGGGATCGCTGGGCTCCTTCATGGCCATGCCCAGAAACGGCAGCCGATTAGGTAACATACAACACCCCCAAACTTTTCAGTGTTATTTCTTTAAAAGTATATGCACAAGATTTCAATTTATATTTCCTTATGTAGCTAATTTAATATTTTACTAAAAATATTTAAAAATAAAAAAACAAAAAGTGAAGTTGACAGTGCTTGTAGTATAAGAACTTTGTTATCACATAGCTACTTCTCCACTGTCATGCCTTTATTTGAATTTCAACCAATGAATGGGAAATTTACTTCCGGAACCTGAGCAAGGCTTCAAGGAGAGCAGAACTGCCCTTTTTGTCCTCAAACATGTCATCAATAGTCCAATCGGAAAGGAAGAACTAGATCAGAAAGGAAAAAGAACAAAAAACAAATTAAAAAATGTCTCTATCAGAGCAGATGACATTCATTGTATATGCTTTCATTTTACATCATCAGCAACCTGTTGAATGACATGATTTCAGTGATTATTTCTGATTCACTCCAGCTCAACACACATGGAGCAGATGGTATCCGGGAGCAGACAGGAAGTGACACATGTGAGGGGCCACACAGAAACGCATGGCATGATTTCTGGTGTGATTTGATTAATCCAACAGAACAAGAGAAAAAAATGACAAAAAGAGAAATGAGTGATTAGAGAAATTACATCACTTCCAGGGTCGAGAGGTGGAAGGAAGAATGATTCACTGAATGAGGCGGTGTAGAAGTATACAAGTGAGAAAGACCTGACCTCAAATTATGGGGCTGCAAAAAGTGGTCCGGAGGTCAATATTAAAATGAATGCCCTATTACTCCCCACACCCAACCTTGCAGATCTTCACAACAGGGCCATTTGATGCATTACACTCTGCATAGAACAGGACCCACTGAGTGTATTGTAATGTCTATTGCAATATGTGTTTGTTGTGCTGTATTGTTGCTGTGTGCGTGAAAATGAATTTCCCCTTGGGGACATTAAAAGTCTAAAGTCTACCCAAGGAAAGGAGGAAGTAGGTATTAAAATCTTTCTAACTAGTTCTTAGCTTGAATAAGAGAAAGACAAAATTATACTTCAACCTATTCAACAATATTTTGGTGTGTGTGTGGATTTTATTATTCCTTTTATTTATTTATTTATTTTTACCAAACAAACCTGCACTTTAATCGGCCTTGTATGAATGCAGCAACATGAACTGTAATGGTTCATTTGGTCTTATGATAATAAAATAACACAGCACAAACATATTAAGTCTTGGTGTAGGTCAATGTTTTTATGTGCATTGTGTCTGAGAAATAAATAAACTAAACAAACTAAAATTTAAATATTATTTGCACTATGAATTTATGGGTTATTATAGTAGGTCTGGTAGTAGTGGCTCCTTTTTAAATGTTGAGTTAGCAATAACTGACATTTTGTTAAATAATTTGTAATTAAAGTTAATGGTATTCATTCCAGAAAAAAAGTTTACCGCACACTCGCTTGACTTTCCGATTATTCCTTTATTGGGCTTAGAGCGAACAACGCATTTCACTTCTACAGCGTCATCAATGTTCCTGCTGTTACCAGCACCTGGAAGCTGTGCATGGAGTTTGGAACTTTTGAATTTAATTGTATTCATCTCCTCATATCTTAAAAATATATATATCAACCACTTTGACTGTCAAAGCATCGGCCCCATATCTATATAAATAGGATGATACCTGCAAAGGATTGTAAGGTAATGTTAAATATTTCCCAATTATAAGCCATTATTGATGTTTCTGCTCCGTTTCGACCTCTATTTTCTCTGGATTTTGACTTTTTCACCGTTGCTATGTGCGTTGCTGTGTGCGCTGCGCGGCGCAGTTGTGCGCCGGAGGAGCTGCTACGAAGGACGCGCAGAGGCGGACGTTACTTTTTTGTGCTGTGCAACACTGGAATTTCCCCACTGAGGGACTAATAAAGGCATATCTTATCTTATTTCAAGCTTTTATAACATGTTTCCTGACACTATTTTCTGACCTTTCTCATGAGTTGGACCCTAATCCTTGCTCTAATGACATTGCTGTTCCATATCCATTGTTGTAGATGTCCTAAGCAGATGGGAGCTTTACTAAAGAAGAGCTAATTTCACTGGAGTGTGGCAAAGTAGGGGCTGCCAATAGACCATGTCCTAATTAGAAAGCCTTGGATCTAAAAACAGGGCGCTCAAGTGGGACAGTGCGGATGGAAGTGTGAAGCCTTGTTAACAGCATGTCTCAAAATTAAACTGGAAATGGGAACAGTGGAAATGTCACGTCACATCAAACAAATGAAAGTGGAGAATTACAGAACTGGCTGCAGAAAACAAAAGGAATTATAATTTTTGCACTGAACATTTTATCTACAATATTTTTAGGCCTGAAGAGGACTTGTATGCATGAGCTAGAGACAATACATCCAAAGATGTAAAGATATATTTTTGATGATTAAAGGTGCACTATGTAACTTTTTGGTTGGGGTCCATTTAGCTTAAAAATACCTAGAAAAGAGGCCGCCTGACTGTGAGCCGGGCTGCCTCTTGTAACTTGGTCTAGTTTGGTCTCCATGAAGATAGAAAGGTTTAATATTATACTGTGAAACATTCCAGACAAAGCAATAACACCTCCATGGAGAAAAGCATTTGATAGACCCTTCATCAGAAAAGTTACACAATGCACCTTTAAACCTTTGCGGGCAATATTAAAATAGTATAATTTCTCAACATTTTTTCTAGAGTATCCCAATACTGACCTTCAGAAGATATTTGGCAATCCATCTGAAATGTGGGAGAACATGTCTTTTAAATATTTTAATTGCAATATAAGAATTAGATGAAATTACAGACTGAATGGTCTTTATTAGAAAGTCCCAACACCTGCAATGAATATTAAATGCATCAAATGTCCACTACAGAGCTAAATCTCTGCCTCTCTGAAGTCATATTGTGTATTGAGCAAACAATAATGAACATATTTCATATAAACAAAGAGAGGACATAAAAAGATAAATAAAAGGTTATTAATTTAGCTAGAAAAAGGGAGTCTTTGAGGAGTGGAAACTAGAGCAGATGAGATCACTTGGAGACGGAGCAGGTAATGCAGGAATGTTGGACCAGGCGTTTAGATGGGCCACTGCCTAAGAAAACGGCAGAAATGGGGCAAGTGGAGAAGTCAATAGAATGGAAAATGGTTCACAGTTTTTAAGAAATGTGTTTTGGAATCATTTTAATTTACCTTTTACCTTTGAGAAGGGAGGCTTTTTTGACGTTTGAGACGTTTTGACCTTGCATTAATAAAATGTTGTTTTAATATACACTGTAGTTTAGATTGCTTCCTCTTTCTGCTGTAGGCCTGTCACAATAACATATACTGAATATATTTCTCCAGTAAATATAGACAATAAAAGGTAATATTGAAACTAATTTATGCCAGTGACGCTATAGCCCAAGAGCAGAATAAACCACAAAAAACTATTCTAAATTCTAAATAAATTCAGAACTGAAGAAGTAGCTTGGATGAGCTGCAAAACGTATTCGACCAAATAAACTTTTGTCCAGTTGACAAAGTGAATTTCTCCTTTTGCCATATTCAAAATGTACAATATAGTTAAAAAGAGAGTGAACAATTTTTCCCGAGGAGCGGGGGGGGCTTGAATTGCATGAGAAATGCCGTGTGAGCGTGCGAGCACGTCGAATTGCGTGTTGAGAGCCCTGTTTGTCTAAAGAGCAAACTTAAACTACAAAGCAACTAATGAGAGTTCTATAAATGAAGTTATTACCTGATGGTTCTCAGTTTGTTTTATCATCACCGCACTTTGTCAGTGCGCGCTGAGAGGGGCGGGGAGGAGGGACCGGGGCGGGGGGGAGCGGGATATTAACGGATTCATGTAAGAGTCTGGTTAATGCACCGGGCCTGCGGCTCACCGCGTCTCACCATGGGCAGTTCGGCTCTGGGCCGCGCGTATTCCGCGCGTAAGCCGTCGGGGGGGGACACGTTACGCACAGACGGAGACACCGGGACCGGAGTCGGTGCGTCTCAGAGGAGACATGGCACCGGGACTGAGGCTCAGGACGTGCCCGGGGGACGGTGCGTCTGCTCCGGCCTCCGCTCGGACCGTGCGCCCGGAGCAGGGGGAGTTTTTTTCGCTGAAAACGCGCGGAGCCTGCATAAACTAAGCCACACAGACCGATTTTCTGGGCACAAAAAAAAAAAAAGAAAAGAAAAGAAATCAGCGTGAGAAATGCCATGTGTGGCGTGTGAGCGTGTGAACATGTCGAATTGCGTGTGTCACACTCTCAATGCGTGAGACTTGAGAGCCCTGTTCATATACTGAATGATAAGTCAACATGGTAATAATCATGACGGGCTTAGCTGTAAAATAAACCCATACTATACTGTTTTCCCATTAATACAACACAGATCATATATTTGTTTATTTGCTCTTTCCCAGATTGAGGAGTGAGCAGTTTGCTTAATAACAACACTATTTTTACATACACAGAATTCCTGATTCTATAAGGTTAAAGCTTTTAATGATTTTCCACTTTCTCCTTGCACGGAAATTCCTGTGAAATTGCCCCTAGTTTAATGTGTATTCTCCATCAACAAGAGCTATATGGTATTTTAAGGAGTCTTGGTACCACTCCTCCTCTTTGCCTCCACATGTGATGAGAAGTGTGGGGTTGGAGATGACAGGGCAGATTTCTCCCTCATTAACTGTTTGTGTGAGACTGCGGTTGTAGCTCTTATTTGGATTTTACAGCTGGGATTCTGTGCTTGAGACAGTTTTATGGTTCTGTGCAGAGGAAGTGGAGCTCTGCCTCAGGGCGACCCCGGGTGGGCAGGGGTGCTTTCAGGGCATGTAGGAAATCGTAACTTTCAGAAATATTTTACATCTTAACTGCAATCTGTTGTTAAAGTTCCCATCTTACACAAAATTGACTTTCTAACACAAAACACATAACACAAAGTTTTGTTTCATTCACACATGTTTGAGTAAACCTTTATTATTACTCTGTCTACATCTCCAAAGCTCAAAATGCTCTGTTCCTCTTTGTAATGTCATGTAGTGGTAGTTTTCAAGTTAAAAGCTACCTTATCTTTTAGTTCAGAAGAGATAGGTAATTCCAGGGCTGAAATCTTCCACATGATTTTAGTGAAGGTGTATGAAGTGTATGGAATGAACCAAACAAGGTATGTTTTTGATGAGGAAACATTATAGCATAGATTAGAAAATGGCATTATATGGGCCTTTTAACATGTAATAGACAATCTGGTTTTGTTTTATGTATATTTTCCCTCTTTTTAAAAAAAAACACAAATAAGTAAAAACTTTTAAATATTGTTATTACCATTATAAAAGTTATAGATCATTTACATCCTCTCTAACTGACATCCTCTATAGAGAACTCCTTCATTGTGAACTAGAACAATCCTAACTGGAGGCGGAAATTGCCTCCAATTAGTCACTGAATGAACATGCTGTAACTAAGCTGAATTGCTCTTTCGAAACTACTCTTGAAAAGAAATTTTCAACTTGCAAAGCTCACCATCAAAATATTATCAAATCAAAACAGCCTCGGCAGTCTTGCAACTAAAAAAAGATGATTTAATGATGATAAATTAAAATACATTTATATCTAGTGCTTTTCAGGACACTCAAAGATGCTTTACAAAACAAATATTAGAAGGCAAGACGAGGCAAGTTTATTTGTATAGCACAATTTGTACACAAAGTAATTCAAAGTGCTTTACAGAAAAGTGTCAAAAGAGCAAGAAAATAATACAGGAATGATTAAAGTAGTGAATCTTGTAGAGAAAAAAGTTTAACATTTAAAAGCGATTCTAAAGAAGTAATTCTAATAATTTCAGATATCGTGCATGAGAACCTGAAGATGGGCTCAGATGGAGAGAGTGACCAGGCCTCGGGAACCTCTTCAGACGAGGTCCAGTCTCCCACAGGAGTTTGTCTGAGGAACAGGATCCACCGACGCATCTCCATGGAGGTAACCCATATTAAATAGTGTCTATATTATTACATCATTATATTTGACATTTTAAAGCCTAAATTAATAAACCAACGCTGGTGAGCTGGAAACTCAAATATGAAAAGTGTACCCAGAATATGTATTCAGAATACAAATTTTGGGTAATTGTATTCTGGTACAGTTACCTTTTCATTTGGTGGTGTTCAGAATAGAGTTACTTTCCTAAAATTGAAGGAATACATTTTTGTAGTTCATCATATAATTTTGACTTGTATAGATGGATTTAATATAGAAAATTAGAAAACACAGCTCTTGCGGTGAGTGCATGTGTGATTTTTACTTCTCCAATTAGTGATGGGAATGCATTAGCTGTCCCTATGTTTTGTTTTTAGACTAATTTAAAGGGACAGTGTGTAAGATTTTTACCCGTTAATTACTGAAATTGAAGATACCCATTAAAAAATACAGTGTTTTCCAAGCCTTTTCACTTCCATCATGAAATCAAAGTTTTCTGTTGGACTTAGATATAGTCACATAAAAGGGGGATCTTCCCCATATAGAGACAGCCATTTTGATTACGAGAGCCGCAGAAGGACATTTGGGCTCCGCCTTCGGCAAGGCTCGTGGTTTTGGGTAAACAACACAAGCATGCTGCCGGATCAGACGTTGTAATGGATCTAACACGTGTTTTGGACTAAATTGTTTTACTGGATTTTATTCGCTGGATCCTTACGGACAAATTGAGAGCAAGTTTATGGTGAAATACAGAGTTTGACCTGTGCAAAGCATTCTAAGGTAAGCTAACCTCGTTTTGTGCTTTTCCGTATAAAAGCCCGGGGAGTGATTATTGTGCAGGGAAATGAATTGCATAGTCAAAAAGAGGAGACTGTAAGGTTTCATTTGATGTGTAGAGTGTCATGGTACATGATTGGGAATGTGTGTTTTCATGAGAAAAAAAAAAAAACGGGACCGCGTTTTATTTATACAGTAGCGGCGCGCGGGTCCCTCAAGGTCTGCCGTAGCTAAAACAGAAAGTGCAATAGCACCATCCAGCTATGCGCCACGAATCCTACACACTGGGGCTTTAAATGCAACACGATGTAAAAAATATTCAGAATACAGTACTCTGATTGCACCATGTATTGAAATGTTACAAAATACATTTTAATGTAGGTTTTCAATACTCTGTAACTAATTACATTTTTCAAAGTATTTTTCCCATCACTGAATGTGAATGTCTTAAAAGGTAAATATTATTATTATTATTATTAAAAACATTTTGACATTCTTGGTAATGATTACGCTCGCATAGCATATCCTCCTTGTGCCCTTTATCTGCCTCCCCCTCATATTTGGACATAGGAGGTAAAGTGGGGGCTGGGTTAGCTGTTGGTTTGTAAATGCGCTCGTATGTCTGGAACAGATTCTGATAATGTCCTTTGGGATTCTGCTGCTGCTGCGGAGAAGAGACGCTCCATCATCAAAAACTTCTGCAAACACTGTCTACAACCTCAGCATCTTCACATGGAGGGAATGGACTAATGGATAATCTAATTCCAGATATGGGAAACTCGCAGGCCTTTTTCAGTATCGCACTGGAACATTGAACAAAGTATGCCATACAAATACAGTATGTTCTAAAATCTGTTTGAGGAAGGAAACGCTATTATACTGTAGGTGTTTTTGGTTGCTAAAAATACCTCAATACACATGCATCTCATTGTGAGGGGCACACCTCTCCACAGATCTGACGTGCAACTGGGAACATTCTAGGCAGAGCAATAACATCTCCATGGTGACGAGCAGGTGTCAGACCCTCCACTAGAACAGTTACATAATACAAGTTTTGTTATGTAAAATGTTAAGTAGTTTAATAGTTGCCCGTATTGCTACTGGTGGGAGCTAAATGCTAACTTCGCACAAGTACAAAAACAGTCAAATTCTCCAAATCAAATGGATCCAGCAGCAACATTTAACTTATGAAATAAAAAAAGGTGATGTTTGTATTACATTTTACGCTTTGACTCTGAAATGCCAGTTTTTGCTTTAAACCCCAAACCAAAATCCCCCCCCAAAGAATTCAAATTTCTCATTTGCACTCACTGTAAATTTAATATTGTCCAAAAGTAAAAGGCTAAAATTCTGCATCGTAAGAGAAAATAAATTGGCTGAGCTGCCCCAAGGATCTAGTAACTTCCACAAACTCAGCAAATCAAAAATGAAATGGAGAGAAATAGGCCAGCATTAGCATTAACTGCATTGTGCATCATTGTAGCCATAATACATCATTGGGTGCACTGACTTTTGTATGTTGTTTATTAGAATTGGTTAGGTGTTACCATGACAACTCACAAAGCAATTTATTGGACACGGACAACTAACATTGTACGCACTAAAATGTATATGTAAGTGCATGTGGAGATTATGGATTTGACAATGGCTCAGTTATTATTACTATGACTGGGTTAAAGTGTTACCAAAACTCCAGCTCTTGTGGGGTGTTTCTGATATGCAATGATCAGAATTAAGAAGAGATACAAAAGGCTTAGTAACTATTTCATTAAGCGGGGGTCATCGTAGTTAGTACATTATACTCAGTAATTCTAAATAAACTATTTTCATTATGAATTAAATCTTTTTAGACTATTTAAAGTGTAGTTATTATAAAGCTAGAACATGTTACAGTCAGAATGTTATTTGGTTTATTTTATGTGTTCTTGAAATGAATGATGTCTTTTTCAAGGGAATCCTGGCCAAGAAGCAACAGTTTAACACATTCATACAAACAACAATAAAACAACATGGATCACAGTTTAGAAAAAGCAAGTGCACATTATTGAGGCAGTCTCTTCTGCTTTCGTCTTAGAAGGTTGAGACGTAGCTAGAGCTGTCATTTCAGTCCTGAATATTCCCACCTTTACTCAGCTTGCACTACAGCTCCTCTGCTTGTTTAATTTCATTGCATTACTTCAATTATTTGTCTGCATTGACCTATGTTTGGCTCACACACAGACACACGAGCATGCGTGCGCGTACTGTATATAAGCGCACACACACATTAGCTACATTAGCACTGATGGAGGTGGAGGGTGCTGCTGCTGCCGTCTTTGAAGCAGGTGAAGCACATAATGAATCTCTGGCTGGAGGGTGAGGCCAAAGTGTGGCATCGATTACGGACTTCACGCACAGACCTGTTCTGTGTAGAGGCTTAGCTGCTGCAGTCTTACTTAAATCAATAAAGCTATGGTTTTGCACTGTTGGTTTCATTCATATTTGTTCACATTTAGGTGTGGAACAGGTCAGACTTGAGAAAGAAAAACTTAATTCAAAAGTCATGATACAATGTGGTGGTTAATTTCTGTATTTTTTTGGCCTATCCACATGACACAAAAGTGGCAGTGTTTATTTTCTGTATCAGTAATCCTTCAAAAGGTGGTTATCTTGTGGTGCCAGTAGCTCAGTTGGTAAGAGCGGGTGAGTGTTGGAAAAGCGCTATATAAAAATGTGGCCATTTACCGTACTGTCACAATATTTAATTTAATAGACTACAGCATACATTGAGCGACAGTATCCCACTTGGTCTCATCCTCTGATCTGAAGGTCAGTGGTTTGAATTCTGCTCCAGATCTCAGCTCCACAGATGAATACAATCATTGTGTTCTTGGGCAATACACTTGCCTCGTGTGTGTGTGTGTGTGTGTGTGTGTGTGTGTGCGCGCGTGAGTGCGTGCGTGTGTGTGTGCGTGTGTGAGCGAGCGCGTGCGAGTGAGTGAGAATGGGTGAGTGGTTCCTTGATGTAAAGCTCTTTGAGTGCCTTGAAGGTGGAAAAGTGCTATATAAATATGACCATTTACATATTTTCTGTTAAACGGTTAAAGGTGCACTATGCAACACTGGTGGATGGAGATGTTATTTCCTTGAGTTACAGAGGCGGTCACAATAAGAGTGATCACAATGAAAACGCCAGAAAAATTGATCAAATGCGAAAGTTAAATTTTTTTTATTTTTATTTTTTAAATTTCTTCCGCTTTCTACATATTTTCGAGTCGCAGGGGCAATGGTCCAGGTCCGCTGCCCTGATCACAGTCCACTGGCCCCCATAGATCCCCCCGCGTGTGGTGGGTCCACAGGAGGACGGCCCCATGTCGATTGATGAAACCGGCCTTGGTGTACTTTATGTCCTGGGTGCTCTTCCGGTGTGCACGGACACTGGGGGTGAGTTGGGGTTAAGTGTCTTGCCCAAAGACACAACGGCAGCACTCATCTGTGGGAGCTTGGGAGCTGGGGTCGCACCGCCAACCCGCGGGTCATTTACCTTGTGCACTTTTTTAATAATACAGTCTTTGTGAACATGGTTAGAAGACAAAGACTAGACAGACAGTGACCTATCTATTTATATTGATCTAAACATAACTCTGGTGTATTTTTACACCTCTCATCCTTGTACTCCCACGTCAGACAAACAGCACCACTCCTCCTGGTTCGCCTGATTTATTCTTAAAATAGATCTATCATAACAATAGCATCACTATAAGGGCACGCTGTGTCAATAACCAGCAACAATATGCACTACACCAGACATGATACATCGCATGGAACACGTTTAGCATGGGTTAAAATTTGTTCAAATATTATGTCTAAATATTAATCTGGATGTGGGTATTTTTGACAATAGTTGGATATAATTCTGTTTACAACCTTGTTTATCCAATTTGTTTCATCACATTTCTTACTAGTTTCTAGTTTCAGAATAACTTCTAATTCAGAATATTAATCTGGATTTGTGTAGATTTGACAATAATTGCATTTTAATAACCCTAACCCCCTAATCCAATAAAATGATAAATCTGTCACTGGGTAATTGTAGTTTTCTTAGCAGAGGATATAGCCATTAATCTAGATTAATAAAAATGTAACTAGCCTAATCTACACAAACTGATATGGATTATGAATCAATATTCTTTCTTTGCACTGTATAGATAGATAGAAGCTGTACCACTGTAGCCACTGTCACGCTCCATGTATTTTTAACCTGCAGGAGTCTTTGGCTGATGTGTCTCTATGGGGGGACTGGAGGAGATTGTTATTTTAAACAGAAAGTACATGAGGAGGCGGCAGTCTGCATTGTCCTCTCCAGAAAATAACAGCTATTTAGTGACACGAGCCACACACAGCTGCTTGGCAATACATTATTCTTAAAAGGTTAATGGTTCAATGCCTTTTGGCAATGTCTGTTGTTGTGCTCATTTGCTAAACACTTTCCTTTCTTTACCTTCCCAATATGATTATTGCCAATTATTGCCAATTTTTTTCTGATATTATGAAATAACATGATAATAATCAAATTGCCCAACTAAACCAGGACCAATATTGGGCAACATCTAAACTAGGACTCATAATAATCAGGTCTATATGTTTTAATATTTATTTTAAAATAACAGAACAAAGAGCATTGCCAGACCTCCAAATCAATCATGCATCAATCAGCATCATGTCTATCCCGCAAAAGGCAAATTTTAAGTCTTCAAGAGGATGGATGCAGGACCAAGCATTTTAGGCTACCAGTGAGAACTATTGATACTTTCCAGCTGATCATCAACTGTCATCAACATTCCCTGGTAGTGTGATGCTAACTGTAAGCACTGCCCTATCTGAGGCTTGTTAAACTTTTTATCTGACCTTATCTAACCTTAAAAAACAGCTTTAGTTGAAACTACAACAGGCGAGCTAATCTTGTCTTATCAAACAGGGCGCTCTCAAATAACATTACAGTCACGAGCATGAGTCAAGTTTTTCACCTTAAGTTAGTCACCTTTTTGTTGAAAATCAAACACCTAAACAAGACGATGAACATTCGTAATCATCAGAGGCTCCTGAAAAAATACACAATGTGTAGTAGATTTTTCTTGAGTTTTCAAACTATCTTAAAACCTTGGCTTTTTGACAGTGTTTGCTAATGTGTGCATTATGTCACCAAGGTTCCACCATTCCACCAAAACACATACATGTAGAGCACCTCCAGCATGATGTCAAGTATCAATATCAATTTGCACAAACAGGCAGACACTAAAACTAAAGCATTTGTACACTTTGCCTTTTATATGAACCCATTTCTCTTGTGTGAGTTTCAGTTTTTGGTTGAGTCCACGGTTTTGCCTTCAGGTGCAGGTTTAATGAGCCATACTTGTGCCCCTAGAGACAGACCTATTGTCCTGGGAACAGGATAAAAATGATCTGTGCAGAGAGATATGCATACCTCCAGAGTCTTCCAAAAGACTGCTGCATGTCTTATGTCCTTTTTCTTGGTAAGATTTTTATGCAAAAAATACATGAAGTGCATTTAAGTCACTCTGTGCTTCCAAAATTATGAAATATAGATCTTAATATTGCTTCCTTGAGATAAAGGTTTGTCCTATTTATATTAATCTTATTAACACTGGTATATTAAACCTTGTGGGGATATCAATTCTTTGTGTTTATTTTACATCAGATGCCTTCTCTCAGTCCACTCTTATCTCGTGTGGCTGAATCAAATTTGTTGTTTTATGGCACAATGGTGGCCAGATTAGCCCTCCCTCCTTCTGATGTAATCTGATTGAAGTAATTTATTGTACCACTTGCATGTATGCTAACAATGAAAGAGCTTAATTTAACTTAAACTAAACAAAATACAGTATGTGAGGAAAGATGCTAGAAAGGACAAAAAAGGCAAGCAAACAAAACTGTCACTGGTTTGAATAAATCTAGTCCATAATTGTATAGTGCCTGTGTCACATCTGATACCAAACTGTGCAATGCTCTTTATGTTTTGAGTCTTCTATCTCAGTATCTGCACATCAAGAATGATTTTTGGTGGGTTACTTCTGTCTTGTATAAGCTTTGTAATGTAACTGTATAGAACTGTCACTCAAACACAGCTAAATATGGCTACTGGTTGCAATCATATCCATTCCATTCGAGTTAGCTCTGTTTGATTTAGACTTGATTTATCTTTATGGAATTTAAAATAAGAAAAACTTGCATGGTTTCTTTTAAAATGGCGATTCATCCCTGTGTTTTGTAGGATCTAAATAAGCGCCTGTCCCTGCCCGCTGATATCCGGATCCCTGATGGATACTTGGAAAAACTTCAGCTGAGCAGCCCCCCCTTCGACCAGCCTCTGAGCAGACGATCTCGACGAGCTTCTCTGGTCTGTAAACCTTTTGAATTTCTCTCCATCTTCGTTTATGACTCTCACAACCTCTGCCTGTTGCCATGGAAACTGCATTTGGGAGAAGGATTGATTGAGTCTGGAGTCGTTTGCTTTTAGCTGTTGTCTTGTAACCTGAAATGCTTTGTAATTACAAAAGTGTTAAGGAGGAATGCTTGCTTTGTGGAGTGGTTTTCTCTCACAATAAATTACCTTTTTTATTCTTTTGTTTCTCTTTAGTCGGAGATTGGTTTTGGGAAGTTGGAGACTTACATTAAGCTAGACAAATTGGGAGAGGTAAAAAAAACCTGATTAAAATATGATATGTCCTATTCATACAATATTTTGTTTACTTAAAATCGTTCAAATGTTTTCAGGGTACATATGCCACAGTGTTCAAAGGGCGCAGTAAACTCACGGACAACCTGGTGGCGCTAAAGGAAATTCGACTGGAACATGAAGAGGGGGCACCATGCACTGCCATCAGAGAAGGTAGATGCTTCCATTCCATACATTGCTGAAGAAATTATAGATGATTAACAATAATACTGAAAGTGCCACTGAAATACTAACCCAAGAGTGAATTTATACCATAAAAAAACATTATTACAATATTATTAAAGGAATATTAAGGTTTTTTACAATCTGAACCTTATTTCGGTAATAAAACACGTTGATTTACTCGCCCATATCACTTTAGTGACATTTGGAGCAGTTCCGTAGATTTGGTAGGTTAGGATATCCGGGTAACGTAAGTGCTCGCGGCACAATGTTACAGTCAACAAATAACACAAACTTTAGCACTTTTCAAATCACAGAAGCTCACTGTGTCAGCATAGACTTTAAGTGGAGTCCAAAGCGGCCTGAAACCCGATATCCAGCTATAGTTTCATTTGATGGCATCATCATAGAGGACAGCGCGAATGCGCGAATTCCCAGCTGTCAGATCTTGGTTACAGTCCGAAAGAAGTAAAGAAGACAAAAACATCTCCGCTTGAGAAAATGGTGCGAACATGCATTTATCCCAGTTGCGAAAACAAAATGACATCTTGGACGAAGTTGAGCTTTCACAGGCTTCCTCATCAGAATCCGGAGCTACTTGCTTTGAGAATGGACCCAGACATGAAAGGCAAAGTTGTAAGACGTTTGGACCATCATGGTTGCAGTACTCACTTCAATCCGGATGATTTTTTTACCAGCAAAAGAAAGAAGGGCAGTGGATTCAGCGCGCTGTTCTGAGAAGTAATGCGATACCCATGGCTGTTCTCTGGTGCGCTGCTCCTCAAATTGTCTCTGCTTCCTAATACCTCCTCATCCATATACTCAGGCTCAAAACGGTAGGGACGGCCATCATACTCAAATAAGTCCTCTTCAGTCTCAAAGTCCGAATCTTCAGCCATGTGCCGCTCGCAACAGAAAAGTTCAGAACGGTGTTTATCTGCGAATCAGTTGGGGAATTCGCACATGCGCGCTGTCCTCTATGATGACGTCATCAAATTAAAATATAGCTGGATATTGGGTTTCAGGCCGCTTTGGACTCCACTTAAAGTCTATGCTGACACAGTGAGCTTCTGTGATTTGAAAAGTGCTAAAGTTTGTGTTATTTGTTGACCGCAACATTGTGCCCCGAGCACTTGCGTTACCCGGATATATCCTAACGTACAAAATCTACAGAACTGCTCCAAATGTCACTAAAGTGATATGGGTGAGTAAATCAATGTGTTTTAGTACTGAAAGGTTCAGATTGTAAAAAACATTAATATTCCTTTAAAAAAAACACAAACTGCAATAAATAAATAGCAGAACACTTTAGTACTTAGTTTGCATCTGTAATAAGTAGGGATGTCAACAATTAACGATTAATTGTCGATTAAGATGTTAGTCGAACAAAATGCATTAATTGTAATTAATCGTTAATCACGGACACGCGATTAACGTGTCACACATGGTCATGAAACAAGGCAACCGCGCACCGCACTGCACCAAACTCGACTCACAGCCGGCCGCAGGCGCCAACGGCACTGCTCAGCAGCCCCGGGTGTACGCGCGAGGCGAGATCGAACCGCGGCGCCCGAAATGCGTGGCCCGAGCCACAAACCAGCTGCACGAAACTCGGGGCCCGAGCCACAAACCAGCCACACGAAACCAGCAGCGGCACGTGGTGGTTTAATCCTGGTTTAGTCCAGGTCTAGACCTGGTCGAGTCCTGGTTTAGTCCAGGTCCAGTCCAGGTTTAGACCTGGTCTAGACCTGGTTTAGTTCTGGTCTAGACCTAGGTTAGTCCACGTTTAGTCCTGGTCTAGTCTCTTAGCCAATCAGGACAGAACACAATGTTACACTATAAAAAAAATGTTCGTTAATCGATCGATAAGGTCAATCAACTATCAATTAATGAATTAATCGATAATTTGCATCCCTAGTAATAAGTCATAGAAGTTATTAATTCAACCTTCTATAGCTCAAATCTTCTCATATTGCCAAACAAAAAAAGTCCCAGTACTGCAAAGGCCTGTCCCCAAAAATAATTGTTCCATCTTTCATATATTGAACGATAAGCTGACGTAGTAATTATCATGACAGGCCTATGTACAGTGCAAATAGCAATAATGATACTTTTCTATTCTATTATTTTGTCTTAACATAATGTATTAATGTATTTTATTTCTGTTTTTAGTGTCACTACTGAAGGACTTGAAACACGCCAACATCGTGACATTACATGACATCGTCCACACAGACAAGAGCCTCACACTTGTCTTTGAATATTTGGTTAGTGGATTATAATATATTTGTTATATTAATAATTTCTTTATTATTCCACTACTAAATAGATAAATGCTGACCAACGTTTAGCTTGAATTTGTGTTTTAATGTGTATTCAATCAAGAACAATTATTTGGCAAGCAATCTTTATTTATTTATGTACAGGAACATTGCACAATAAATGTAATGGATTTAACTGTAAGCGAATTTTAATCTATAGGCCTGTATAACTTTGTAATACAGTATGCAGTATTTTTTTCTCTCACCATGTAACTAAGAAGGCTTCTCTATGGACAAGCCCAGGGTTTATTTGAAATATTTGTATCATCATATGGCCAAACAATAGGTCTGGTATCTAGTTTGCGTCACGGAAAAAAAAAAATCTGTAACATTAAGTCTAATAAAATACAATTGTGTTTAGTAAGTTGATTGATGGTTGCTCTAAAATGATATTATTTCTTAGATACATAATGTAGTTCCTTATATTCTTATGTTTTTTCTGTATTTTTCAGGATAAAGATCTGAAGCAGTACATGGATGACTGTGGGAACATAATGAGCATGCACAATGTGAAAGTGAGACCCTCTCCTCTGTCATTACTGCCTGTATCTGTCCCCTGTAATCTTAAGCAACATCTCTACTGCACTACAAAGCCATTTCAAACTTCTAATGTTATTATTCTGTTCTTTTCTCCACGTTTAACATGTATTTCTCATGTTTTTTGTTTTTTGTTTAGATTTTCTTATTCCAGATCCTGCGAGGTCTGTCTTATTGTCACAAAAGGAAAGTCTTGCATAGAGATTTGAAGCCACAAAACCTGCTAATCAATGACAGAGGGGAGCTCAAACTGGCTGATTTTGGTAAGAATCAGAAGTAGGAAAATCCACACTTCAATATGATTACTACTGTATAAATCTGGTATCTGAGGTTGGGACAAGAAGCTCCTATATATAATGTGGTACTGTGTTAATGAAAATACTGCTGTTGTTTGGTGTTCATTGGTAGGTTTGGCAAGGGCAAAGTCAGTGCCAACCAAAACGTACTCAAATGAAGTGGTGACTCTGTGGTACCGACCTCCTGATGTATTACTCGGATCGTCAGAGTACTCCACGCAGATTGATATGTGGTATGTTCATTCATCAGATAAGAAGACTTTTTAGTCCCACTATAGAACTTTGCAATGTTGTAATAATACAAGAGTACAAAATGAGTGGCCTTAGAATGGCTAACAATCAGCAAAATGCCTAAAGATACATTTTAAATTAAAAATATATATATTTGGTGGTAGGTGAAGATGTGTGTATCGTTATCCTGAAATCATTTTCAATCTGAAGAGCTAAAATTGATGTTGCAAAGACCGATGACACATTTGGCTCCGATATTAAAGTTCCCATATTATACAAAATGGATTATTGTGAGCTTCAAGCCATATTATAATGTTGTTACCTCCTCCTGGGATGTTCTGAAGTGGTAGTTTTCAAATTAATAGCTACCTTAATAGCTACATTTTGTTTAGCAAAGATTAGAAATTCCAGAGCTGAAATTATCCAAATGATTCTAGTGAAGGTGTAAGGGATTTAAAAACACAAGGTGGAGCAGAGTGTTTTCTGTTTGAGGGAAGAATTCAGCCTAAATATGCAGGATTTGTGCATTAAGCATGTGTGAATGAAACAAAACAACTCCGGGTATGTTTGTGATAAGGAAAAAAACATTATAACATAGATTAGAAAACAACCTTTAACTGAAATGATATGATATCAGCTGGGACAAGTATGCTTAGGCTCAAATATAGCAATACATGTAATTGAAAATGTGTATTTCATAGTAAAATAATAATCTTTTTTTTTTTTTTCCTTGCGATTTCAGGGGAGTGGGCTGTATTTTCTATGAGATGGCTGCGGGTCGGCCGTTGTTTCCGGGCTCCACAGTAGAAGACGAGCTTCACCTCATCTTTAGGTTACTGGGTAAGAATTCAGCTTATACCATTTTTGTATGGATAAATATATTTTAATCCAAGTTTCAATTGTAAATCAAAGTGGGATAATTGCATTTTATTTACAGGTCCTATATTACCCAAAACTGACTTGTGAGCTTTTAGCCATGTCATAATATTGTGTTTGTTTGTGTGTTAGTTTCATTCTCACATGTTTGCGTAACCCTTTATTATTAATCTACATCTCTAAAGTTCAGAATGCTCTATTCCACCTTGTGATGTCATGTAGTGGTAGTTTTCAAGTTAACAGTTACTTTTTACCTTTTGTTCAGTAGAGACTGGCAATTGCAATAGTGAAATCATCCAAATGATTCTAGTAAAGGTGTATGGAGTTTAAAAACACAGTGGAGCACTTCCTGTATTACCACATGACATCACAAGGTGGAACAGAGTGCTTTCTGTTTGAGAGAAGAACCAAACCTAAACATTTAGTGTTCAACGAATGTGAATGAACAACTTCTGGTATGTTTTTGAGGAATGAGGAATATGTATGAGGAAACGACATTATAACCGATCTGAAATAGATAATGTTTTAATACGTTTTTAAACTTGGTATAGTTTATGTAAGAGAGATTTTAAAAGGGATTATGGCTATTCTTCACAGGCACGCCCACAGAAGAGAACTGGCCTGGAATCTCATCCATTGAAGAGTTTAAATCTTACAACTTTCCCAAATACAAACCTCAGCTGATCATCAACCATGCTCCCAGGTACTCCACAGTTTTCTGTCTTTTTCCTGCACTAAATCTGACTCAAACCTTAAAACTATTTGTGCTTTATCATCTTATATGGTATTTTTTGTCTTTTCTAGGCTCGATGGTGAAGGGACTGAGCTACTACTGTCTTTCCTCAATGTATGTTTTAAGGAATAGATGAGTTGAATAAATACAAAAATATGTCTAAATGTTAATGCGTGTTTTGAATGTTTTTAGTATGAATCAAAAAAGAGGATTTCTGCTGAAGACGCCATGAAGCATTCGTACTTCAGACAGCTGGGAATGAGAGTCCACAACTTGCCTGAGAGTGAGCACTTCATATGGATCATAGACTTTGTTATTAAAACATTATTAAAACTATATAACATGTATGATAATTATTTTGTTTGTTTTTAGATGTTTCCATATTCACATTGAAGGAGGTGCAGCTTCAGAGAGATCCAGGATACAGGAACACTGGATACATGGACTCGAGTATGTCTCCACACCAGCCATTCTCAAACTTCACTGAACAACATTTTTTCATACTTTTCAGATTACATTTTTTAATTTTGTTTTCGATTTAGTCTTAACAATATTATTCAAAACATGTCTAAATTATGACCAAAAACAAGACTAAACAAAGATTTAACATGTAACAAAACAGGATAAAACTCAAATATGATATAACTAGCTTCAGCTATTCATGGAAATCAGCTTGTTTTATGCAACTTTTCTCCTTTCTAATAATATATTTTAAGTTTTAAATTGTTAAATCCTCATTCATCACTTTGAAATGCATGGATAGCAGAACAGAAACAAGGAATATGATGAAATAAAGCAAAATTCCTAGGTAAATGACATTAAATTGGTTATTTTACAGATTTCAGTAAATTGGTTATGAATTTTGTTTTTGATTTAAGTAGGCTACACATTGATTTGCAGTTTATACAATTTTTGATCAAACATAATTGGAACTATATATTTTCGAATTTTAAAAGCTAATCTAAGCTTTCTTTTCCAGACAACAAGATAAACAGGAGACAGAGCATGTTGTTTTAAAGATCTCCAGTCGTCACCGCCTCCTGGACCAACCTGTGTCGCATGAGCCCAGCTGCCCCCTACTGTTCCCTCTCAGTACTACACGCCAGTACCCCCCAGTACTACAACACACACAGACACACTTTATTTATTGGGATGGGGTTGAATTGCTGCTAAAATACTACTGTTTGTATTTAACAAACTTTGTGTGTGAACATGATGTGAACTGTCAGTTTACTATTGTCCTGCTCCTACGCTGATTTATGAGGTTAATTTTAATTTTTGACGTTGACGCTGTGATCCAAGTTGTTGTTTATTGTTGTCGTTGCTTGGAAACAGTTTCCCCATTTTGTTAAATATGTAAATGGATATGATATATATTTGAATTGTATGTTTGTTTGTTTTTTCTCTGCGCTTCCGTGACTGAACTCTGAACCACGTTTCCAGGTGAAAGGCTAAAGAGGACAGGACTCTTCTTTATATAGTAATTTAAAATAAGTTTTTTTTTGGAACTGTGGATGTTGGTTTAACATTTCATTATGGACTCTCACTGGCCTCTGGTAGACAAATTTTACAATGGGAATGATGAAATTATATTCATTAAGTGATTTTGGAATTAGGGATGGGTGTGGTACTTGTTTATAGAAGGCTGTACAGATGAAGTCTTGGGAGTTGATCAGTCAAAATAATTAAAATCTCAAGCTTAGTGGCATAAAATAAGACTGAATGTACATGTTATAGTGAGACTAAAATAGTTAAGCAATAAATGCCCAGATTATTATTAGAATTTTGTTTAATTAAGAGAAGTCTGTTTATGGATCTGAGCGCAATTTGATTTTGATTAGTTATAAACATGTTATTTTGGGAGTATCAAACTAATCACCTGCCTAGATTACAAAGAATTGGGTTACTACATTACACTCCTATATTGTAGACATTAAGTATCTTTTGTCTGTATTAGCTAACTATATGCAAGTACCAAATACAATCCCATTATTATTTTATTTATGATCCATGGTGGAATATGGCACACTCCATTTTAAGGTTGCAATGGGACCAAAATTAACAAGAAGAGGAAACAGTCCACAGTCCTTTCAAACTCCAGAAACTGCCAGGACTTTGTTGCTTTTGTTTAAAAAAATGTAATAAGCTTATTTTTTTGTCGAATATCTCACTGCAGTAACTTCTAACTTGCACTCAACATTTTTGTTCTTGTTTGAATCAGGGACTGAAGGTTACTCCACAGTATTTGACCTCTCCTTTTGAAACACTGTGTCTTTGAGGCATGGACTTTTCAAAAAGGGAGGAGGGATAAAAATGGGGGGGGGGGGGATAAAAAAATGGTTACAAAAATATTTTGAAAATGTCAGTTTGAAATTTTACATTCATTCACAACTGCTCAGAAATCTCCCTTTTATAGCACACGTTTATTCAATGAAAGATCTCAAGTCATGATAAAATTAAGTTATTGTTTTATGTTTTGTAACCAGTATGTGTTTAGAAATGTATGTTATGGGTGCAGAAATAGATTTTTGATTTGTCCATTGCCTGTTATATAAGCTAAAATGTTCTATGCAGTTTAAAATGTGCAAATATGTTGTTTGTAATGTTATTAATAGGCATCTGGACAGTTCAAAACTTCAATTTAAGGTTTATATTACATATATTCAAACTATGAAAAAAATATGGCCTGCAGTTTGAGTAGCCTTTAGCTAATTTATTTAGAGTAAAAAAATAAACAGTTTGGTTTGATAATACATTCAAAAATTTTGATAACCTGAAACCTGAACATTTGGAAATTTGTTTTGACATTTTTATATTTTAAAACTATGTGAATGATAAGAGCACATATACTAGGTAGGTGTCTTCTTCAGATTCTTTTTTGCACAAAAAAATGTTTATTTTTGATTATGGTAAACCAAAATGATGAATGAGAGTTGAGGAGATTAGTGTAAGAGTTAAGATGCACAAGTCAATAGAAGGACTAATTAAATGCATATTGTTTATCAGTTAGCAATGTAGGCCTAATAATTTTGACCGCATCCATGAATCTAACATCTGACATACATTTTTATAAGCAGTGATGTGCATAAATGGAGATTTCTGCAGTAGTAACCATGTTTTTTTCCTTGTAAACTGTATTTTCAGATGTCGAATGAATGGTTTTGGTGTGAACTCAATGCAATGTGAGTGAATGCTTGTTTCTAATGCATGGGAAGCCTGCTGTTGTGACCCTCTCAAACACTGAGCTGGTGACTTTTTACTGGAACTATTTATTTCTCATAACCATCAAAAGTAAATTTAATCTGTTTCATAAACTGGCTCATGTTGTGCTCATTTGTTGGGTGTTTTTTTGTTGGCGAGAGACTGAAGGGAAAAAATAAACAGCAGTGATATTGAGAATTTGTTAATAAGTCATTTGTTTTTATATTTATTTATGCCTCTGTATATAGCCTATGTCGTTTTGACCAATTAAATTGTATGGTAGCCTATTATTCTGCTACTACTACTACTACTAGACAAACTTTATTAATCCATAACGGAAATTATTTGGACACAGTAGCACACACATTACAATATAATATAATGACAAAGAGCATCAGTTACTACTACTACTAAATTACTACTACTGATCATCCATCATAATATAATGTTTGTAATTGCATTTTTTTCAATGATGAGCCAACTTTATTGTCAATATTGTGACAGTATTAGTAACAGTACCTCCACCACAGCTCAGCCCGAGTGAGCGCTCTGCTCTAGCGGGCATCTGCGCGCTCTAGTCCCGCCTCCGTCTTTGAAACGTCGCCAGCGCCAAACTCCGGGTCTGGTGTAGGGACGGTGTCGGTAAAATGACCCCCAGTACCGAGGAGTCCATCTGGAGAAGAGTTGGGTCAGTCAGCGGAGTGATCCCCCGGTCCAGACACGGTCATCGAGCTGCAGCCATCCGGGAGCTGATCATTGTTTTCGGCGGAGGAAACGAGGGGATAGCGGAGGACCTCCATGTATACAACACTGGTGAGCTAACGCTAAAGCTAAAGGGCTAGTGCTAATGTTTTTAGCATACTCCAGCAGTGGAAAGCTACAAAATACTTTCTTATGTGCTCGTGAAGTACTCGTGATCTTATTATTTTGTGTTATTACTAGAATTGCATCGCTTAACATGAACAAATAACCCTAAAATTCCTGGGATCTGAATATTTTAGTAGTTGTAACACTAGTTGTGTCCACTTATCATCCAGCTAAGGTTACAGTTTTGACAGTTGTAAGGGTGCAACTTGATTACGCCAAAAGATCACTAGAAAGTTGAGTTTTGGAAGAAGAATGTGTGGTCTGTAGCATGCATCCTGGACAAATCAGTAGAAATAAATGATGTATCCAAAAACAATAGGATTAAAACATTGCATCTGTTTGCGTGAAGAGTCCCTCAGTCGTCCAGGTAGAATCCATGATAAAAGGAGAAATTCAATTTGTCAACTGGACAAGATTTGTTTGGTCGAAAACGTTTCGCCAATCATCCGAGAGGCTTCGTCAGCTCTGGTTCTCATGCTGGTTAGACCCTGTTTCTATCTAGCTGCAGGGAGGAGCTACCTACACTGAAAAAAGCTCTGAACCTATCCCAGCTACTCTGTCTCTTTTGCCGTACATCTTCACCTAGAAGCCGCGGGCCATTCATTTGAGGACAGTGAGGTTCAGATCTTAGCCAGGGAAAAGAACTGGTTTGAGAGGGGAGTTAAAGAGGCTATTTTTGTCAAAAAAGAGAATCCGTTGTTAAACAGAAATGGGGGAGTAAGACACAACTTGTCTCCCATCTATAATTCGATTCTCAAACCAAGTCAAACACAGACAAAGAAACATTAGGACAGACAAGCCATTGCAGAGGGGTGGAGAGGGTCGTTTGTCGTGAATAGGGAGACGAAAATGGACGCCAGAGAAATTTGAAATACAAAGAGACAGATTAGTTGATAGTTTCAGAGCTATTTCAGTGTAGTGAGCGCCTCCTAGGGCTTATAGATATGCTAATACTAGACGCCAGAGGAATTCGTAAAACAAAAGAGACAGAGTAGCTGGGATAGGTTCAGAGCTTTTTTCAGTGTAGGTAGCTCCTCCCTGCAGCTAGATATAAACAGGGTCTAACCAGCATGAGAACCAGAGCTGACGAAGCCTCTCGGATGAGTGGCGAAACATTTTCGACCAAACAAACCTTGTCCAGTTGACAAATTGAATTTCTCCTTTTATCATTGCATCTGTTTGCAAAAGTTTAGGGGTGTAGTTCGTGGCCTCTTTTCTAGCTACCATTCTTGTCTTCCTAGAGGTAAATTCACTATGCTTTCTCTATACATATCCTGAGTTTAAAACTATCCAGATCAGACATCTAGCATCCTAAACTCCTAACATTAGCTGTGTATCTGAAGTATACCTGTGTATTAGTGTGTATGAGTGAGAGACGCTCGTGGAAGCTGTTATTGTATCTCAGTCATGTTTTATGAATTATGGGGTGATGTGGCTGGCGCTGGCCCAGCAGGGGACTAAGAATGGAAATTATCTTAGGCTACAATCTTGCATATTTTCAAGTACATGTTTTTTTTTTCTTTCTTTTGCATTATCTTATCTTTTAATATGCATTGTGTCTTTTAATAAATAAATACAAACAAATTTGTCTATTTTAAGAAAACTGATTAAACAACATCTGCATTTTACTCAATAAGCATTTATAATCTATTTTACAGTGTCAAAACAGTGGTTCCTCCCTGCAGTGAGAGGTGACATCCCTCCTGGCTGTGCTGCTCATGGCTTTGTTTGTGATGGAGCTCGAATTCTCGTATTTGGTGGAATGGTTGAATATGGAAAGTACTCCAGTAGCCTATATGAACTACAAGTAATGTAACACTACTTATTTTTATTAATTAATCATTTTTACTTATAATGTGCTTTGTTTGCTATTTATTTATATTTTGTATTCATAGGCCAGTCGCTGGTTATGGAAGAAGCTGAAGCCGAGAGCACCAAAGGCTGGCTCTTCCCCCTGTGCGCGCATTGGTCACAGCTTTACTCTTACAGGAAACAAATGTTATCTTTTTGGAGGATTGGCAAATGACAGTGAGGACCCCAATGGCAACATACCACGGTACTATACATATAAACTTTAATAATAATTTCAGTTTGGATTTATTATCTTATGGCGACAATTCAATATCAACCCCCTTGAGTTTTGCTCCATACTTTTCAGAGCAGCATATTTAGCTTTTATTTGTTATTTATATTCTATTCTATTCTATTCTATTCTATTATATTATATTATATTATATTATATTATATTATATTATATACACACTTTGACATTCATTTTTGTTTATTGTTATCTATAATTCAGTGCATTTTGCTCAATGATTTACAGTAACTTTATCATCTAATATCTTTAGGAGAACAATATTTATTATGCTGATATTTATTACTCTTATAGCCAGTTATGTATTGTCAGTAACACAAATAATAAAAGAAAAATCTTTTGTCTTTAAAAAAATATTACATTCATGTTTTTTTAAATATATATTCAGATACTTGGGAGACTTGTTTGAGCTGGAGTTACAGTCAGTATCAGGGGCAAGAGGTTGGAGCATCCCAGAGACCAAAGGAGGTGGTCCTTCACCCAGAGAGTCGCACACAGCGGTGGTTTACACTGGGCTGGGCTCCCCGAAACTCTACGTGTTTGGAGGCATGCAAGGCTCGCGGTTAGATGACCTCTGGCAGCTAGAACTTGGTATGTTTTATGTTGTATGTTATATTTGATACTTCAACATTTTTAAAATACTTTTACAAGAACCAAAACTCCTAAGTAATCTTTGTGTCATCTATTTTGTTTCTTGCAACATTTACATTTGTTATGCAGCTGTATTTTATGTTCCCTTTATTAGAAATGTGTAACTAAATGTTTATTAATTGCTGTACTTCAGTGTTATCTCAATTCTCTATTTAGATACAATGGTGTGGTCAATGCCTGAAACAAGAGGCTGCAGACCATTTCCCAGAAGCTTGCACACGGCAAACGTCATTGGAAATAAGTAAGAAAGCTGGATATGTTGAAAAATCTCATTGGTAACATCTATCCGATGTTGACTATAGCTGTTTTCTTGGGGCCACTCTGTGCAGGATGTATGTGTTTGGAGGCTGGGTGCCGATACCAGAGACTGAGAGAGAAAAAGCCATTGGAACAGAGTGGATTTGCACTAATTCTTTGAGTGTCCTCAATTTGGGTTAGTCAAACTTATTTCCGCTTCAAATGCTGCAAAACCAAATTAATTCACCTAAACATTTTTTAAAAAGTATATGTGTATATATATATATATATATATATATATATATATATATATATATATATATATATATATATATATATATATAAAGGCCATATCTAAGAGAATGTAAATGATAACACAAAATCCTTTGTATCACTTATGGTAAGTGGTTGTGTGAAGCCATTTATTATCAAACAAAGGTCTTTACTTTTTTAAAACAATAATGACAACAGAAAGTATCAAAATGACCCAAATCAAAAGTTTACATACCCTGGTGAGTTTAGCCTGATAACATGCACACAAATTGACACAAACAGGTCTGACTGTCTACCAAAGCTAACCATCCTCAGCTGTGATCTGTTTGCTTGTAATCAGAAGGTTGGTATAAAAGCCCAGTAAAATTCTGCCATCCTGACAGACCCTTGCGTCTTTCATCAAGTACTGGATTCTGCATTATGGGAAAATCAAAAGAATTGTCAAAGGATCTGCGAGAAAAAGTAGTTGAACTCTACAAAACTGGAAAGGGGGTATAAAAAAATATCCAAGGAATTGAAAATGCCAGTCAGCAGTGTTCAGACTCTAATTAAAAAATGGAAAGAGACAGATTCTGTTGAAACTAAACTAAGATCAGGCAGACCAACAAAAATTTCTGCCACAACTGCCAGGAAAATTGTTCGGGATGCAAAGAAAACCCCACAAATAACTTCAGCTCAAATGAAAAGGTTCATCACACTGAGCTCTGAAAAAACAACTTGAGTCACTAGGGCGACCTCTAGAGGAGAGTGCAGCGCTCCAAAATGTAGGACCTCTTTTAGTAAAACCGCCTTCTCTTTTATTGCCGTGAGTCAGTGGAATAGTTTTCCAAATGAGATTATAACATGTACAAGTTTTCAAACGTTTGCACATCGAACAAAGAAATGGTTAATATCAAAGCAAATTTGCACTCATTAGTGATGAATGTGTGTGAGTGAGAGTAGGACTGGTGAGTGTGTGTATGGATGTATAAAGATGATTTTTTTTTTTTTTGAATATTTTTTAGAAATGGCATAGTGACGGTCAGAATTTTATCTGATATGTATGCACAGGTGATTATTCTTATGCACTGGTCCATTACTCATTTACAATCTCTGTTACAGTATATTTAATTAACATCAACCTGTCCCGGGACTACAGGTGGAAATTAGCATTTTTGCTATAACCTGGCAACATGCATCTTTCTTTTGTTCATTTCAAAGGTTAATGAAATGTTGTGCACTGTCCTTGTGCAAATAAATAAACCATACCATACCATACCAAATACAGGATTCTCTGAAAAATAGTGGCGCGGATATTTCAAGATGTACAATAAGAAGGCACCTGAAGAAAAACGGGCTTCATGGTCGAGTGGCCAGAAGAAAGCCTTTACTACGCAAATGCCACAAAGTAGCTTGCTTACAATATGCCAAACAGCACAGCGACAAGCCTCAAGACTTCTGGAACAAAGTTATTTGGAGTGATGAGACCAAAATTGAACTTTTTGGCCAGAATCATAAACGCTACATTTGGAGAGGAATCAACCAGGCCTATGATGAAAAGTTCACCATCCCTACAGTAAAACACGGAGGTGGATCACTGATGTTTTGGGGATTTATGAGCTCCAAAGGCACTGGGCACTTGGTCACAATTGATGGCAGGATGAATGCAGCATGTTATCAGAAGATTCTGGAGGAAAATTTGTACTCATCTCAGAAACTGCGCATGGGACGTACTTGGACGTTCCAACATGACAACGATCCAAAACACAGGCCAAGTCAACCTCTCTATGGCTCCAGCAAAATAAAGTAAAGGTTCTGCAGTGGCCATCTCAGTCTCCTGACCTCAGTATCATTGGGTCACGCTGGGGAGATCTTAAACGTGCAGTTCATGCAAGACAGCCCAGGAATTTAAAGGAACTGGAGGCTGTTTGCAAGGAAGAATGGGCAGCTTTACCACGTGAGAGAGTAAAAAGCCTCATCCAACACCATCACAAAAGACTGCAAACTGCCATTGACGTCAGTGGGGGCAATACACTCTACTAAGAACTGGGATATGTTATCTTTTGATTTGGGTCATTAAGATACTTTCTGTTGTCATTATTGAGCACAGCTGTGTGTGTGTGTGTCTGTGCGTGCGTGTGCGTCTGTGTGTATAAGTTCTAAAGTACTATCGGTTATGTAGGTCATGGTAGACATTTACCAGCATTCACTTGTTTCTGTTAAAAAGAGTGTAAAGTCTGTGTCATTGAAAATAATGAAGTAAATCAAGATTTAAAAGCATAATATTGGATCAGTGTCCTGTCTACTGACCATGGAGGCTACTGAGTGATTATCAACATTTTTGACACACCTAAAACTTCCATGTAGCTTACTAGTATACATACATGCATGCTTTATCTTGCTTAAAAATATCATACAATTCTAATGTCTCTGTTGTTCTCCAGACACGTTGAGCTGGCAGGATCTGGGCCCAGAGCAGCCGGAGGATGTGGAGTCTCAGATGGAGAGCCAGGGCCCTCAGGTGGAAGACCCCTACGCCCTCCGCCCCCGAGCCCGAGCGGGACACTGTGCTGTGGGGGTGGGCTCCCGTCTGTACGTGTGGAGCGGGAGGGACGGATACAGGAAGAGCTGGAGCTATCAGGTCTGCTGCAAAGACCTGTGGTATCTGGAGACAGGTGAGAGAAAGAGAGATATTGAGCTCAACCGTGACCTCTCCAACCCCTGGTTCCCGAACAAAATTGCTCAGGCCTTATCAGCTATGTGGTAACTAATGACCACAAGACCTGTCATTTTATTTAACATCTGTTTCTGAATCATTATTAAAACTTTTCACTGAATCTTATGTTTTAAATGTGCTTTATGGACTTAGAACAACTGCATTATGGATATTAGTTAACATGTAGCTGGTTAGCTTCAGTGATGTCTTTGAACTCTTAATATTTAAATTTTTCAAATACTCTATGGGAAAAATGAATGGAAAATTTACTTGCTTAACCAGAGCAGGCAGTGATTGTTGAGCCCATAGACTTTATGACTATGGCATGAGTAGATGGTACAGTTTGAGACTGGCATGCAACTTGCTAATATCTTACCCTAAAAGAAAAACAGAAATATGCATGATTTAGAATTTTAGGAAATTGTGACAACTGGACAACAATATCCATTTTCATTTATTTCATTCGTTAAAATAAAACAAAAATAACAGATGCAACACAATTGCATCTATACAATTATAACTTAAATATGAATGAAAAGGGAACAGAAAGAAGCATAAGCTTATGATATCTGCCCCTTATCAACTCAAAATTATATTACAACAAAATATATATAACAATAATAAGTTGTATAAATATCTTTCTTTTATAAAGAAGCATTTTATGGAGCTAAATTATTCCCTGATTGTGGGAAAGATGGACTGGAGTGGGTAGTGTTGTGTTTTAGTTTTTCCTCGAGTGATGCAGAAAAGCCACTGTCTGTGTTCATGTATGTTAGCTTGTGCAGTCTGTATACAGCTGTGGCAACACAAGAAAAATATTGGTAGCACATACTTCGGGTCCAAAAGTTTCACCATGTTAATGAATCCGGGCTTTTCCACAGTATATATGGGCACCATGTCTTTTACAACATACATCATGTTTTTGGTAAAACATACAACAGCCTGTGTGATTGCCTTCCGTCGTGGGCCGTGCTTATCATACTGCAAACAGTTCGAAAATGTTTTAGGGACTGGACGGTGGTTATTTTCATTTCGTTCCGACCTGCACTTCTCCCACTCCGCTGCCTCTGCCTTAGGCACTAGGATACATTTGTCGTGCTGCAGCTTTTGAACAGACCTTACAGCGAGCACTCGTTTGTTCTAAGTCCGACACAACAAAACCGAACCAGTTCCATATAACAGATGTAAACACCTTTGTTTGGTACAAGCTCCAGCTTTAGCTCACTCGCTAGCCGCGCTAGCTCGTACATTGTTTTGTACCGCCCCGCTAACTTACCCGTGTAAAACGTGGCTGCGCATTAGTTCCACTCGCGTGTAAAAAAAATAACTAAAAAATCGATTTTCATAAAAACACATCGTCCTGAACTGTAAAGTCGAATGAATCGATTAATCGCGCAGGTCTATAGTCAACTGAAGAAATCCTTGGTTGACTAAATACTCTATATCTCTATGTATTTGACCCAGACTGCACTCACAAGACCACACCTGTATAGGAGTTAATGCAAAACAAATATTTGTTATTTGTTTATTTTCTCCAGAGCTTCCTTCTACTCCAGAGCCAGTACTGCTCATCAAGTCCACAGTGAACTTGCTGCATGTGGCATGGCGCCCCCTAACTGCAGCAGACGGCTACCTCCTCCAGATTCAGCCTGTCAGTCCTTCCAACGGAGTCGGTCAAAACCAAGATACAAATAAAACACAAGGACCAGACACAAAGGAGCCAGATGCCGCTGGTGAGTTTGGCAGAGCGATTCAGTCCAGATAAATGATTCAAAACTAATACAATATTCTGTTTTTATTTTACAGGTAAAGGTCAGGCTCAAAAAGAAGACACTACCAATAAAGTGGAGAACATATGCACAAAGGTAACTTATTATATTGTGATCCAGTGCTTTTCTATTTAATAAAGGCTATTGGCCATCTTATGTTATGCCTGAATGAACAACAGCTGGATTTAAACACTTGTGGAGTGAAATGTGAATGCTTAGATTAGTCAGACAGTTTCCGTTACCTCTTCGGTGCAATATAAAGCAAAGGTTATGTATGTAACTACTGTGGTTCTATGAATCCTGGTAGGGATGAAATATAACTAAATGGTGCTGTAGAATTGTGAAAAAGGCACTGACCAGGTGTACAATATTTTATTTTATGTTGTTTGCAAGTATCAAATGGAAGATGCGGATATGCATGTTTATTGGTTTATTATTTATTACATAGTAGTAATAATTGTCTAATATTGTCCAGGAAAAAGAAGAGCAGGATGGTGGGGGCTCAAATACCAAACACAACAGTAAGTTCAATTCATTTCAAACATTAATATCCTTAGACAGTTTTTTTTTTTTTAACTAATTAAATTTTTTCATGTGAAGCTGAAAAGGAGACATCTATCGCAGGTGACTCAGCTCAGTCCAGTGAGTGCTCTTAATTAATGTTTTAGACATTGGTCTAAAAAGTTAATGCAATGTAGTTGAGATATATATATATATATATATAATTTTATTTTATTTTTTTTAATCTTAGGAGCTGAAAAAAACAAACAGGTATATGGTAATTTTTGGTGTTATTGCATTGTCATTACTCGTAAGTTATGCATTTGTACTCACTGTAATAAATGTACTGAACAGACAGACTCTGGTACCTGGTTCGATGTTGGAGTTTTTAAAACACTTTTCTCTGAGGTCAATCACTTTTATCTCCCATCTGAAAACGACCAGAGCACAAACTCTACCAGCAACCGGACAGTAAACATTAAAGAGGTACCACATTTATTACTTTTTTTTTTTGCAATTTTGTACGTTTTAAAATAAAGAATCAGTTTATAGAGCACATTTTAACACAAGACAATTAGCATGACTTGGACTTAGATAAACTTTATTGATTTATTGGTAAGTCACTTGACTTTCACCCGGGAGACCTGGGTTCAAATCCCCCCCCCCCCCGGCAATGAGCAAGCCAGTGTGGGTCCTTGGGTAAGACGGTACTGCCCCCCGGGCGTCTGAAAGACGAGCTGCCCTCTGCTCCTTCCCTGAAGGATGGGTCAAATGCAGAGAAATAATTTCCTTACGGGGATGAATAAAGGATATCCAAATCAAATCAAATCAAAATGATCCACAAGGGAAATTATTTGGACCCAGCAGCTCACACATCACAATATATTAACAAAGAACAGAAAATATAAATGGTAATAAAACAGTCAAAGAGAAATTTAGCAAATTAATTAGTCAAATAAGGCATAATTATATAAACGTGCACAATAAAAATACAACATAGAAATATTGTGTGTGTGTGTGTATATGTATATACTGTATATATATATATATATTACAGTGAGGAAAATAAGTATTTGAATACCCTGCAATTTTGCAGGTTCTCCCACTTAGAAATCATGGAGGGGTCTGAAATTTTCATCATAGGTGCATGTCCACTGTGAGAGACATAATCTAAAAAAATCCAGAAATCACAGTGTATGATTTTTTTTTTTTACAATTTAATTGTATGATACTGCTGCAAATAAGTATCTGAACACCTGAGAAAATCAATGTTAATATTTGATACAGTAGTCTTTGTTTGCAATTACAGAGGTCAAACGTTTCCTGTAGTTTTTCACCAGGTTTACACACACTGCAGGAGGGATTTTGACCCACTCCTCCACACAGATCTTCTCTAGATCAATCAGGTTTCTGGGCTGTTGCTGAGGAACACGGAGTTTGAGCTCCCTCCAAAGATTTTCTATTGGGTTTAGGTCTGTAGACTGGCTAGGCCACTCCAGAACCTTGATATGCTTCTTACGGAGCCACTCCTTGGTTATCCTGGCTGTGTGCTTCGGGTCATTGTCATGTTGGAAGACCCAGCCATGACCCGTCTTCAATGCTCTAACTGAAGGAAGGACGTTATTTCCCAAAATCTCCGGTCATCCTCTCCTTAATACAGTGCAGTCGTCCAGTCCCATGTGCAGAAAAACACCCCCAAAGCATGGTGCTCCCACCCCCATGCTTCACAGTAGGGATGGTGTTCTTGGGATGGTACTCATCATTCTTCTTCCTCCAAACATGGCGAGTGGAATTGAGACTAAAAAGTTCTATTTTGGTCTCATCTGACCACATGAATTTCTCCCATGACTTCTCTGGGTCATTGGCAAACTTAAGACGGGCCTGGACATGTGCTGGTTTAAGCAGGAGAACCTTCCGTGCCATGTATGATTTTAAACCATGACGTCTTAGTGTATTACCAACAGTAACCTTGGAAACGGTGGTCCCAGCTCTTTTCAGGTCATTGACCAGCTCCTCCTGTGTAGTTCTTGGCTGATTCCTCACCTTTCTTAGGATCAGTGAGACCCCACGAGATGAGATCTTGCATGGAGCCCGAGTCTGAGGGAGACTGACAGTCATGTTTAGCTTCTTCCATTTTCCTAATAATTGCTAAAACAGTGGATCTTTTTTCACCAAGCTGCTTGGCAATTGCCCCGTAACCCTTTCCAGCCTTGTGGAGGTCTACAATTTTGTCTCTGGTGTCTTTGGACAGCTCTTTGGTCTTGGCCATGTTAGTAGTTGGAGTCTTACTGATTGTATGGGGTGGACAGGTGTTTTTATGCAGCTAACCACCTCAAACAGGTGATTCTAATTTAGGATAATAAGTGGAGCGGAGGTGGACTTTTTAAAAGGCGACTAACAGGTCTTTGAGGGTCATAATTCTAGCTGATAGACAGTTGTTCAAATACTTATTTGCAGCAGTATCATACTGTGATTTTTGGATTTTTTAAATTTTAGATTATGTCTCTCACAGTGGACATGCACCTACGATGAAAATTTCAGACTCTTTTCTAATTTCTAAGTGGGAGAACTTGCAAAATCGCAGGATGTTCAAATACTTATTTTCCTCACTGTGTATATATATATATACATGCACACATACATACACTAAAGTTTTAAACTACATGTAATAAAATAATTACATGTGTTTCAGAAAGTTTATTGATGTCTACATGATACGACATATTATATTTAGTTATTTACATACTAGTACATACAAAAGTATACTTCTTTAAATGCAGCTATTTCAATTTTCCAATTGCATTTTACAGGCTTATTTATCTTACACAAGATTAATCTGTGTTGACTTTCTACACCGCTCTTCTCATTACAATCAAGTTTTATCAGGTCTGTTGTAGAAGTCTCTCTAGTTTTGCTCTTGTTTCCTGCAGAGGAGAGTCCCAGGACCTCAGAACTATCAGGGCCGGGAGAGGGAGGCTCTCGTCCCTGGTCAGACCTACAGGTTCAGAGTGGCTGGGCTCAATTGTTTTGGAACCGGAGACTTTAGTCCGGTCAGTGAGTTCAAGACCTGCCAGCCTGGGTTTCCTGGAGCTCCATCAGCCGTTAAAATCACTAAGGTAAGATGATGGTAGTTTTCAGATTATAGGATGTAATGATGGGAAACAGAGACAGCTTTTCCTATTGATTAAGCTGTACTTTGCCATGAAATATCCAAAATGTAAATTCACAAATCTTGAATGTATAATTTCTATTAGTGACATGACCCAAGAACTCAGTGTACAGTATATTTGTCCCTCATCTGTATTACTTGGATTAAAACTTCTTGCTTTTAAAACAAATGTGTATTAAATCTTTCTAATTTGGCCAATTTGTACTTTTGTCTGTACAATTTGTCTGATTCCTCAAAAAAGTTAAATTATGTTCTATAGCTACAGAGGGACAGACTACACTGCAGAGGGACACAACTGTATCTAAGATAAAACACTAGATTCAAGATTTTATTGTCATATGCACAGTAAAGAAACACATTTCCCTGTACAATGAAATTCTTACTTTGCTGCCCACCCTGGATGCCAAGAGCATGCAAAAAAAAAAGTATAATCAAATAGAAACAATCTTTACTGAATATACACCATGAAAAATATAGGTTAGGTGCTATGTACATATTTACAGATAATGTGCAACACTGGTTTAAAGATCCCATGACATGGTACTTCTTGATGCTTTTATATGGCGCCTTAATGGTTCCCTAATACTGTAAATGAATCCTTCTTCAAAATCAAGACTCAGTGCATGAGAAAGCCTCATTAACACAGTCAGAGTCATAAATATCTATATTCTGGGCGTTGTTGCTTGAATGCAAATGAGGAGGACAGAGACAGGCCAGTGCAGCGGGTGGGGGTGTGGCCAAATGCGCCGCTGGTTCCTTGTTTTAGCGGTGCAGTGTCCGGTGGCTCCACTTCCGTGTGTGTAAGCGCGGAGGAAGATATGAGACGAGTTGCATTAAAAAAAACACATTTCCACAGAAAATAAAATTAAACCACTGCTGTTTCAGAGGCTTGGATAAAGGAAATCCGAGCCTGGAAACACTCTAACGTGCCTCCAGGCAATTAAAAAAATGCATCTCGCATTGCGTAGCTCGTTTGCGGTCCAAGTTCTCTGGGCATGATTTACAGAGACGGTGGGTAGACATCCAGACGGGCGGTGGAACTGCATTTGCATTTTTCCCTGAGTGTGACGTCAGAAACTTCCCTTGTTCAGAATCGCCCATTTGGGCTGTCTTTTTTTCAAACGCAGAAAAGGATCGCAAATGCTCAGTTTACACATTTCGCAACTTTTAGCCATGGGGGGGGGGGCCTAAACAGGGTACATTCAAAAACCTCAGAAAGTGAAAATTTCATGCCATGGGACCTTTAAAGCTCATAAAAGTGTTTTCTATTCTAGGCCCTTTAACCCCCCCATAAGAAAACCTTTATATGTGACATTGCAAATCTTTTCCTCTATCAGCTCAATGACACTGTTCACATTGCCTGGGACGCGCCCTCCTCTCCCTCTGGGAAGATTATGGAGTACTCCATGTACCTGGCGGTGAAGAAGAGCCGGCCGGGCTCCAGCTCAGAGCGCCCAGGGCAGATGGGATTTATCCGGATCTACAGAGGCACAAAGACGTCCTGCTCCGTCAGCTCGTCCAACCTGGAGAACGCACACATCGACTGCTCCCAGACCAACCGCCCCGCCGTGGTATTCAGGATCGCAGCCAAGAACGAACAGGGCTACGGGCCGGCCACACAGATACGCTGGATACAAGGTCTGTTCTTGTTCTATTCTTATTTTATGTATAATGAAAATGCTTGAAATATTGGTTCTTATTATTTGATTAACATAAACCTGAAACTTACTCCACCGACCTAAAACATGTACAATAGGCTAATCCTCCTGCTGGATACTATGATTATAAACATATCTCAAGATCTGGGCATGGGTCCCAGGGAGCAACGCTACTCCAGACCAGGTGCAGAGAACCTTCTGACCATTTAGGCAATAACAAATTCAACTTTAAGCTTATTTGTCATGTTTTAAAATGTTGATAAAATAAGACATCATCCCAATAGCAGTTTTAGTTTAATACCTAACTAGCTGACAGTTTTCTGTTTGCATCCATTGAAAATATCCTTCTAAAACCTTTTGTTTTTGTAGTTCCCACAAAAATGCAAAGCTCCTCATCCAAAGCAGACAGCAGTGCAGCAGACCAAGATGCAGCAGACAGGTAAACCGTCTCTTATATTTATAACTCATTTTTATTTATTTGCACTTTCATTAATTATGCTCATTTATGTGTTTTTGCAGCTCAGGTTGAAGATGTTTGGTACTGTATTTTAGAAAACACTGAGACTCAGGAATTGGAATTAAGTTGTACAGTATAATAGTTTTGTTAATTTATTTTTTTATGTATTTAATTGATCCCTGTATATGTGTGTTCATAGGTTTAACCACTTTTATAAGGTTACTGAGAATTATGATCTTCCTAATATTTCTATGAACTCGGGGTCAGTGCCTTAAGCATCCTTCGCACAGCCAGACTGTGGTGCCAACCACAAGCTTAAGAATACGTTAATGTTTTTTCTTTTATTTCTTGTATTATTGTAAATGTTTAGAAAACATCCCTTAAGTATTAAATTCAAAACGTGGCATTACTCCAATACATTTTGTGGCACCATAGTCTCCCAAATTTGGGACAAACACTACACATGGTACAGTGTAAAGTAATGGACTATTATCACTTCAACTCAATTAATTCACAAAGAATCATGTAGCATCCTATGATTGTTATTATTGTGTTTCTCAATGACAATCACACTTTGGCTGTAACAGTGTATACATTTTTTTTTTAACCCACTATTGTTTTATACATTTCCTTTTAATTTCTTTATTTTATGTTCGTCATGACTGAAGCCTTCCAAGCTCTATTATGGTTTGTAGTTGTATAATTCAAGTATATTATATATGCAGCTTTATTATTCCTAGGGCAGAGCAAAGCACTTCTGTTTTTGAAATTAAAAGTATGAACTGCACTTCCTTGTTTTTTTCCTTTTTTTTTGACTGGAATTTTGATATCATCCTGCTTTTCATGGCATTATGTGTATTTAGTAATGTGTTCTATTATTTAATTTGCATTTTTATAGAGTATGATAATAAATGTATGTCTAATGTTTTATATGCACTTTTTTACTATTTAACGCAGATAATAATCTTGAATTTAAAATAATTAGCTTTTTCTCATTACTTGTGTGCGTGCGTGCGTGGGTCTGTGACTGACACCTGCGAAGTGTGAAGATCATCACCTCAACAGACGATCTTTTGGTTTTTAAACTAATTTCCCGTGATGCATCAGTTTGTAGTCGCCTGATGAGCTAGTGGGTTAGCATACGGCTAACTCGGCTGGTAAAAGGTCAATAAAGGGACTTTGAGATTGGAAAGCGGTGAGTTTTTTTGTTTTTTTTTAGAAAACTAAAAACAAAAAGTCACGCATTCTTACAATGTTTTTTTCATTTAACTTTGCTACGTTAATTCCAACTTGTCACTTGTTATAGACTGTAGCCGCGCAGCTGTGGTCATTTCTCGTTTTTCTTTTCGCAGTTTTTTCTATTTTCTGCTACTATAAATGTACATGCCAGTGAAGGCTTTAAATTGCATGGTGTTTTGCGCATTTCAAACGTAAATAGTCGTAAGATTAATAGCAAAAGTACACTTCGAGAAATGGGAGTCCCCTCGGCGATTAGCCCTTTAATAGCGCCACATTTGAAAGCATGTCAAGTTGATTTACAGATATTTTTTACTTTTATGTTAATCAACAATGCGATCAACCACTAAAACGCCCCCCTGAACATCCGTTTTTGATGCATGTTAATATCTTGACATCAATAAATCAAAATCTCATGTTATGTCTGCGTTACTACTACAAATAGTTCATCTAATTAATTCATACTTTTTAATCGGTTGATTTTTGCACGGAAAAATATGTCTGAAAACATCTTCAGTTATACGCTGTTACAGTGCTTTGTAACTTGTAGCTTAACCTATAGCCTGGGGTCAGGACTTTTGACCGGCTCATTCATTCGTTTGTATTTTAAATGGCTGACTACAGTAGCAGCAATCACCACTTGGTCTTTGGTATCCACAACAGAAGCGGTCTCAAGATAAGGGCTAATCACTTGAGACTCAGTCACACAGGCCAATGTAAATGGATTAACTGTGATTACAAGTGGCTTGTGGGATGCTTGGGCACCATGGTTACTACTACTACAACAAACCTTTGGAGACTGGCTGTGTAGTAAATAGTACATTAAGGAACCCAGAGAGTGTTGTGTTTTTAATCCATAGGGGATATGACCACCTCTGCCCTTCGCTATTCTGCCCCTCTCCCCTCAAACATGGAGGCAGGTATAGGGCAGTCTGCGGCGATGCTGGGGCTGTCGGCCAGTCTTGGGGGAGCAGAGATGGAGCTGCAGAAGATGTTGATCGATGAAAGGATGAAGAGTGAAAACCATAGGACCAACTACCAGACACTGAAGGCTGAGCACACTAGGTAACTTTTCTTGACTGTTATTACTTTTCCTGAAATTTTCCACAGTATGGTATTAAACTTACTTATTTTGCATTCTTTTTAAATTTCTGGTGTGAAAACAAAAGAAAAAAAATGGAAAAACATGGGCTGACAGATCTGACGTATAATTTGGCCTAGTGCCTTCACCTGCTTAGATAAGGTTTTAATGCCATACTTTTCAACATTTCTGACAAAGCAATAACATTTGCTTGGAAATGAGATGGCAGACCCTCCACTAGCAAAATTAATAATGTACTTTTTAACACCATTGCACCAATAAGAACAGATGTCAGTTTGATAAACAATAGTGATTTTATAGTAATGATAGAAAAAAAAACAACAACTTATGCTTCAGTCTCCAGGATGAGTTCAGCCGAGCGCAGAATGAGTTGCGGCGGTTGTTGAGTGACAGACAGAGTCAGCAGGAGCGACAGCAGCTGCTTTTAGCCGAGCTCAGAGGGGAGCTGCTGGACAAGACCCGGGAGTTGGAGGACCTAAAGCTACAGGTACGGGGATAAACATACCTTTTTAACTTTTATACTTCATGTTGATCTTTACTGAAAAGTCACACACACATCAAAGTTGGTGTGTCATGTTTCAGTGATCCTGCATTGACAAAAACTAATATGAACATACAATATTTCAAGAATAACATAACATGTTTGTACAAATCTTAATAACAGGGTTAGCATTTTCTGTGCAGAATAAGACAGGAAATTTTGTTCTTTGTGGAGGAAATTAAGCTACTTAAAAAATAATGTGAACGGTATTGGCTTAATGAATGAGTGCCTATTTAAAACATTTATAATTTCAGGTAATGACCCCTCAACGTCTGGAGTTGCTCAGAGTTCAGGTACAGCAGGAGATGGAGGGTCCCATCAGAGAACGCTTCAACAAACTCGAGGAGGTCTGTCTCTTTAAACTGTTTACCATTTTCTCATAGTATTTTGTCACAGTAGATTGTCAAATATACCAGTCTGTTTCTTTACTAATAGCTTGCAGTAGTGGTCATTATTACAGTGCTGAACATAAGGGAGTAGGACTGACTAAAACCCTTTCAGAGCTCCCCCTTCATTACCCTTATTTACTGATTTCCTTCTGTGTGTAGGAAGCGGAGAGATACAGGTCTGAGTACAACAAGCTGCGCTACGAGTTCACACTCCTCAAGTCTCAGTTTGATTATCAGCGAGAAGAGCACTTCAGGACTCTAGAGGAGCGTCGGATTGTCTATGAGGCAGAGGTGTGTTTGGAGAAGAGGGTCTCTTAATGGGATATTGATTCATCAGGCAAATTCTTTTCAGTTGTATCCTTGTAGTTTACCAATGGGACCATACAATGCAAGTTTACAGTTTACATTGACATTTACATATTTTTTCGGGCGGCAGTAGCTCAGTTGGTAGAGCGCTTGTCTAGTGATCCAGGGGTTGGCGGTTCAAATCCCGCTCTTGACGGGTTGACCGCGTGTGATCCCAGCTCCCACAGATGAGCGCTGCCGTTGTGTCCTTGGGCAAGACACTTAACCCCACCTTGCCCCAGTGTCCCCCTGTGGACACTGGTAGCCCCCATGGCAGAAGATAGATCAAGGCCTGTGACGTGAGCCGTCCTCCTGTGGACCCACCACCTGCGGGAGGATGCATGGGGGCTGGTGCATTGTGTTCTGGGCAGCAGAACACTGCTTGTACTGCTGCCTCTGTGACCTGGAAAAGTGGAAGAAAATGGAAAAAAAAAATGAATGAATGAATGAATTTACATATTTTTCCTATTTTAAATGTTACATATCTTTTGTAATTTGGGTAACATAGGTACTTTATAGAGGGAAGAAGAATAAGCTTAAAGGTGCACTCTATAACTTTTCTGGTGGGGACGAGCAGATTACATCACAAGGCCAAGTTATAGGTCAGATCTGTGGAGAAGTGGGTCTGCTCATGTTTCAAAAATAAGAACACCCTTATTTGAATAAATAGAAAATTTATCATGTTTAATACCATACTGTGGAACATTAGGGTAAAGCCATTGAAAGTGAAACAAAGCCTGCACACTTAATCCCAAACTGCATTTAATGAATGACAACATTTTGATCAATGATGATAACAAATGATTGATGGATAATGGCTTATGTATACGTAGAGCTGGGCGATATGGCCTAAAAATAAAATCTCCAATTAAAAAAATAAAATAAAAAAATCTGATTTCCGATTTTAATCGATTTTTCTCTGCCCTACTCAAAAACAAATAACAGATGACAAATGGCTCAAAATAATGCAATGTTCTTTTATAAAACAAATACATTACGCCTTGCATTAATTAATATCTTTCTTTTATAAAGAAGCATTTTATGGAGCTAAATTATTCCCTGATTGTGGGAAAGATGGACTGGAGTGGGTAGTGTTGTGTTTTAGTTTTTCCTTGAGTGACGCAGAAAAGAGGGAGCCACTGTCTGTGTTCATGTATGTTAGCTTGTGCAGTTTGTATACACCTGTGGCAACTTCAGAAAAATATTTGCGGCTTGGTAGCACATACTTCGGGTCCAAAACTTTCACCATGTTAATGAATCCGGGCTTTTCCATAGTATATATGGGCACCATGTCTTTTACAATATATGCTCGCGCTGTGGGGACCTGCACTTCTCCTACTCTGCTGCAGGCGCTAGGATACATTTGTCGTGCTGCAACAGCTTTTGAACAGACCTTACAGCGAGCACTCATTTGTTCTAAGTCCGACACAAGAAAACCGAACCAGTTCCATATAACAGATGTAGTGACACCTTTGTTTGGTACAAGCTTCAGCTTTCCCTCACTCGCATGCTAGCTTGTTTGGGTACGCCCCGCTAACTTACCCGTGTAGAACGAGGTACCGCGCATTAGTTCCGCTCGCATGTAAAAAAATAACAAAAAAAATTGATTTTCATAAAAACACATCGTCCTGAACTGTAAATTCAAATTAATCGATTTGATCGATAAATCGCGCAGGTCTATGTATACAATGTACGGTGTATATTGTGTGTGTTGTGTGAACATCTCCTATGGCTCACTTTTGGACTGGGCAACCAATCAGTGGGCAGGATTATTTGGGAGTGGCACACAGAGACCATGACTTGACGAAGATCCACTGATCAAAACATTGTCATTCATCAAATGCAGTTTTGGAGTAAGTGTGCAGGCTTGGTCTCAGTTTCTATGTTCACTGTAGTAACCTTGTACCAGTGATGTGTGTTTACCTATACAGTGGTACCTCACCTTACGAAATTAATTCGTTCCAGAAGTGGTTTCGTAATGTGAATTTTTCGTAAGTTGAGTAGCTATTTCAATGGAAAAGGCCTGATTCGTTCCAAGGTTGTTGTTTTTTATCGTGTAACTTTTATAGTGTAACATTGGTTCTGCGTCCTGATTGGCTAAGAGACTAAACCAGGTCTAAACCTGGACTGGACCTGGACTAAACCAGGACTGGACCAGGTCTAGACCTGGACTAAACCAGGATTAAACTACCACGTGCCGCACTTTGCTGGTTTCGTGTGGCTGGTTTGTGGCTCGGGCTCCAGAGGATGCGGTCCGGGCGCCGCGGTTCTATCTCATGCTCGCAGCCCCGGTGCCGGTCGTGCAGACCAGGACTAGGGGTGCTCCTCGCGCGGTGCCATGCGTGCTCCTCGAGCGGTGCATCTGAGCACGCATTATTTGAATTTTCTTTCGTATCTAGAGACCAAAATTTTACGTGAAGGCATTTCGTAACTTGGATTTTTCGTATGTAGGGTAAGGTGAGGTACCACTGTACCTTTAATGATAAAGCAATAACATTACTGTACCATGACACAAGCAGGTGACAGACACTCCACCAGAAAAGTTACACATTGCACCTTTAAGAACTGTGGTAAATAGTTTGAAGTAGACAAACATCTTCACCCTCCTTGAAATTACATTTTGTACTGAGATAAAACTTAAAGGAAAAGCAGCTATAAATAAATTAGATTGGAGACCTTGTTTACTTGCAAAGTCCAAACTAAGCTGGTAAAAGTCTTCACAACCTTATAGCAGTGCAAAGTCAGAATGAGAAAAGCATGGCACATTGCCCAAACAAACAAACCCTAAATTTATTTGTTTAGATTTCTCGCCTGGAGAAGGACCGTGAGGACCTTGTTGGTCAGTACCAAGGTGTGGACCATCTGTGTGACGGTAAACGGGTGGAGGCTCTACTTAGGGAAAAGGCGCAGCTCCTGACGCGGCTGAAGGGGCTGGAGACGGAGGTGTCAGAGATCCGAGCCCAGATGGAAAACTCGGGACAACAAGCCGAAAACGTGCAGCGCATCCAGGTCCGGCAGATCTCGGAAGCCCAGACTGCGGTCAAATCTCTGGAGGTGAGACCTTGAGGAGATGGGGGTCATGGAGGGTTTTAGGAGGTTATTGGTTATTGTATGTAAGGGTTGGAGGTATGCCAAAAAATGTAATAATAATCATTTTAAAAGCAATGCAACATTTGATTATTAAAAGAACAATTTAAAAATGCTTTCAAAATCAACCAGGAGACGTACCTGCACAATTCTTCAGCAAATTTGTTGGTGGACTGCCATTTATGTGGTTGGATAATTGGCAAAAACATATAAACTATAAGAAATAGGATTCTATATGGTGTGTAACTTTATGTGAGTTGAGTCATTAGTACAATTTATGAAATGACTACAAAGCATAGTATGACCTTATGATAGACTGCACTTTAACTGTGTTGATGATTCATCAAATGCCTTGTACTAGTGTGTACTTCATTAATCTCAAATGGGCATGGTGTGCTCACAGTCAAATTGTATCTATTAATAAAAATCTGCAATTATTTTTTCTCAGGCGGAGCGTCAGTCGTTGCATTTGCAGCTGGAGCGGATCGAGACTGAACTGAAGTCCACAATCGAACAAAACTCTGAGCTCACAGCAAAACTACACAAAGCAGAAAGAGAGGTCAACTCACTCAATTGCCAGGTAGACAATTAGACTAAAGATGAATATATGAATATACAGAAAAGAAGTCAAGTGTTTTACCTTCCTTTTCTCTGTCTCAGATTGACAGCATGAAGCATTCACACAAACTGGAACTGGCCACAGTTAAACTTGAATGTGCTCGGTCCAAGGCAGAAGTGGAGAGGGAGAGAGAGGCACTTCAGGCGCAGATCGATGGTACTCAAAACAAATCCCTGGAAATCTTACTCATAGTTATCTATAATATAATTTTATTGTGTTTTAGGTCTGCAGTGTGATGTGGAGGTGCTGAAAGCGGCTGTGGAGAGGCATAAAGAGGTTTTGGTGGAGAAGGAGCGAGAGGCGGTGAGGAGGGTCCAGGCTGCGCGAGAGGAAGAGTTCAGGAAAACCGCTGTGCTGCACGAGGACAAGTAAGACACGAAATCAGCCGTCAATGCTCAAAATTTGAACATAAGGGATACATGTATAGTGGTACCTCACCTTACGAAATTAATTCGTTCCAGAAGTGGTTTCGTAACGTGAATTTTTCGTAAGTTGAGTAGCTATTTCAATGGAAAAAGCCTGATCCGTTCCAAGGTTTTTTTTTATAGTGTAACATTTTTTTTTATAGTGTAATGTTGTGTTCTGCGTCCTCGCGGGCTAAGAGATTAGACCAGGACTAAAAGAAGGTGGAATAAATCAGGTCTGGCCAGAACTAAACCTGGATTGGACCTGTTATTATTATAACATGGCAGTGCCGTTGGAGGAGCGCGGTGCTCGTGTCTCCGCACCTTTAAGAGGCCGAGAAAGACGCTCTTTCAGCGGGAATAAGAGCGGGGCGGGGCGAGCTCTGCTTCTATCTGACCTCCAGAGCCGGGGCGCTGACACTGTGAGCTAACATGCCGAGGAAGGTGCTCTATCAGCGGTGTTGTGAGATGTGTCTATCTTGTGTCTATAGCTCAGTGCAGAGAGTCTGCGAGTCTGTGCACGCGCGCCGTGTGCGCTGTGTGAATGTCTCCTCCGTAGAGGAGACAATAAAGGAGAGGAGACAATAAAGCCCCACTCTGCAGCAAAACTGCCTTTTTTTACTTGCATTCTCCACCACTGTAAGCGCGCGATGTCCACAAGGGAGTTAACCCCGGAGGGAAAGCTATCTCCGGCCATGGAGAAGACGATCTCCCCTGTGTCTCCCAACCACGGTTAGGAGATGAGAGCAGGAATGGATAACAGCGGGCAAGACCGCGGGGTCTCGCTCGGGTCGGGCGCTGGTTCTATGTGACTTCCAGGTCTAGACCAGAACTAAACCAGGTTTAAACCAGGACCGGAGCAGGAATAAATCACCCCGTGCTCGGCCCGCGCGCGTGCTCGGCCCCAAGGAGGAGGCACGGCTGCATCCCGCAGCCCCGGTGTAGCGCGGACTTGCGCCGTGTCGACGTGATCCTTCGATGTCGGCTCTTCCTATCACTGTGAAGCAGAATTCACCAAGTGTTGCATTGTTCACTCACTAAGGAAACGTGAGCTGGGTTTAGACCGTCGTGAGACAGGTGAGTTTTACCATACTGATGATGTGTTGCGTCTCCCCTCGTTTCGGGGCGTGCATCTGAGCGCGCATTAATTGAATTTTTGAGATTTGTTGTTTTTAAAGTGCTTTATAAATGAAGTTGGATTGGATTGGAGATTTCGCGTTTCGTAACTTGAAATTTCATTCGTATCTAGAGACCAAAATTTGACGTGAAGGCGTTTCGTAACTTGAAATTTTCGTTTGTTGGGTCATTCGTAACGTGAGGTACCACTGTACTGTATTTATCTAAGCAGTATCATTTGTATTTTAGACTACCCCAAATTAATAGAAAATGTCTAAATTTTAACGCTAACTTGTTTTTATGTGCAGTCATACAAAATAAAATATATTTTTTGCTATATTCTGGCATATTTCCACTGTAATTACAGATGTTAATTAATATGCACTGTCAAATAAACAAACAAACATTCATAGGTTCTGTTTTAAAAGCTGGACAAGTAGGTAGAATTGTACAGGAAAATTAAAATGTTTTTGCCTGGTTCATGGATAAAGTTTCTATAATTACTGGATCTATGAACTTGTAACCAAACATCTACAAAGTCCAATGTCCGTTCGGTCAACATAAAATGTATTAATATTTTTTTCCCATGATTATCATATATTGGCACCATCAGCCAGGAAATTTGTTGAAAGGGTTTGTAAACCACAAGATTAACATAGTGAGTAAATGAACCTAATTTTGGGTTCAGTCAAATGGACCCAACCCATTTGAAACTGGTAGCTGTTACACCTACTCATTTGTTTTACTGTATCGTTTGTGATCATAGATTGGAGTTGGAGAACCGCCTTCTCACATTAGAACTACAGGACACTGCAGCTCAGGCCCTAAAGGAGGAGTGGGAGGAGCGGATCAGGAGTGCCCAGCAGGCTGAAGAGTCGGCCAGGAGAGAGCTGCAAAACCTCAGGTGCTTATTATCAATAAAGTTAAAACAAAAGGAGCTAAATGGGATTTGTTTCCTTTGCTCTCCCATTGGCCCAAAACATGCGCTGTGATCTGGTTGATAATTGCTCCTGACCAGGTTCTTTTTTTTTATGTTGAAAGTCATAAAATATATAACAGGACATAATAATGGGCTTGTATTTTTCTTCAGATCAAAACTTCACCAGCAGAGTTCACAACTGGATGAACTGGAGAGACAGAAGGCAGAGGTGGCTGAACTTAAGCGAGTATGTGCCTAAACCTATACTTTACCACATTATATTACATGCAATAGTATTGTTTGTAGTATAGTAGTGTTTATTGTTTGTATTGAAGTGTACCCTCTCTCTCATCTTTGAAGCAAAACCAGGAGTTGAGTGTGCAGCTGGGGACACTGTCTCACTCAGAGAGTGACCTATCGGAGACGAACCAGAGGCTCAGAGAAACTCTAAACAAAGCTCGAGAGGAGCTGAGGGCGGTACGCATAGAAGCTGAGAGGAGCCAGCAACAATCTGAGAGGTACTGCCATGTGCTACTGTATAAGAATAAAAACAGTCGATTGTCATTTACTACCTTTTATTCATGGTTTATTCTCATTTTAGACCTGGTTTACTGGCACTTGTGTGAAAGTTTTGAGAATTTCACAGTCCAATGTAATCTAAATCAAAATTCAAATTGTCACAATTGGTATACAGTGGTCCCTCGCTGTATCGCGGTTCACTGTTCGCGGCCTCGCTGTTTCGCGGTTTTTTTTTTTGTTTTTTTTTAAATAGTGTAACATTTTTTATAGTGTAACATTGTGTTCTGCATCCTGATTGGCTAAGAGACTAGACCAGGACTAAACGTGGACTAAACCAGGTCTAGACCAGAACTAAACTAAACCTGGACTGGTCCTGGACTAAACCAGGACTGGACCAGGTCTCAACCAGGATTAAATCACTCCGTGCCACTCTTTCCTGGTTTCGTGCGGCTCTTGTGTTCGTTTGTGCGTGTTCGGTTTGTGGCTCGGACTGAGAGCACGTGTACCGGGCGCCGCGGTTCTATCTCGTGCTCGCAGCCTCGGTGTACGCGCGTCCTCGCGCCGGTCACGTTGCTCTGTCATGGATTTGTCTACGATGAGGGGTGCACGTGTCGCGCACTTCTCCAAGGGGTTGGTGCGCGTCGCGTCCCGGGATGTGGCAGTGCTCCTCGCGCGTCCGGCGGGGCTTCCGGAGCCATGTCTCCCCCCACGCTTCACTATTAATACATTTTGTTGAAAATCTATGAAAGTTTGAGTGTTTAAACGAGAGACAAATGTGAGAAAAGGTTAATTCCAGTCAGAAAAGCGTATAATGTGTGTGGTGAGGCATTTACAGCCTTTAAACATGTAGAAAAATTGTAAAAAATAAAGTTGTCCTACTTCGCGGATTTCTCTTATTGCGGGTTATTTCTGGAACCTAACCCCCGCGATAAATGAGCGATTACTGTATATTTAGGTTATATGAATTTCTTTCAAGTGTATTTTTTAAAATAGTTCATGTTCTTTATCTTTGAGTATGTACTCAATGTAACTCATTACTTGCATCGATGTGAAATCACAATTAGGAGTCATCATTTTATCAATGGCTTTAATAGGAATTTAGTACTTTGAAATATGGCAAAAGTTTGATATTTTGTGTTTCTTAATATCGTATTGATACGTTGTGTTTATTTTGATGTGTAGGACTGTGGAGGAGCGGCGGGTGGAGTGGCTGGAGGAGAAACACAAACTTCAGGAGCGAGAGGTTGAACTGCAGCAGAAATACTCTCAGCTCAAAGAGAAACTCCAGAGGGCAGCCAACACTCAGAAGAAGGTGCACTCACATTTATGATCACTAAACATGCACATGTTTATGACAAAAGAAATGGCAATATAAAGAAGCAAGGTTTAGGTAGGTCCTTGCGCGACAAAAAGTACTGATCCAAATAATAAATTATCCACTCGTAAGAAATCAGTGTAGAAAATGTATATGGAAAAGAAAGTCGCTGAAATTTCAAAATTAATTTCTTGTTATTGTTGCTATTTATGTCAAAATGGTAATATGTGAAAAACGAAGCATTACTCACATATTATGCAAAAAAGAAAATGCACTTTCTTTTTACATTTCTGAGAGTTAAACGGGGAAGTGAACATGTATACTAAGTGTATACAGTAAATAATCATCAAAACACATTTATATGTACAAGCACTTTGTAACTCTGTTAGGAATAGTGCTATATAAAGTCCTTATTCTTATTATTAAACACAACTGTGAACAATGACTGACACTAAACTTGGTGTGACTAAAAGTGAATCTTTGTTTTAGAGGAAAACATTGACTGAAAACAGAGAGAAGAAACTTCAGGACAGGATCCAGCTGCTGGAGGCTAAAATCACAGAGGTGGAGCTGGAGGCAGAAGTTACCAAAAAGTGAGACCACTGTATTCTAATGCGCCCATATTTATTAATAATCCATTTCTGGTCAAAAACTGTGCTACTGGTTGCTTCCAATGCAATCATAAACTAAAAAAAACATGCTGATGCAAAATGGTTGAAATTATCTTCTATTTTTAACTTGTTCCTTCTAAAAAGTCATGGAGACATGTCATTAATGTTGTATTTGTATTTATTTATGTATATGAGCATAATTTTCATCATTACAGTAAATGCATTGTGATTTCAGTACATAGCTGAGGTGCTCAAAAGGAGTAGGTAGAAATGTTGTCAAAAATGTTGTCAAATTAATAAGTTAAAATACTATTACCTCACCTTACGAAATTAATTCGTTCCAGAAGTGGTTTCGTAACGTGAATTTTTCGAAGTTGAGTAGCTATTTCAATGGAACAGGCCTGATTCGTTCCAAGGTTGTTTTTTATAGTGTAACTTTTTTTTATAGTGTAACATTGGTTCTGCGTCCTGATTGGCTAAGAGACTAGACCAGGACTAAACATGGACTAAACCAGGTCTAGACCAGAACTAAACCAGGTCTAGACCAGGTCTAAACCTGGACTGGACCTGGACTAAACCAGGACTGGACCAGGTCATGCGGTGCGTGCTGGTGCGTGCTCCTCGCGCGGTGCCGTGCTCCTCGTGTTCCCCCCACGCTTCACTATTTAATATATTTTGTTTGTTGTTGAAAATCTTGCGTGTTCGGCGCTAGAGCTAAGAGGCCGAGAAAGGTGCTTTTTGAGCGGGGATAACAGCGGGGCGTGCATCTGAGCGCGCATTGTTCGAATTTTTGAGATTTCGCGTTTCATAACTTGAATTTTCTTTCGTATCTAGAGACCAAAATTTAACGTGAAGGCGTTTCGTAACTTGGATTTTTCGTATGTACGGTCTTTCGTAAGGTGAGGTACCACTGTACAATTTTTAATAATATGTGTCTATTTTTTATTTTTCTAGACAAGCGTCAAACTCAGGGGAGCGGGCGAGTCGACAGCTCAAAGAGCTGCAGCGGAGGCACAATGAGTTTCGGCAGATTTTACTTGGAGGTCAAGGGTCATTCAGCATCGGGGCCCCGTTCATGACCTCCTCCCCTCGTCACCAGTACACGGGGCCCAAGTCTGAGGGAGCTATACCCAACATCACCGTGAGTACTGCTGATTCTGTTCAGTTACCCTGTCAAAGTATTGATCAGTGGTGGAATGTAATGAAGTAAAAGAGGTACTGTAGTATACATTTTAGGGATCTGTACTTTACTTAAGTAGATATTAAAGTGAGAGCAGGTATCTGTACTTATCTAAAAACTTTCATTTGATCTATTTTTGGACATTAACTTCTTGGGTTCTTACAATACAGTAGGAGATGTATTTACCTTTTTGACCTGCAGCCCAAAGATAAAATCTCACAAAGAACAAAACTTTAACACAATCTACGAGATCCAATGCAGATCGTGCAATAAATCATACATAGGGGAAACGGGTTTGGGCATTCCACATCCAAAAAAAGGAACACTGAAAGGAATATGAGAAGAAAACGTTCTGAAATTCTGAAAAACGCCACTGAAATCAGGAAACGGAGCATGGACACCATCAACCCTGATGACTGAGCGTTCCTCCTTTCACACACCTGAGACGCGCTCCTCCAGAGAGCACCAGGCGACAGGAGGCATGGTCAGTCTAATAGACCTGATTGGCTCCTCAGGCTGACCACGCCCACAGGAAGTAACCATTGATATACAGCATGTCACCACCAACACCAGTGACAGTTCTGAAGATGGCTTGCAGCTTGCAGCCGAAACATGTCGACAGTGTAAATACATCTCCCACTATCTTTAAAAAGAACCCAAGTAGTTAAAGGGATATTCCTGGATTTTTGACATGGGGGGCTCATTTCCGAGTTAGCCAGAGTGCTGCAGAGATGTGGACACACTTTTTAGCGAATTTCATGCAGTCCTTCCAGCTGCAGAGTTTTCAGATGCTAGGCTAGCGCAAGTCAACGGTAAATGGTAGCCGGATTTAAATAAGGCTTACCCACTCCAAAGTGCACCCAAAAACAAGTCAATTATAACGGCAGACTGTCGATGTAAATATATGATGATTGAGTAATTTTTGAAATCAAACTGATTTGAAATCAAACTGATTTAGCATGAATCATTCCATATCTGAGGGACTAGCTTTGCAGCAGCAGCGGAATTTTACTTTACTCTAGTTGGTTGTGAAGTGACCAATCACGTAAACAGAGAAGCGAGAAAAGTCGTAGTAGGGAAGACCACAGAGTGAAGAGGTGAATTTTAAAATAACTACCGGGCAAAATGGTGTTTCAGTGTGCATTTAGAAAATGGACAAATAAAGCCCGCAGGTGGGCACCACAAGGTTTTCACAGCTTTCCGGTGCACGATCGAGAAAGGACGCGACTGTGGCTTGTAGCTGCTGGCTTAGACATCAACACACCGGTGGAGACGCTACATAAACAGATTTGCAATGATCATTTCGGACCAGACGACTACACCAAATCCCTTGGAAAGCCTAGTCTGACAACCACTGCAGTACCATCTGTCTTTCCAAGCGCAAGATCCCGTGATGAAGAACAGGTTTGTACCTTTTTTTTAACCAAGCTTGCTCCTGTCGTTACGTTAGCGTGCTGGTCAAAAGGCATGCACGCTCATAAAGTTGTTGCTAGCCCGTGAACATTCATGTTGAGCACGGAACTGAAAAGACAGCCCCGCATTGATCGTTCATTCCAACGAACAATGCAACAACCCGGTTTTCTGTAGCTGTAGCGGGGGCTAACTCACCGACACTCTCTCGCGTTCTGCCCTTTCAACATCCATCTCTCTCAACTCTTCGTCTGTATATTCCAAGCATTGGGGAGACCTCCAAACGTGGCCATGTCTGGATTGTAGAACAGGACAGGCTACTGCACTGCTACGGCTAACGACGACAGCTGAAGGTAAACAAATATCAGCTGGAAACCTAACTGCAAGGTGATATCACTCCGCCCATGCCTATCTAGATCGGGAAAAAAACGCGCTGTTGCATAAGGACATAAATCCTTTAAATTACAAGGTTGATTATATTTCTAAAATTGTTCCATCAACACAGACATTTGCATCGACAGTCTGGCGTTATAGTTGACTTGTTTTGGGTGCACTATGGAGTGGGTAAGCCTGATAAAAATCAGGCTACCATTTACCATTGACTTGCGCTAGCCTAGCAACTGAAAACTCTGCAGCTGGAAGGACTGCATGAAATTCGCAAAAAGTGTCTCCACATCTCTGCAGCACTCTGGCTAACTCGGAAATGAGCCCCCATGTCAAAAATCCTGGAATATCCCTTTAAGGTACTTTCTACTCTACTACATTTTGAGGAGGACTGATACAAGTATTTTTTATGATTGTGTGAGAAATGCAGAAAAGGCTATTTTTAACATGTCCATAGTTTCAGCAAACAGATATACACAAATAAAAACAGCTAGAAAAAAAACAATTGATTTCTGTTGAACAAAATTCACAACAAATCTGTATTCAAATCACTACTTTTCAAGATGCGTGAAAAGTCCCTCAGTCGTCCAGGTAGAATGAGGGCCAGAGCTGAAGAAGCCTCTCGGATGAGCGGCGAAACGTTTTCAACCAAACAAACTTTGTCCAGTTGACAAATTGAACTTCTCCTTTGATCACTACTTTTCAAGCTTTATTAGATCTAAAACTCTGTGCAAAATACTTTTACATTTTACTTTTTCAGTGCATATTTAAATGGGTACTTTTACTTAAGTAGATTTTTTTATGTGATACTTTTACTTGTACAGATACTGAAGCAAAAAATACTTAAAGGTCCCATGGCATGAAATGAGGTTTTTGAACGTTAATGTGAGCTCCCCTACCCTGTTTAGCCCCCCCATGGTCAAAAGTTGCGAAATGTCTAAACTGAGCATTTGCAATCCTTTTCTGCATTAGAAAAAAATCAGAACTCAAACGGGCGATTTTGAACAAGGAAACTTATTGACGTCCGCTCGAAAAAAGAAATGCAAATGCAGTTCCACCCCCGTCTGTCTCTACTCAGCGTCTCTCTAAATCACGCCCAGAGAGTTTGGACTGCGGAGGACCTACGCAATGGGAAATGCGTTTTTTTATTTGCCTGGAGGAACTTGCGAGTGTTTCTAGGCTCGGAAGTCCTTTATCCGACCCTCTGGACCTCTGAAACAGCAGTGGTTTAATTTTATTTTCTGTGGAAATGTGTTTATTTTTCAATAGAACGCTTCTCATCTCTCCCTCCGCGCAAAAACACGGAAGTGGGTCAGAGCGCACAGGGCACAGCTGAAAAGGAAAGAGTGGAGAGTTTGGCCACGCCCCTACCCGCTACTATAGGCCATCTCTGTCCTCCTCATTTGCATTCAAGCAACAACTCCCATAATGGACTGTTCCAGAGTGACATTTATGACTCTTTCTCATCTTATCTCTCTTTCTCATGCACTGAGTGTTGATTTTCAAGAAGGATTCATTTACAGTACAGTGGTACCTCACCTTACGAAATTAATTTGTTCCAGAAGTGGTTTCGTAACGTGAAAAATTCGTAAGTTGAGTAGCTATTTCAATGGAAAAAGCCTGATTTGTTCCAAGGCCCCGATCCAAGTTTTTTTTTTTATAGTGTAACTTTTTTTATAGTGTAACATTGTGTTCTGATTGGTTTCTCAGACTGGATTTAAACTTTTCTCACATTTCTCTCTCGTTTAAACACTCAAACTTTCATAGATTTTCAACAAAATGTATTAATAATGAAGTGTGGGGGGAAGGGGGAGGGGGTAGAAGACTGCGCTCTGACACGTGTGATAGCGGCATGTGAGACAGCTGACCCGGCTGCCAGCAGGTCTAGACCTGGACTAGACCAGGACTAGACCTGGACTAGACCTGGACTAGACCTGGACTAGACCAGGACTAGACCAGGACTAGACCAGGACTAGACCAGGACTAGACCAGGACTAGACCAGGACTAGACCAGGACTAGACCAGGTGGATTAAAGCGCCGCGCGTGGGTCTATTTCCTGGTATCGTTTCAAGTCACAGCTGAGGCGAGCCGCCGCTCGCACGCAAGAGCCGCGGCGGTCCAGACCTGCCCTCGTAAGGTGCTCACAGAGCGGCCTGGATGGAACCGTGAGGTCGGCTTCTTCAAGACCTCCAGGCCGGTGACCGGGACAATCCCCGGACCCATGCCCGCTTAGGGAGCTCTTAAGGCGGGCTGGCAGTGTCCCCCTGGGTCGCTGGATGTCTGGGGCTCCGTGCCTGAAGTGGCCCTGGAGAGCAGGTCTAGACCGCGGCTCTTGCATGCGAGCAGTGGCTCGCCTCAGCTGTGACTCGAAACGATACCAGGAAATAGACCCACGCGTGGCGCTTTAATCCACCTGGTCTAGTCCAGGTTTAGTCCAGGTTTAGTCCAGGTTTAGTCCAGGTTTAGTCCTGGTTTAGTCCTGGTTTAGTCCAGGTCTAGACCTGCTGGCAGCCGGGTCAGCTGTCTCACATGCCGCTATCACGGGTGTCAGAGCGCAGTCTTCTCCCCCCTCCTCCTTCTCCTTCTTCATTATTAATACATTTTGTTGAAAATCTATGAACGTTTGAGTGTTTAAACGAGAGAGAAATGTGAGAAAAGTTTAAATCCAGTCTGAGAAAAGCGTATGTGTGTGGCTGAGCGCGCATTATTTGAATTTTTGAGATTTCAGCGTTTTGTAACTTGAGTTTTCTTTCGTATCTAGAGACCAAAATATACCGTGAAGGCGTTTCGTAACTTGAAATTTTCGTTTGTTGGGTCATTCGTAAGGTGAGGTACCACTGTATTAGGGAACCATTAAGGAGCCATATAAAAGCATCAAGAAGTACCATGTCATGGGACCTTTAAGTAACAAAACTTAGTACTTCCGCTGCTGCTATTGAGATAAGGAGAAATGTATAAATCTTTGAAAAAGGATAAAAGATTTTACAGACCCAAGCTCTTAAGTTTATGATGTAAACTGATTTTTGTATTTTGTACATTTGTGGCCCCTGTCCTCCATTTAAGATACTTTTCCTAAACCGGAATGCCATCTTGGGTTAAAAGCAAATGATTCTCTCCTGGTTTGAAGGATTTTCTGAGGGCTTTTCCTTGTTTGAAAGATATAATATTTTGGCTTAATTTCTTTAATTGCTATGAATAGAAAATATAAAACTGTTGGGTTTTTTTTTCTAAACTTCCTGTTCCTCTTGTGTGGTCAGGACTCCCAGTTCACAGACCTGACCGTGCTGCGTCAGAGACTTCAGGATTTGGAAAATGCACAACTTCAACAAATGGAAGAACTGGGAAATGTGAGGAATCAACCCTCTTCTCATGGCGACACCTAAACCAATTCATTTTATACAAACTCTTTTCTATGAATTCCAACAGCAGCGTCTTCCTCAGGGTTTTATTGTACACTTTTGCACTATATTTATAAAACTTTTGAAATGTTAAATAATAAAAAGTTCATATGTGGTTGTAACATTCATTCATCCAGATTTGTGAGTTGCATTTAGCCCTTATATCCAGCATTAAACATTTAGTTCCAGGAGCAGCTTTTCAGTTCATCAAATAGCTTCTTGACATGGTGCAGTTGCTCTTTCAGCTCAGAGGGGGCGCCATTCTGCTCCAGTTTTTCTTGGATCTGTGGGAACAGTTTCATCAATATTAAGCTGTTATTGCTAGAGGAAGTTGAAAAGACATCCATATAATAAACATGTAGCAAATAGACTAAAGCACTAGGTTTTGAAACAAATGGTGAATGGGGAGTGAACATTTTTATTTTAGTACTTCTACATTTATTAATGTTATTTGGAAAATTACCAATTTCTACACAAAGACTATAAAAGGTGTTTGCTTCATGTGCTTTCAACACATGAAATTTGCTTAAAACATTGACAAAAGTGACAGAGTATTTCTGAGAATTGAAGCAGAATTGAAGAGGAAGCTACAAGAGAAACCTTTAAAAGTACAAACTGCATTTCCTCTCTACCAACCTCTTTTGACACATTTGTGCTACTTGTTTTACAGAGATGAACATAACATCACATTTAAAATGGGACAGGGACAACTGTATTCATAATCTGCTGATTTTATTGTGTGTTTGGGAAGACTCCTGAAAAAATTACCCTTTCTACATGATACCAGAAATATTGGCAGAAGGTACAAGAATTTTATAACAATTTAATAATGTAAACCTTAAAGTAAGATTCATAAATCACAACTGCTTCAGGGGAACCTAGGCTAGATGTTTCAGAGATGACACTTCCTAAAGGATAGGGTTTGGCTCCAGGCCAGGGTCTACAGGGGTGCAAAAGGGAGCATTGCAACCTCATTTAAAAGTGTTTGCACCTTGTTCCAGGCAGGAAAAATAATGGAGTAGTGTTATCGTTGCACCCCTTTGAAACTTGGATGCCCCCAGTCTGTTAGGAAAAAAACATGTTGTATACTGACTTCTGGGAAATATCTGAATGAATTTGTATAATTTATTTGACCGTGCATATTAATTAACATGTAAGCCTATGTATATTGACTGCACATAAAAACAAGTTAACGTTCAATTTAAGACATTTTCTATTAATTTGGGGTAATCTAAAATACAAATGATACTGCTTAGATAAATACAGTACATGTGTCCCTTATGTTCAGATTTTGAGCATTGACGGTTGATTTCGTGTCTTACTTGTCCTCGTGCAGCACAGCGGTTTTCCTGAACTCTTCCTCTCGCTCCTTCTCCACCAAAACAGAAGAACTTTATTGATCTCACACAGGAGAAATTGTTCTCTGCATTTAACCCATCCTTATTATTAGGAGCAGTGGACAGCACATTACTGCACAAACACTCGTGTGTCGTGCGTACTGCCAGGCCACGACGTGTGTAATTGTGCATGCGTCTCCGCTGGGGTTGCACTGCATAGTATAAATAAACTTAGAAATGTCCGCATAACAAACTCAACTCCATTGTCCGCCATGGTTGTTGTTATCTGGTCGTTACCAGCGTAAGGTGCAGGGTTACCTTCTGGTCACTGGTCACGTGATGATTACGGCATCGCGACGTCATCGTTTTCCCAAAAGGCGCGTTTTTGCCCGCCCACGCGACAACGCGACCCCAGGCGTTCTCCGACTTCTCCACTCTGGAACCCGTTTTTGAAAAACACCGTTTTCACCCCCAAAAAACACCGGCGCCGTGTGGACGACAGGCCCAAATGAAGACTTCCCCGTTTCCACCAAAAAACGTTGTCGTGGGGACAGGGCCTCAGTCAACCTTGGCCGACAGTATAAGTAGAGCCGTTGTAGCAGCACTTAACAACTTTTCAGCTCTTCCAGCGACAGCAACCCCCACTGGCCCACCACCACAGCCTACCTCGTAAGTGTGTTTTCCAAATCACATTTTGTCACGGTGTTCTGTCGAAACGTCCTACCTTCGAGAAACGTCCTACCCTCTCAGAAAATCCTGCCGTGTGCTTCTGATGCCATTTTTTTGGTTTTAATGTTTGTTTCTATGCAGTTAGGACATTCTGATAGGTAAAATTACACCATCAGAACACGGCTTCCACATTAGTAAGTGCAGATATGAAGTTCTGATAAAATTACCCCGTTACGAGCGGTGCTGCCAAGCCGTGCGCATGCGCAGAAGATTACGTAACTTCTTGAGAGTTCGTACTACATCACTCCTTCAGAGATATATAGGTAGGACGTTCTAATATGAAGGTAGGACGTTCTGCAGTGCAGGTAGGACGTTCTAATATGAAGGTAGGACGTTCTGCAGTGCAGGTAGGACGTTCTAATATGAAGGTAGGACGTTCTGATATGCAGGTAGGACGTTCTGCAGTGCAGGTAGGACGTTCTGCAGTGCAGGTAGGACGTTTTGCAGTGCAGCTAGGACGTTCTGCAGTACAGGTAGGACGTTCTAATATGCAGGTAGGACGTTCTGCAGTACAGGTAGGACGTTCTGCAGTGCAGGTAGGATGTTCTAATATGAAGGTAGGACGTTCTAATATGCAGGTAGGACGTTCTGCAGTACAGGTAGGACGTTCTGCAGTGCAGGTAGGACGTTCTAATATGAAGGTAGGACGTTCTAATATGCAGGTAGGACGTTCTGCAGTGCAGGTAGGACGTTCTGCAGTGCAGGTAGGACGTTCTAATATGAAGGTAGGACGTTCTAATATGCAGGTAGGACGTTCTGCAGTGCAGGTTGGACGTTCTGCAGTGCAGGTTGGACGTCTCTGGAACAGTTTACCTGCTGACATTACATCTGCTCCAACAATCACCACTTTTAAATCCAAACTAAAAACTCATTTGTACACTGTGGCCTTTGCCTCTTAGCTCTTTTTATCTCTATCTTTTATCCTGTCTTTTATTTCATCTTATGTGTACTTCCTGTTGCCATGTCAAATGTTCTTATGTATTTTATGCTGCCAAATTATTTAATTATAGCTTTTTGACATTGTACAGCATTTTGGCCAGTTCTATTTTTAAATGTGCTATATAAATTAAATTTACTTACTTACCTGCACTTGCTAATGTAGAAGCGTGTTCTGATGCTATGTAACCATGTTCTGTTATACAAATGAACCTCACTTGAGTAAGCTTTTACACACATGTGCTCAAATTACAAATCAAAAACCATAATAATAATAATAATAAAAAAAAAAAACATGAAGCATTTTTTGGGTTGGTCATTAAAACATTTATTATTATAACACAACATTTACACATTATCAAAATTTCTAAAAACAAACAAACAAACCTAATTCTAAAAAGTATATCTAGTTATTACACAACATTTACACCCTGTACACTATTTAAACTATTTCTCAAAAACTAAAAATCTACTATTTCCATGTTCAAAATCTAAATATTTAAAACAAAACTACACTACTCTTTACATGAATTTACAATAAATTTACAAACTACGAACATTTACTACAAGTATAATCTGTGTGTATCTGTATATTTGACACATTCGAAATGGGCCCATCGAAGACACGTCCCACACTGCACCTAGAGAGACAAAGAAAATAAATATATATATATATATATATATATATATATATATATATAAACAATACAATTTCTGCACGTGTAAATGCGAGCTTGAACACGGCGATGTAATTGCTTCTCATAAGTGGCTAAATTCGCTCACTTAAGCAGCAGAAGTTTGTTGTTTCAAATGACTGAAAGACTGAAATACAGAAGTGTTCCAAACATAACTTAACCATAACTATCAAACGACAGCTCTAAGTCCGCAAAAATTACGCCACGTTTAGACAGTTCATACGGACAGTTTTATTATTCAAAAGAAGCCAATAAGAAGTAGTTGGGTCGGTCTCAGACTCAAACAAGATTCACACAAAGGCGAGAAATCGGCATTGGGTTAGATCAGTGCTTCTCAATTATTTTCTGTAACGCCCCCCTAGGAAGAAGAAAAATTTTCACGCCCCCCTTCCTGCGTGCGACTGTAAATAGTATTATTTGTCTAGAAAATTGTTATTAGTACACCTCTGCATAACATTGTATCCTTTATTAACATTAAAAACAAAAAAGAAAGAAACTTGCATCTTTTTGCACTGAGGACTCAAATATTAATGTGTTTTTAATGCAGCTTTGCACACATTTGTTTACGTTTTACAGAAACGAAACTTAAAACTACATTACATAAACTAAAAGTGCTGAAAAAAAAACGCTCTCTCCTGGTGCTACTGATGCGTCAGCTTCTGTTGGACTAAAGGACACGACTCAGTGGAATATGTGTTTTTCGATGACAGAGGATGTTCTGTTGATGGTGAGTCTGTTCTGTATATCGCATATTTAAGGTTGCTGACCCCTGCCGCAGAGCAACAATGACAGCGCCACTGCCAACTACTGTTGTTGATGTGCAATTACACTTAGTTCTAGAACAGGACGGCAAAAAGCATGTTTCCCAGGGTCACACACGCCCCCCTTGCATCACACAGCGCCCCCCCAGGGGGGCCCGCCCCACTATTTGAGAAGCACTGGGTTAGATTAAGTAGAAAATGTGTAGAAAACATGAAATACTTACTGCTTTTCTTTCAGCACAGCTGAGCGCTCAGCTGGTAATGTTCTGCGCATGCGCAGTACGGAGTGACATAATGTTCTGCGCATGCGCAGTACGGAGTGACGTAATGTTCTGCGCATGCGCAATACGAACTCTCAAGGATTACATAATGTTCGGCAGGATCTCTCGACTGGTAGGATGTTTCGTTAGAACAACGACTGACTTAACCGAACAAGCTAGCGGTAGCCAATAGAGATTTGCTACTAGCACTAGCAATGCCTTTTTATGTGTAGTGCATTTGTTTCTATAAACGGTAATTAGAGGTTGGCAATATAAATCTGTGATTGTTGTTTTAACGATGCTCAAATTTACATTATCGAGTATTTAAATTAGTTCGCCAAAACCAATGAAACGCGTGTCGACACTTAGACGCCGACACACATTAGAGTGCAGCAGCGCTCCACACTCAGCTCGACTCTGCCGCTCGATTTGTAGGCCTAGGTGATCACATGACATCTCTTGCGAGCAGCCTTGGAACAGGTTAGCAGCGCAGTTTGAGAAAATGCAGGCAGAGGCAGCTAAAGCTCGGTCTACTTCAGAGAATTTAGTGCCGAGACGCGGGTCTACTTCTCTGGCATGGAAATGGTTTGGTTTCGAAAAGACTGACATTGATGAAAACACTGTCATATGCAAGATTTGTCGGAAATCAATCGCTGTGAAACAAAGCTCCACAACGAACCTCTTTCGCCACCGTAAAAAGTACGAAGAATATGAGAAACTTCAAGACTCTGCAGCTCAAAGTAGGCGACCTGTTCAGCACACCCAACAAACCCTCTCGGACTCATTCAGCAGAAAAGTGCCGTATGACAGAAAAAGTCAACGATGGCGAAACATGACCAATGCCATCACCAGATTCATAGCCAAAGAGATGTTGCCGATGCAGGAGCGGGCACGCAGTTTTGATCTCCTTGTTCGCTTGTACGCTGCTTTGTTCTAAATTACGCAAATGGATAGGGGTGGGCGATATAGCCTAAAATTTATATCACGGTATAATTTGAACCGTAGACGGTATATATCATGGTATACTTTGGTATGTAACAGTATTAACTGTTAACAGTATTAATAGCTTCTTAATGGTCACCAGAGCACATGGAAAAAGCATTCAAGCAGGAAGCTGTTTTTTAAACTTAAATAACATATATTAAATAACATAAAAGTCAAGAATATTACTACAAGAAAATTTATTGTGCAAAACTGTAATTGTAAAAAACATAAAACAAGTAACTTCACTTTCAAGCTGTATAAAATTTGAACAAGGCAATGTAAATCGAAAATGAAACTGCTTTAACATTGGCGCCGTTGTCAGTGCTGATGCATACCTGCAACTCTTCGTCAAGTTCCCATGACTCGAGCACTTCCCTGAGTCCCTGGGCAATCAACTCCCCTGTATGGTCGTCAGGGAAATACGATGTTTGCAGTACACATGTACTGTTGAAATGGGCCGTACACAGGCATTTGCCGCACAACTTCCAGTCGTCGTTAATAAAGTGGATTGTCAGGCTGATATACGGGTCCATAGTGCGACTCGACCACAAGTCCGTGGTGGTTGCATCGTGTTTTATGTCGCGAAGCTCTTTTCCCACTTGATTGCGGACCTCGTCATGCAGTCTGGGGACTTCCACCTGGCTAAAATATTTGCGGTTTGGTACCACGTACCGTTGATCCAGCGTCTTCACCATGCCTAAAAAGCCGCTTCTCTCCAGTGTTGTATAAAGTAGTGGAAAATCAAACTCAAGTAAAAGTATAGGTTCCCCTCCCAAAAATGACTTTGGTAAAAGTCGAAGTCACTGACCTAAATGTTACTTGAGTAAAAGTCTTAAAGTATCTGGAACTTCTTGTACTTAAGTATGACAAGTAATGTAGAAATAAATGTACTCAAGTAATGTCATTAAAAGTACAAGTAAAAGTATCAAGCAAAGGCAGTCTGAATTTATATCTGAACAGCCTACAGCTATGCCTTCCCTTGAGCTGAAAAAGCTAGGTAGCCTGTTAGCTCCAACATCGTCAAATACTCTTTGTGTAACCGAAACAATGTCACACAAAGTTAATTTCTACATGTTATGCTCAAGGTTTCACAACGGTGTCTAGAATGTCCATGCTGTGGTTACTGAAATTGGAATATAGACGCTAACAATTTCATTAATCTAGAACTTGCCTCGATGTGTTTCTTGAGGTTGGACGGGGAGTTTCTGTAAGTTTCTTGGAAGGCACAAGAGGCACTTCATTCGACAGGACGAATCCTTCATATCAGCGTAAGAGAACATTGTGTTTAAGTACGGCCAGGGATGCTCATGGTCAGCTCCATCTTCATTTGTAGCCGACGTGGATGCCGTCTCCTCTTCCATCAGGGATGTTGATTGATTAAACTAGCTGCATGAAACCAACAGGTGTAGGCTGATTGTCATGCGCAAGTAGCGAACAAGCCCAGGCACGTCCTGACTTCCTTCAGTCAGTAGAGGGTTTTTTTGTAATGAGTAACTAAACGGCACATTGAAAATGTATCGGAGTAAAAGTATGCAATTAAATTCGGAAATGTAGTGAAGTAAAAGTAAAAGTTATAATTTTTTTTAAAACTCAAGTAAAGTACAAAGTCTCCCAAAATGTACTTAAGTACAGTAGTGAAGTATTGTTACTTCGTTACTATACAACACTGCTTCTCTCTACGGTTTGGAAAGGCACCATCTCGTTACACAAGAATATTGCGATGGACTTTGTTATGTCAATCCACCACCTGCTTTTTTCATCATAATCTACGCCTTTGAAAATGCCTGGGTGATAGACTGCTGGTGTGTAGTGCCAACTTTTTTCCTCCCACTTGAAGACTGGCTTGGCTTTTGAGTGTCTCCACGCATTCGTTGGCTTTCTTCGTACTCAATAACGTGTTTAGCTTTTAGGTGGTAGAACAGATTGCTTGTGTTGCCATGTTTTGCGATCACTGTCGCCCGGCATATTCTGCAGATTATGTTTTCCTGTTCAGTATCCGACACCTTGTAGCCAAACCATGACCAGATTACAGAAGTTGAGCCGGTCTTTTTCATGAGCTCCTCCTCCATGTTTTCACTGCTCGCAGCAATTTTTCCTCCTTCCTTGTTGTGGTGACGCAATGAACAATCGCGATAGGAAGGTATAACCCAAAATCTCTACCGTTGGCCAAATTTATACCGCATACCATTTACTGTATACCGCCCAGGGATGGACTGGGACAAAAAAACGGCCCTAGCATTTTTGGCTCAGAACGGCCCCTCATAATTAGCGAAGCACAACAGCCTAATTTATGTACGTGTTCCCCAAAGTAATGTATTTTACTATTGCTACGTCTTGGCTGAGGGGAAACGCCTTCTTCACTACAGGGTTTGTAGCATCTTGCTTTGGGTGGTGATTTAAAAATTATTGCGTTCTAACAGGCTCTGGACAGGAAAAGTAGGCTACTCTCTCTTCTCTCTCCTCAACAGCTTGGCTTGACCAGACAGGAAGAGGGACAGATTATTACAGTTTATTAAGTGATAAATAGAAAACTTAAATTAAAATTAAAAATATTGGGAACTACCTGGAAAAACTGTGAAACTGTCTAAACCATCAAAACATTTAGTATCTTTAGGTAACATTTTTATTTTTGATAATGATCAGATAAATCTCCAACTAAGGCAGCACGACACAAGGCAAGATGGCTGAGCGGAAGTAACGATGCTCTCACTTAAGGTCGCTTAAAGGGATATGCCACCCCCAGGTCAAATTTGGGCATCTCCCCACAGTCCAGAGACTAAAATAAGTGGTGGAAAGCGTTTTCCTGCTCACCCAGCCATTGTCCGAGTCTGTCGCCACTGACCGCCGCGGTATCTGCAGCTCCTCCGCCTTAGACTGGAGTCTAACGTCACCAGAGAAAGATTTCGGCCAAAAGGAATTAATTTGCTCGATGCGTTTCCCAATTACTGTCTGTGTAGTGCGCATTCATATCGAGTGCAAATAAATGTGCAAATCAACACGGAGAGCTTGCCTTGGTCATTTTGGGCGGGAACTATTTTCCAGTGCGGAAGAATACAGCCGTATCACGCACCACGTTGTGCAACAGGGGAACTCCCTTCCCGGTGCGTAACTGGGATTCCCCTGGCAGCGTGCTGCGTGATACGGCTGTATTCTTCCGCACTGGAAAATAGTTCCCACCCAAAATGACCAAGGCAAGCTCTCCGTGTTGATTTGCACATTTATTTGCACTCGATATGAATGCGCACTACACAGACAGTAATTGGGAAACGCATCGAGCAAATTAATTCCTTTTGGCCGAAATCTTTCTCTGGCGACGTTAGACTCCAGTCTAAGGCGGAGGAGCTGCAGATACCGCGGCGGTCAGTGGCGACAGACTCGGACAATGGCTGGGTGAGCATGAAAACGCTTTCCACCACTTATTTTAGTCTCTGGACTGTGGGGAGATGCCCAAATTTGACCTGGGGGTGGCATATCCCTTTAAGGCTACATCCACACGGCAACGCAACGGATCAGTAAAATATCACGTACACATGGCAATGGCACTGCAGGACACTAAAGGATATGAAAATGGACTTTTAACTTCTACTTGGACACATGACACGTTCGTGAGACCTTCGGGACAGGTTCCGGACACCAGGCCCGGCGCCAGACATAAAATATTAAGGGGGCGATGAGTTTATCACAGGGGGCGGGGTCGCGTCGCTTCGCGCACACACACACACATATCCCACTCCTCGCGTGCGTAATGGGTCAGGCGCGCTCCTCGAGAGCTCGTGTATTTAGACAACACCTTTGTAAGAGACTGACTAAGAGTAAAAAGTGATGAGAGTTTTGTTTATTATTATTATTTGAACATAGACCCTCGGTCAAGTGATCTCCTGCATACCACAAAACCAAGCCAACAACTGATCTGAGCAACGCCAAGAAACAGTACATTAACGCCACATAGCCCTCCACCACAAGCGCAAACACAGCGCAATTGGGCAATGCGCAACACAGCGCAACTCTCACATCTGAGGGGGGCGGGACTGATGATGTGAGGGGGCGTCGCCACCAAACGCCCTCTCGTGGCGCCGGCCGTGCCGGACACGTCCCTTTCTCCGGAGCTTGTGTACAGAGTGCGATTTAGCTCCGAAACACACGAGATGCGAATTATCAGAAAATACTGCAGTCAGTGAGTCATAATTATTATCATCCAAAAGTTCTCTCTCCATTATGCGTAAACCATTTATAAACCAGATCTAAATCAAATCTAAACCAGGTAATAACTAACTGAGGTCTGGGTGGGTGTCAGTCTGTTATCTCCACGGCCTTACGCAGTTTGCCCACACACGTCGTTACGCACAGACCCGGCACAGCACACTCACGTTTTGAACATGTTCTCCATGTGCGTGAAAAGTCCCTCAGTCGTCCAGGTAGAATCCATGATAAAAGGAGAAGTTCAATTTGTCACCTGGACAAAGTAAAACTCGTCAAAACTCGTCCACCCAAAGGACAAAACACCGAGCCACAAACAAAGCAATGTGGTCTACTCCATTCAGTGTAGTGAAGAATGCAGTGAGCGCTATATTGGAGAAACCAAGCAGCCACTTCACAAGAGGATGTACCAACACAGACGGGCGTGCCAGAGTGGACCGTCATCTGCCGTATATCTTCACCTAGAAGCCACGGGCCATTCTTTTGAGGACAGTGAGGTTCAGATCTTAGCCAGGGAAAAGAATTGGTTTGAGAGGGGAGTTAAAGAGGCTATTTTTGTCAAAAAAGAGAATCCTTCTCTGAACAGAAATGGTGGAGTCAGACATAATTTGTCTCCCATCTATAATTCCATTCTTAAGCCTAGATCAAGCAAACAGGGGAACAATAGGGCTAGCCAGGTCAGGGCCAGAGGTGTGAAAAACAGGTGTGTAGGGATGAATAGGGATCGTTATCTAGCCGCCAGAGAAACAAAAAACGGAAACCAATGAGAGAGTTTCGGAAAGTAGTTAGCTAGTTAGCTCCTCCCTGCAGCAAGATATAAGCAAGTGTCTTACCAGTATTCCTATTAGAGCTGACGAAGCCTCTCGGATGAGCGGCGAAACGTTTTCAACCAAACATACTTTGTCCAGTTGACAAATTGAACTTCTCCTTTTATCATGTTCTCCATGTCTTTGACCGGTTTTCGGGAGAACTCCTTGAATTCGGTGTAGGGGTTGAACACTTTGCTCATGTGCACCTCTCCGCGGCCCTCGTTCAGCTCCCCGCGCCGCTGCAGCTTCGCCCCCAGCTCCAAGTCCGCGCTCTCGGTGCTGGGTTTGTGGGACGCCAGGTCCACGGCCACTGGCTCCGCGGCCCCGTCCCAGATGAGCAGGCGCCGGTTCAGTTTGGAGGAGAGCTCGTCTGTGGCCATGGTCCGGACGGTTTGGGGGGAGCGCGGGAGCAGGCGGGTTTAAAAGAATCTGGCGCATGTTGTGCTGTAAGCTGCAGTACATTTTTTTTCAATAACGCAAGTAAAGTTAACAGTGACTGCTGCGGCTCATCTCCCTGTCCCCCTTCAGCCTGGGCTGCAGAGGACATGGAGGCTCCAGCCCCTCCAGAGTGAGGCTTTTTAATATTTTCGCTCGCTAATTCTCCGCACCTCCTTTCTTACGCTTTTCCGATTATGAAACTGGCGGGGATCAGCGCAGGGAAAGGAGTGGGACCGCTCGCGTAAGCTTCTATATCCTGATTGGTTTAGTCCACTGTCTATATTGAAGATGGACCAATGAGCCGCCTCCTTTAAATTGTGGGCCGGTGACCGGGCTCTAGGTTAAAAAAAAAAAAAAACAGCATCGGTCCCGGCCCCCGAGGACTGTCGGCCCACCGGGAAAATGCCCGGTATGCCCGATGGCCAGTCCAGGCCTGATACCACCCACCCCTACATATGGATCTTACATTTCGTCCGTTTCACTCAGGTTTTCACTGACTTTCACTGACACTGCTGCTGAGACACAGATCCACAGATCTGCATGTAAACGGAGAACTTTCAGCCAATCAGAGCGCTTCATTTCCTCCCAGCCCCCCCCCCCCTCGCTCCACACCCCAGTTCAGATGCAGAGATGTGAGACAGCGCCAGCTCCCATCCTCCCCCACTGAGCCCAAAAAGTAAGATTAATACGTAGAGTTAGCCCAACATTAACCCGGCGGTGTTGTTAACCACTCGTCAAGGTTACGACGAACAGATGAACCATCTGAGTCGTCGTCGTGCGTTGCAGTGGTCACCGCCACGTTTCCCCGTATTCATTGCAGACAAAACCCTTTTGGTTGTAAACTGCAAGGCTTGCGTGACATGGCTGAACTGCCAAAAAAAAAAAGACTAAGAAACAACAAATATTTGTGGACAGCTATCGGGAGAGATGGCCTTGCCTTAGTATGTCCAGGCTGCACGCGTTTAGAGCACCGTGAGCAAAACTGACGTGGACATCAATGATCAAGGTACGAACACTAGAGGTAAGATCGGGCCTAAAAAATCCAGCCCGACCCGGCCCGCGGGTATTAAAGCCCGACCCGGCCCGAGCCCGACCAATTAACAGGCCCGAGCCCGAAGCAAACCCGAAATTTCATATTTTATTTGTGAGAACTCGGGAGGAGGAGGGGTCTTGTGTAGGGGAAGATTATTAAGAGGGCGGCGTTCACGTGCGCAGAGCTCTGGCTCTGCGGCTCCTGTTTAGTAGTTAAATAGCAATTACATTACAGCGCCTTCTCTGTTTTATCCAAATTATTTATTTTAAAACAAGTATTCCTTAGTTTAGTATCCACACATCGTTTTAGTATACATTTTTATAAACATATATTTATTTTTTAAAAAGTCAGCGAGAGAGAAGCCTGGCCCGGCCCGACCCGACCCGAAGCAATGATTGACATTTTAGGCCCGACCCGCGAGTTGGGCTCGGGCTTGGGATCTTACCTCTAACGAACACACACACGAATCCCCCTTCACAATGTCCATATCACACGCTCATCTAGAGGATGGGCTGTCTGGTGAAATGGGTATAAAGTTTTAGACAGGCTCGGTTGTCTGATTGTAAACATCAGTAAGAGCCTATAGCATAGCTCTGTTGCTTGAACATTAAGAATAGCATATATATACACACACACCGCAATTTCCGGACTTTAAACCGCTATTTTTTTGTCACTCTTTGAACCCTGTGTCTTATGTATTATGCGTGTATGCATGTATTATGGACGGATTATTAGTTTATGAACACAGCGGATGTGTGTGCGCAGCCTGAGAAGAAGCGTCTGTGCGGTTAACATGAAGTTGCGTGAAGAGTCCCTCAGTTGTACAGGTAGAATCCATGATAAAAGAAGAAATTCAATTTGTCAACTGGACAAAGTTTGTTTGGTCGAAAACGTTTCGCCGCTCATCCGAGAGGCTTCATCAGTTCTAGTTAGAGTGCTGGTAAGACACTTGCTTATATCTCGCTGCCGGGAGGAGCTAACTAGCTAACTACTTTCTGAAAATATCTCCCATATTGGTTTCTGTCTTTTGTTTCTCTGGCGTCTAGATTAGCATACCTATTCATCCCTACACGACTGTTTTTCACACCTCTGGCCCTGACCTGGCTAGCCCTATTGTGTCTTTTGTTGGGCTCCCCAGGGATGTGTCAGCTCACTGTTTTTATTCACGCTGTACACCAATGACTGTGTGAGTCGTGAGCCAAACCAGCACATAATAAAATTCTCGGCCTAGCCTGCTCACTAAAGAAAACAACCCAAACATACATCAAGAGGCAGTGAACAGGTTTGTCAACTGGTGCGACTCACACTTATTACACATCAACACAATAAAAACAGTAGAGATGGTGGTGGATCCCAGATCTGTCAGCGGACAGGGCACAGTGACCATTCATGGACATGCCATTGACCAGGTGAAAACCTTTAAGTATCTGGGAGTACAGATGGACAATGATCTCAGCTGGAGCACTCAGGTGGCCAATGTTTGCACCAGAATTCACCAAGGCCTTCATTTTCTCCGCAGACTCAGAGTCTTTGGTGTCTGTAAAAACATGATGTTAATTTTTTACAGAGCGACAATTGAGTCAGTTCTCCGTTATGGCATAACAAGCTGGTTTGGTAATTTAACAGTAAAATCTAGGGCAGAGATCTCTGGCCTAATTAGAACGGCAGGTAAGATCATGGGTGTGATACCCCCTCTCAGTCCTCAGGATCTTTTTGAACAGGCAACCTTGAGGCAGGCAAATGCAATTCTTGACGACAGTTCTCACGCTCTGAACGGTGAATACATCCTCCTAAATTCTGGAAGGAGATTCAGGCTTTCTCTGTGCAAGCACAATCGCTACAAGCACTCCTTCGTCCCCATATCTATGAAGCTACTTAATAACCAGAGAAGATAGGTGATTGCCTGGACTGATATGGATGGACCCTTGTAGTTAGCGTTTGGGGTGGGGGGATGAATGTGCATATGTGCTTTTTATATAGTGGTGGTGCATGGTTTGTGTGAAGGGTAATGATGGTGGGGATGGGGAATGATGTGAATATTAGTGGGGCTGCTGGAGCAGGTGATGGTTCGGGGGGAGGGTCGGAGACGGGAGTGGGAACACCCAATACATCTATGTCTGTGCCAACACCGTTATCTTTTATCTGTGTGTGTGTGTGTGTGTGTGTGTGTGTGTGTGTGTGTGTGTGTGTGTGTGTGTGTGTGTGTGTGTGTACTGCAAACTTCCCTTACCTCCAAGACAAATTTCTCCTTGGTGGAGACTAATAAAGAAACCTAACCTAACCTAACCAGAGGATTGAGTGCCTCAACTAAGACTTGAACAGAAATTGCAGCCATATATATGGAATCCCTTGGTATCCTAGATGTAGACAATGTAACAGACCTATTTTGTCACCATTATGTCTTTCTACCCCGAATCAACCACACTTTGGAGGAATTTAAAGCTGCATATAACAATCACTCTTATGTCTTCTGAAGGAAGTAGAACACCAGTTCAGCTTTTTACCTTTTTACTCTGGACAATTATTTCCCCCATGTTCATAATACAGAAATCCCAACAGCAGGGGACGTTTTTCGTTCCTCACCAAACTCTCAAATAGGATTTTCCCCATTGAATGACAGGGATTTGCAAGAACTGAAGGATTCCATTAACCCTCTTCAAAATGACAATAACAGTGGCAAAACATTGTTTCAGAGAGCACAACAGTTTGTTTTTGCTAAACTTGTATGTGATACTGTGCCAACTGGGTAACATTAGCCTCTTTTTACTTTCAACAGTGCACTGTGAAACAAAATTGTTTGTGCTTCTTGAACTGTATGAATTAAAGCTGGTCCGTTTTCAGCAGTGAAAATTACATGATTCTCCTTCACCAGAAAATGTTTGGCAATGTTTGGGTGGTCCATAGAAATGTATAGGTCTATCTATTATATGACCACCCCAATAGGCCTATACATTTCTATGGACGACAACATTAAGGTATCCACCTATTTACAATTTACAGTGGATTCTCTACCATACCTGCAGAATTTATTTTCCGGTACACTGTTGAAATGGGCCGCTTTGTCGAAATGGGCCGCCTCGTCAAGATGAGCGCTACTGCGCATGCGCACCACCCATTAAGCTTTGTTACCATTTAAATGCCGTCTAGCTGAGTTCTCAACAGCTGAGTTGTTTTCAACAGTGACAAGTAACATTTTAACAGTGTATTGGTTTTATTGTATGTTTTAACCAATTAAGCATGTAACGAACAATATGTGACTGTTAGATTTGCTGCAGAATATCTACATCAGATGATAATAGTTTGGATTTAACATTTGACTGCATCGTTATCGTTTTCATTCCATCGAATTTTGTTATTTTGTGATGTGAACATAGAAAACGTGTATATGTGTTATATTATGTTCTCATTGATAACAGGAGAAGTTCAATTTGTCAACTGGACAAAGTTTGTTTGGTTGAAAACGTTTCGCCGCTCATCCGAGAGGCTTCGTCAGCTCTAATAAGAATACTGGTAAGACACTTGCTTATATCTTGCTGTAGGGAGGAGCTACCTAGCTAACTACTTTCCGGAACTATCTCATTGGTTTCCGTCTTTTGTTTCTCTGGCGTCTAGCTGACGATCCCTATTCATCCCTACACGCCTGTTTTTCACACCTCTGGCCCTGACCTGGCTAACCCTATTGTTTCCCTGTTTGTTTGATCTAGGCTTAATAATGGAATTGTAGATGGGATGCAAATTATGTCTGACTCCACCATTTCTGTTCAGAGAAGGATTCTCTTTTTTGACAAAAATAGCCTCTTTAACTCCCCTCTCAAACCAATTCTTTTCCCTGGCTAAGATCTGAACCTCACTGTCCTCAAATGAATGACCCGTGGCTTCTAGGTGAAGATATATACGGCAGAAGACGGTCCACTCTGGCACGCCCGTCTGTGTTGGTACATCCTCTTGTGAAGTGGCTGCTTGGTTTCTCCAATATAGAGCTCACTGCAGTCTTCACTACACTGAATGGAGTAGACCACATTGCTTTGTTTGTGGCTCGGTGTTTTGTCCTTTGGGTGGACGAGTTTTTGTCTTAAAGTGTTTGTGGGTTTGAAATAAACTGGGATTTCATATTGTCTGAAAATCCTCTGTAGTTTTTCCGACACGCCGGCCAGGTACGGAATCGCTACCCCTTTCCTCCTGGGTTCGGATTCTCTATTATCTTGTTTCTTGCCCTTATCTCTCTTGGTTTTGTTAACAGCCCATTTGGGATAACCACAAACCGAGAGGGCTTCCTGCACATGTTGTTCTTCTTTTTCCTTACCCTCTGTGCTTGTGGGAACCACTTGGGCCCTGTGTTGTAATGTCCGAATAACACCCAGTTTGTGCTGCAGTGGGTGGTGTGAATCAAAAAGCAGGTATTGGTCTGTGTGTGTGGGCTTCCTGAAGACTTCTACTTGGAGTCCCCGTTCTCATTACATTTGTTTAATGTTCCCTGCAGTACAGTTTTTTCATTACACACTTAATTGTTTTCTAACAGGAACGCGTTCATCAGCTCAGTGAAGAAGTCCTGAAGGCTCGACTAGAGGTCACATGTGCCCTCCTAGACGGATCATCATTGTGATAAATTTCCCTCCTATATTTTTGTAAATAAATGTTTCTTCTGTTGTCCCTTTTCCTGTCCTCATAAATCATGAATAAGAGACAAGCCCATTGTTTTAAATTGAATTGCATGAAATTGTCCCATCTTCAGTGTCCCCTGTATCACAAAGGTGAGGTATACTACTTTTAGGTATACTACTGTCAAAATTAGATACCTTCAGTCGGAGCCTTATTTGATAGATAAGCATGTCGAAATGAGCTCCCTTTACCTATATTCATATAAATGGGTAAATAATGGTGATTCTACAGCGGGAGCCTTATTTAATGGGTCAAGTGGTCTGTCAAAATGAGCTAGCTTCAGTCGGAGCCTTATTTGATAGCGCAATACAACTGTCGAAATGAACTTCCTACGCATAAGTGAGTTGGAATGTTACATGACTAAAGACACCATATGCAAACAGCATACAACTCTTCATTTCAATTTCAAGCAATTCAATTTAAAACAATGGGCTTGTCTCTTCATGATTTATGAGGACAGGAAAAGGGACAACAGAAAAAACATTTATTTACAAAAATATATACAGTATATACATCCAAGGAAGGAAATGTATCACAATGATGATGCGTCTAGGAGCACATGTGACCTCTAGTTGAGCCTTCAGGACTTCTTCACTGAGCTGATGAACGCGTTCCTGTTAGAAAACAATTAAGTGTGTAATGAAAAAACTGTACTGCAGGGGACATTAAACAAATGTAATGAGAACATAACACATATATACAACGTTTTCTATGTTCACATCACAAAATAACAAAATACGATGGAATGAAAACAATAACGATGCAGTCAAATGTTAAATCCAAACTATTATCATCTGATGTAGGTATTCTGACGCAAATCTAACATTCACATATTGTTCGTTACATGCTTGATTGGTTAAAACATACCAATAAAACCAATACACTGTTAAAATGTTACTTGCGTTGTCACTGTTGAAAACAACTCCATTTCTGCCTCGAGAACTCAAATCGACGGCATTTAAATGGTAACAACGCTTAAAGGTCCCATGACATGGTACTTCTTGATGCTTTTATATAATAATAATAATAATAATAATAATAATAATTCATTGGATTTATATAGCGCCTTTCATGACACCCAAAGCGCTTTACAGTTCATTGTTCATTCACTCCACACTTGGTGGTGGTAAGCTACTTTCTGTAGCCACAGCTGCCCTGGGGCAGACTATATGGTGCCTTAATGGTTCCCGAATACTGTAAATGAATCCTGCTCCAAAATCAACACTCAGTGCATGAGAAAGACACATGTACACAGTCAGAGTCAGAATATCTCTCTGAACGACTCATTCTGGGCCTTGTTGCTTGAATGCAAATGAAAAGGACACAGATAGGTTAGAGCGGGTGGGGGGGGGGCAAATGCGCCGCTGGTTCCTTGTTACTGTGCGCTGTCTCCCACTTCCGCGTTTTAAGCGCGGAGGAAGAAAGGAGAGAAATTTCAATGAAAAAAACACATTTTCACAGAAAATATTAAAATTAAACCACTGCTGTTTCAGAGGTCCAGAGGGTCGGGTAAAGGACTTCCGAGCCTAGAAATACTCGCACGTGCCTCCAGGCAAATAAAAAAACACATTTCGCATTGCGTAGCTCCTTTGCGGTCCAAACTCTCTGGGCGTGATTTCTAGAGACAGGGGTGGACATCCAGACGGTGGTGGAACTGCATTTGCATTTCTTTTTTCGATGTGACGTAACATAGTTGCCTTGTTCAGAATCACCTGTTTGAGCTGTGTTTTTTTCTAACGCAGAAAAGGACCGCAAATGCTCAGTTTAGACATTTCGCAACTTTTAGCCATGGGGGAACCCTAAACAGGGTAGGGGAGCTCACATTAACGTTCAAAAACCTCAGAAAGTGAAAATTTCATGCCATGGGACCTTTAAGGGGTGGTGCGCATGCGCAGTAGCGCTCATCTTGACGAGGCGGCCCATTTTGACTGTACAGCTGCTCCTGGAACTAAATGTTTAATGCTGGATATAAGGGCTAAATGCAACTCACAAATCTGGATGAATGAATGTTACAACCACATATGAACTTTTTATTATTTAACAGTTCAAAAGTTTTATAAATATAGTGCAAACGTGTACAATAAAACCCTGAGAAAACCCTGAGGAAGACGCTGGTGTTGGAGTTCATAGAAAAGAGTTTGTATAAAAGGAATTGGTTTAGGTGTCGCCATGAGAAGAGGGTTGATTCCTCACATTTCCCAGTTCCATTTGTTGAAGTTGTGCATTTTCCAAATCGTGAAGTCTCTGACGCAGCACGGTCAGGTCTGTGAACTGGGAGTCCTGACCACACAAGAGGAACAGGAAGTTTAGAAAAAAAAAAACACTTTTATATTTTCTATTCATAGCAATTAAAGAAATTATACCAAAATATTATATCTTTCAAACAAGGAAAAGCCCTCAGAAAATCCTTCAAACCAGGAGAGAATCATTTGCTTTTAACCCAAGATGGCATTCCGGTTTAGGAAAAGTATCTTAAATGGAGGACAGGGGCCACAAATGTACAAAATTACAAAAATCAGTTTACGTCATAAACTTAAAGGCAAATTAACGTTTTTTTACAATCTGAGCCTTCTTTCGGCAATAAAACAAGTAGTTTTACTCACCCATAGCATTTTTCTGTCAATTGGAGCAGTATCGCAGAACTTATGTTGAGCCGTTCTGTTCTAGTAATGATCCCGTATCTGTTAACATGGTGCTGTATCATATGCTCGGGGCATTACTTTGCGGTGTCCAAATAACACAAACTTTAGCACTTTTCAAATCATAGAAGCCCGATGTCTTAATGTAAGATTTCGTTTGAAGCAAAAATGGCCTGTAATCCGAGATTTAGCCATAGTTTCGAGTAGATGGGGACGCCAGTGCGCATGCGCGGACTGTGCTCTGAGCTCCCGGGACCCAAACATGAAACGCAAAGCTGAAAACTATGGATCATTACTAGAACAGAACGGCTCAACATAAGTTATGCGATACTGCTCCAATTGACAGAAAAATGCTATGGGTGAGTAAAACTACTTGTTTTATTGCCGAAAGAAGGCTCAGATTGTAAAAAAAACGTTAATTTGCCTTTAAGAGATTGGGTCTGTAAAATCTTTTATCCTTTTTCAAAGATTTATATACTTCTCCTTATCTCAATAGCAGCAGTGAAAGAAGAACAGTTTTGTTACTTAAGTAGAAGTACAGATACTGGAGCAAAAAAAAAAAAATACAAGTAAAAGTATCACATAAAAAAATCTACTTAAGTAAAAGTAAAAGTAAGTAAAAGTATTTTGCACAGTTTTAGATCTAATAAAGCTTCAAAAGTAGTGATTTGAATACAGATTTGTTGTGAATTTTGTTCAACAGAAATCAATTGTTTTTTTTGTAGCTGTTTTTATTTGTGTATATTTGTTTGCTGAAAAATATGTTAAAAATAGCCTTTTCCGCATTTCTCACACAATCATAAAAAATACTTGTATCAGTCCTCCTCAAAATGTAGTGGAGTAGAAAGTACCTTAACTACTTGCGTTCTTTTTAAAGATAGGGGGAGATGTATTTTAGAGGTAAGATCTTAAGCCCGAGCCCAACCCGAATTTCGGGTCGGGTCGGGCCTAAAATGTCAATCATTGCTTCGGGTCGGTTCGGGCTCGGGTTTCTCTCTCGCTGACTTTTTTAAAATAAATATGTGTTTATAAAAATGTATACTAAAACGATGTGTGGGCACTAAACTAAGGAATACTTGTTTTAAAATAAATAATTTGGATAAAACAGAGAAGGCGCTGTAATGTAATTGCTATTTAACTACTAAACAGGAGCATGCTCTGTGCACGTGACGGCCCCCCTCTTAATAATCTTCCCCTCCGCTCCGCTCTCTCTCTGCTTCTCTCTCTAGTGCCGCGCTAGATTCTTAAAGGGATATGCCACCCCCAGGTCAAATTTGGGCATCTCCCCACAGTCCAGAGACTAAAATAAGTGGTGGAAAGCGTTTTCCTGCTCACCCAGCCATTGTCCGAGTCTGTCGCCACTGACCGCCGCGGTATCTGGTGCTCCTCCGCCTTAGACTGGAGTCTAACGTCGCCAGAGAAAGATTTCGGCCAAAAGGAATTAATTTGCTCGATGCGTTTCCCAATTACTTTCTGTGTACTACGCATTCATATCGAGTGCAAATAAATGTGCAAATCAACACGGAGAGCTTGCCTTGGTCATTTTGGGTGGGAACTATTTTCCAGTGCGGAAGAATACAGCCGTATCACGCACCACGTTGTGTAACAGGGGAACTCCCTTCCCGGTGCGTAACTGGGATTCCCCTGGCAGCGTGCTGCGTGATACGGCTGTATTTTTTTTTTTTTTTTTTTTTTTTTTTATTTATTTATTTATTTCATTCATAAGTATAAAAAGACATCAACATTTGTGATAACAAATAACAAAATATTGAATGAAAGGGAGCAGAAAGAAGAGTTATCTTATGTTATCTGCCCCCTCTTCCCTTTTCCAAACACCAACACCGATAGTAACTGTAAAACCTTTCCTCATTACATTCCATTTCAATCACAATTATTAATCAATTGTAAACATAAAGCTTCATTGTTAGTGTAACAATTTAGTTTTCTTTTTCATACATACACATTACATTGGATTTTATGTATTTTTTAAATGCCAGATGTATTCTTACGCACTGGAAAATAGTTCCCACCCAAAATGACCAAGTCAAGCTCTCCGTGTTGATTTGCACATTTATTTGCACTCGATATGAATGCGCACTACACAGAAAGTAATTGGGAAACGCATCGAGCAAATTAATTCCTTTTGGCCGAAATCTTTCTCTGGCGACGTTAGACTCCAGTCTAAGGCGGAGGAGCTGCAGATACCGCGGCGGTCAGTGGCGACAGACTTGGACAATGGCTGGGTGAGCAGGAAAAAGCTTTCCACCACTTATTTTAGTCTCTGGACTGTGGGGAGATGCCCAAATTTGACCTGGGGGTGGCATATCCCTTTAAGGACGTACTGCTGCTGTGGTTTATGGCCCAATTTTCAACCCGTCAAAATGACGGACGACCTTAAATTTTTCCCGTCAACTCTTTAAAAAATCCGTCAATGATGGAAAATTGTCGGTTAATGTACCCTCTGCAGAAACAAATATAAAAGATGTAAATGTTTATACAGTCTTGTTTAACTTAGATTTCGTTACAAAAGACAGGCTTTAATTTGTTATCATAAATCACCCCTCCTCCTCCCTCCTCCTCACAAATAAAATATGAAATTTCGGGTTTGCTTCGGGCTCGGGCCTGCAAATCAAGTTAATTGGTCAGGTTCGGGCCGGGTCGGGCTTTAATACCCGCGGGCCGGGTCGGGTCGGGCTGGATTTTTTAGGCCCGATCTTACCTCTAATGTATTTACACTGTCGACATGTTTCGGCTGCGAGCTGCAAGCCATCTTCAGAACTGTCACTGGTGTTGGTGGTGACATGCTGTATATCAATGGTTACTTCCTGTGGGCGTGGTCAGCCTGAGGAGCCAATCAGGTCTATTAGACTGACCACGCCTCCTGTCGCCTGGTGCTCTCTGGAGGAGTGTGTCCCAGGTGTGTGAAAGGAGGAACGCTCAGTCATCAGGGTTGATGCTGTCCATGCTCCGTTTCCTGATTTCAGTGGCCAGAACGTTTTCTTCTCATATTCCTTTCAGTGTTCCTTTTTTTGGATGTGGAATGCCCAAACCCGTTTCCCCTATGTATGATTTATTGCACGATCTGCATTGGATCTCGTAGATTGTGTTAAAGTTTTGTTCTTTGTGAGATTTTATCTTTGGGCTGCAGGTCAAAAAGGTAAATACATCTCCTACTGTATTGTAAGAACCCAAGAAGTTAATGTCCAAAAATAGATCAAATGAAAGTTTTTAGATAAGTACAGATACCTGCTCTCACTTTAAAATCTACTTAAGTAAAGTACAGATCCCTAAAATGTATACTACAGTACCTCTTTTACTTCATTACATTCCACCACTGATCAATACTTTGACAGGGATAAATTGCCCTTAAACCATAGAATCAGCAATACTCACGGTGATGCAGTACTCAGACTTGGGCCCCGTGTACTGGTGACGAGGGGAGGAGGTCATGAACGGGGCCCAATGCTGAAAAACCCTGGACCTCCAAGTAAAAGCTGCCGAAACTCATTGAGCCTCCGCAGCAACTCTTTGAGCTGTCGACTCGCCAGCTCCTCTGAGTTTGACGTTTGTCTAGGAAAGATAAAAGATAGATCAAAAATAGACATAATTATTAAAAATAATAATAGTATTTTGACTTATTAATTTGACAACATTTTTTAACTTCTACCTACTCCTTTTGAGCACCTCGGCTATGTACTGAAATCACAATGCATTTACTGTAATGATGAAAATTATGCTCATATACATAAATAAATACAAATACAACATTAATAACATGTCTGCAGTCAATAATGGCACCAATCAATCAAAAGTATGGACTTTTTAGAAGGAACAACAAGTTAAAAATAGAAAAGATAATGTCAACCATTTTGCATCAGCATGTTTTTTTAGTTTATGATTGCATTGGAAGCAACCAGTAGCACAGTTTTTGACCAGAAATGGATTATTAATAAATATGGGCGCATTAGAATACAGTGGTCTCACTTTTTGGTAACTTCTGCCTCCAGCTCCACCTCTGTGATTTTAGCCTCCAGCAGCTGGATCCTGTCCTGAAGTTTCTTCTCTCTGTTTTCAGTCAATGTTTTCATCTAAAACAAAGATTATTTTTTAGTCAACTCAAGTTTAGTGTCAGTCATTGTTCACAGTTGTGTTTAATAATAAGAATAAGGACTTTATATAGCACTTTTCTTAACAGAGCCACTTTAGTGCCACTTTATATAAATGTGTTTTGATGATTATTTACTGTATACACTTAGTATACATGTTCACTTCCCCTTTTAATTCTTGGAAATGTAACAAAAAAGTTTTTTTTTGCATAATATGTGAGTAATGCTTCGTTTTTCACATATTACCATTTTGACATAAATAGCAACAATAACAAGAAACTAATTTTGACATTTCAGCTATTTTCTTTTTCATGTACATTTTCTACACTGATTTCTTACTAGTGGATAATTTATTATTTGGATCAGTACTTTTTGTCGCACAAGGACCTACCTAAACCTTGCTTCTTTATATTGCCATTTGTTTTTGTCATAAATATGTGCATGTTTAGTGATCATAAATGTGAGTGCACCTTCTTCTGAGTGTTGGCTGCCCTCTGGAGTTTCTCTTTGAGCTGAGAGTATTTCTGCTGCAGTTCAACCTCTCGCTCCTGAAGTTTGTTTTTCTCCTCCAGCCACTCCACCCGCCGCTCCTCCACAGTCCTACACATCAAAATAAACACAACGTATCAATACGATATTAAGAAACACAAAATATCAAACTTTTGCCATATTTCAAAGTACTAAATTCTTAATAAAGCCATTGATAAAATGATGACTCCTAATTGTGATTTCACATCGATTCAAGTAATGAGTTACATCGAGTACATACTCAAATATAAAGAACATGAACTATTTTTAAAAATCCACTTGCAAGAAATTCAAATAACCTAAATATATACCAATTGTGACTATTTGAATTTTGATTTAGATTACATTGGACTGTGAAGTTCTCAAAACATTCACACAAGTGCCAGTAAACCAGGTCTAAAATGAGAATAAACCATGAATAAAGGTAGTAAATGACAATCGACTGTTTTTATTCTTATACAGTAGCACATGGCAGTACCTCTCAGATTGTTGCTGGCTCCTCTCGGCTTCTATGCGTACCGCCCTCAGCTCCTCTCGAGCTTTGTTTAGAGTTTCTCGGAGCCTCTGGTTCGTCTCCGATAGGTCACTCTCTGAGTGAGACAGTGTCCCCAGCTGCACACTCAACTCCTGGTTTTGCTTCAAAGATGAGAGAGAGGGTACACTTCAATACAAACAATAAACAAAATACTATTGCATGTAATATAATGTGGTAAAGTATGGGTTTAGGCACATACTCGCTTAAGTTCAGCCACCTCTGCCTTCTGTCTCTCCAGTTCATCCAGTTGTGAACTCTGCTGGTGAAGTTTTGATCTGAAGAAAAATACAAGCCCATTATTATGTCCTGTTATATATTTTATGACTTTCAGCATAAAAAAAGAGCTAGAACCTGGTCAGGAGCAATTGTCAACCAGATCACAGCGCATGTTTTGGGCCAATGGGAGAGCAAAGGAAACAAATCCCATTTAGCTCCTTTTGTTTTAATTTTACTGATAATAAGCACCTGAGGTTTTGCAGCTCTCTCCTGGCCGACTCTTCAGCCTGCTGGGCACTCCTGATCCGCTCCTCCCACTCCTCCTTTAGGGCCTGAGCTGCAGTGTCCTGAAGTCCCCTTTGCTGTTCCAATGTGACAAGGCGGTTCTCTAACTCCAATCTATGATCACAAACGATACAGTAAAACAAATGAGTAGGTGTAACAGCTACCAGTTTCAAATGGGTTGGGTCCATTTGACTGAACCCAAAATTAGGTTAATTTACTCACTATGTTAATCTTGTGGTTTACAAATCCTTTCAACGATAAAAGAAGAAATTCAATTTGTCAACTGGACAAAGTTTGTTTGGTCGAAAACGTTTTGCTGCTCATCCGAGAGGCTTCGTCAGCTCTAATTAGAATACTGGTAAGACACTTTCTTATATCTTGCTGCAGGGAGGAGCTAACTAGCTAACTACTTTCCGAAACTATCTCATTGGTTTCAGTCTTTTGTTTCTCTGGCGTCTAGATTACCATACCTATTCATCCCTACAACGACTGGGATGAATAGGTATGGTAATCTAAGATATAAGCAAGTGTCTTACCAGCATTCTAATTAGAGCTGACGAAGCCTCTCGGATGAGCGGCGAAACGTTTTCGACCAAACAAACTTTGTCCAGTTGACAAATTGAATTTCTTCTTTTATCATGGATTCTACCTGGATGACTGAGGGACTCTTCACGCATCTTAAATCCTTTCAACAACTTTCCTGGCTGATGGTGCCAATATATGATAATCATGGGAAAAAAAATATTAATACATTTTATGTTGACCGAACAGACATTGGACTTTGTAGATGTTTGGTTACAAGTTCATAGATCCAGTAATTATAGAAACTTTATCCATGAACCAGGCAAAAACATTTTAATTTTCCTGTACAATTCTACCTACTTGTCCAGCTTTTAAAACAGAACCTATGAATGTTTGTTTGTTTATTTGACAGTGCATATTAATTAACATCTGTAATTACAATGGAAATATGCCAGAATATAGCAAAAAATATATTTTCCATGTGTGTATATGTATGACTGCACATAAAAACATGTTAACGTTAAAATTTAGACATTTTCTATTAATTTGGGGTAGTCTAAAATACAAATGATACTGCTTAGATAAATACAGTACATGTATCCCTTATGTTCAGATTTTGAGCATTGACGGTTGATTTCGTGTCTTACTTGTCCTCGTGCAGCACAGCGGTTTTCCTGAACTCTTCCTCTCGCGCGGCCTGGACCCTCCTCACCGCCTCTCGCTCCTTCTCCACCAAAACCTCTTTATGCCTCTCCACAGCCGCTTTCAGCACCTCCACATCACACTGCAGACCTAAAACACAATAAAATAGACTTAATATTATAGATAACTATGAATAAGATTTCCACAGATTTGTTTTTAGTACCATCGATCTGCGCCTGAAGTGCCTCTCTCTCCCTCTCCACTTCTGCCTTGGACCGAGCACATTCAAGTTTAACTGTGGCCAGTTCCAGTTTGTGTGAATGCTTCATGCTGTCAATCTGAGACAGAGAAAAGGAAGGTAAAACACTTGACTTCTTTTCTGTATATTCATATATTCATCTTTGGTCTAATTGTCTACCTGGCAATTGAGTGAGTTGACCTCTTTTTCTGCTTTGTGTAGTTTTGCTGTGAGCTCAGAGTTTTGTTCGATTGTGGACTTCAGTTCAGTCTCGATCCGCTCCAGCTGCAAACGCAACGACTGACGCTCCGCCTGAGAAAAAATAATTGCAGATTTTGGCCAGGCCGAGGCGGGATCATGGAGATGGTCCCCGGGCGCAGTAGTGTGCAGCCCACTGCTCCTGATAACAGGATGGGTTAAATGCAGAGGACAAATTTCTCCCAAGGGAGACAATAAAGGCTAATCTTAATCTTAATCTTATTAATAGATACAATTTGACTGTGAGCACACCATGCCCATTTGAGATTAATGAAGTACACACTAGTACAAGGCATTTGATGAATCATCAACACCGTTAAAGTGCAGTCTGTCATAAGGTCATACTATGCTTTGATAAGATAAGACGTTATTGATCTCACATAGGAGAAATTTAATTGCCACAGTAGCTCCAGGCAGAGACAGTTTGAACAAGAAAGAAATTGCATGCAGGCAAGAATAAAATAAGTAAGAATAAATTAAGTAATAATAATAATACAAAACAGTAACTTGGAGAGTATGGAAAAAATATTGCATGTTTGTACTATACAGACCCTCCAGGAATTCGCGATGTTGCGATTTGCAACTTCAACGCAACTTCAGCCAATCCCCGCGAATTCAGGGCGGTGTTGCAATTTTCCCGCAATTTTCCCGCAACTTTCCCGCAATTTTTTACAAATTTTGACCAATCATCGGCGACGTATTGACCGCCGACCAACTTCCTTCTGTGTAGGAGACATAACTGAGATGAGGTGCACGGTGCGTTTGTGTGTGTGTGCGCGGCAGAGGCGGTGGTTCACGTGAGTGTGGGTGTGTGCACGTACGGAAGTGTGTGCGTGTAAAAGCGCGCGCTCACCTGTCACACAGGAGAGAGTCAGGGTTGGGGTGTAGCCGTATTTTTTGTTGATCGCAAACCATTCATTCATCTTTCACGTTAATCTGTTCATCCTGCTGGTTTTCATGAGTTCCATTTCATCCTGCTGCGCTGTCATAGCTGTGTGCGCTCTTTTTGTAATAAATGCACAAAACGCATATCTGGATCTCAGCGTATCTGTCACCATAGCCTCCTCTTTGCGCGTCACAAATCTGCGAGCCATAGGACCCAACCTCATATTCTCGGCGGCTAAAAGGTTTGAGTTTGGAAGCCGCAACATTCTGCTTTACTTCTGTGTGACAAAACAAAACTGCGGCCGTGTCCCAGTTCCCAGAGCGCACAGCTCGGAGCGCGGCCCGAAGGGGGCTCAGACTGCAGTCAAGGAGGTGCACACTTGCTCAGCTTGCTTGCTGCAGTCCGCGGACCGCTTAACGACTGCGGTCTTCGGACCGCGTTTTAACTGCGCATGGGACAAAAAAGAAGTGGGACAGCAGTCGTCGCGCCGGTGTTCTGTCCAAATGTGTGACGCACATGCCCTTCGGGCCACGCTCCGAGCCGCGCGCCCTGGGAATTGGGACACGGCTTCTAATGGCAAAGAAACATGTCTGCGGCGCCATTTGCCCACAAAAATAACAGCAAAAGACCGCGCGAAACAGTTCCCCTCCTAGTAGTAATTTATTTTCGATATTGGTAAGGTTGTTTTAGGACCATATCTGTGATCTATGTGTCCTTGTATTATTCTTTATCAGTAATAACTCAGTATTCAAAATATTACTAAATTTTAATTACAAAAAGCGAAAATCGCAACTATTTATCGCAACTTTCACTTCCTCCCGCAACAAAATCGCAACAAAAACCTTAAAAGCACCGCAACTTTCATCACAACTTTTTAGAAAAGCTCCCGCAAATTCAGGCATTTTAGCTCGCAACAATCACAAAAAATGCCCGTGAAATCCTGGGGGGTCTGACTATATAGTGGAGTTATACAGTCTGATGGCGGTGGGGATGAAGGATCTGCGGTAGCGCTCCTTCTTGCAGGGTGCCTCAGTCGGCTGCTGAAGGAGCTCCTCAGCTCCTCTACAGTCCGGTGCAGAGGGTGAATTTGGCCAGCACCCTCCTCTCAGCCACCTCCTGTACAGAGTCCAGAGGACAGCCCAGGACAGAGCTGACCCTCCTGACCAGCTTTTGAAGTATTTTCCTGTCCCGCTTTTTGCTGCTCGGGGCCAGCAGACGACAGTGTAGAGGAGAGCAGAGGCCACCACAAAGTCATAAAAAGTCTTGAGCAGAGGCCTGCTCACTCCAAAGGACCTCAGTCTCCTCAGGAGGTGGAGGTGACTTTAGCCCTTCTTGTACAGGGCGTTGGTGTTGTGGGACCAGTCCAGTTTATTGTTGAGATGAACACCCAGGTACTTGAAACTGTCCATAGTCTCTATGTCTTGCCCCTGGATGTTCACCGGTGAGTGAGGTAGTGGTCTCCTTCTGAAGTCGATCACCAGCTCCTTTGTCTTACTGGTGTTAAGGCTGAGGACAAGTCATTTCATAAATTGTACTAATGACTCAACTCAAATAAAGCTACACACCATATAGAATCATATTTCTTACAGTTTATATTTTTTGCCAATTATCCAACCACATAAATGGCAGTCCACCAACAAATTTGCTGAAGAATTGTGCAGGTACGTCTCCTGGTTGATTTTGAAAGCATTTTTAAATTGTTCTTTTAAGCGACTATGTATTTAACAGGGATGAAAGTGGCCAATCATGCAAAAAGCGGAAAGTCACACCCAAAATCTTTCTCAACGAATTTGCACAGATGTATCCCTGATTTAATAATCAAATTTTGCATTGCTCTTAAAATGATTATTATTACATTTTTAGCATACCTCCTACCCTTACATACAATAACCAAAGGCAGTATCTTCCTCCTAAAACCCTCCATGACCCCCCATCTCCTCAAGGTCTCACCTCCAGAGATTTGACCGCAGTCTGGGCTTCCGAGATCTGCCGGACCTGGATGCGTTGCACGTTTTCGGCTTGTTGTCTCGAGTTTTCCATCTGGGCTCGGATCTCTGACACCTCCGTCTCCAGCCCCTTCAGCCGCGTCAGGAGCTGCGCCTTTTCCCTAAGTAGAGCCTCCACCCGTTTACCGTCACACAGATGGTCCACACCTTGGTACTGTGCAACAAGGTCCTCACCGTTCTTCTCCAGGCGAGAAATCTAACCACATCAAAAAGTAAATTTAGGGTTTGTTTGGGCAATGTGACAGGCTTTTCTCATTCTAACTTTTACCATCTTAGTTTGGACTTAGTTTGGATGAATGACAACGTTTTGATCAGTGGATCTTCGTCAGGTCATGGTCTCTGTGTGCCACTCCCAAATAAACCTTCTGCCTACTGATTGGTTGGCCAATCCAAAAGTGAGCCATAGGAGATGTCCACACAACACACACGATATACACCGTACATCGTATACATAAGCCATTATCCATCAATCATTTGTTATCATCATTGATCAAAATGTTGTCATTCATTAAATGCAGTTTGGGATTAAGTGTGCAGGCTTTGTTTCACTTTCAATGTTATTGGTTTACCCTAATGTTCCACAGTATGGTATTAAAAATGATACATTTTCTATTTCTTCAAATAAGGGTGTTCTTATTTTTAAAACATGCATCATTACTGTGAGCAGACCCACTTCTCCACAGATCTGACCTGTAACTTGGCCTTGTGATATAATCTGCTCGTCCCCACCAGAAAAGTTACAGAGTGCACCTTTAAGCTTATTCTTCTTCCCTCTATAAAGTACCTATGTTACCCAAATTACAAAAGATATGTAACATTTAAAATAGGAAAAATATGTAAATGTCAATGTAAACTGTAAACTTGCACTGTATGGTCCCATTGGTAAACTACAAGGATACAGCTGAAAAGAATTTGCCTGAAGAATCAATATCCCATTAAGAGACCCTCTTCTCCAAACACACCTCTGCCTCATAGACAATCCGACGCTCCTCTAGAGTCCTGAAGTGCTCTTCTCGCTGATAATCAAACTGAGACTTGAGGAGTGTGAACTCGTAGCGCAGCTTGTTGTACTCAGACCTGTATCTCTCCGCTTCCTACACACAGAAGGAAATCAGTAAATAAGGGTAATGAAGGGGGAGCTCTGAAAGGGTTTTAGTCAGTCCTACTCTCTTATGTTCAGCACTGTAATAATAACCACTACTGCAAGCTATTAGTAAAGAAACAGACTGGTATATTTGACAATCTACTGTGACAAAATACTATGAGAAAATGGTAAACAGTTTAAAGAGACAGACCTCTTCGAGTTTGTTGAAGCGTTCTCTGATGGGACCCTCCATCTCCTGCTGTACCTGAACTCTGAGCAATTCCAGACGTACAGGGTTCATTACCTGAAATTATAAATGTTTTAAAGGTCCCATGGCATGAAATTTTCACTTTCTGAGGTTTTTGAACGTTAATGTGAGCTTCCCTACCCTGTTTAGGCCCCCCCAATGGCTAAAAGTTGCGAAATGTCTAAACTGAGCATTTGCGATCCTTTTCTGCGTTTGAAAAAAAAACACAGCTCAAATGGGCGATTCTGGACAAGGCACCTTATTGACGTCAGATCGAAAAAAGAAATGCAAATTCAGTTCCACCACCGTCTGGATCTCCACCTCCTGTCTCTGGAAATCACGCCCAGAGAGTTTGGACTGCGGAGGAGCTACTCAATGCGAAATGCATTTTTTTATTTGCCTGGAGGCACATGCGAGTGTTTCTAGACTCGGAAGTCCTTTACCCAACCCTCTGGACCTCTGAAACAGCAGTGGTTTAATTTTATTTTCTGTGAAAATGTGTTTTTTTTTTAATTGAAAAGGCTCTCCTTTCCTCCTTCGCGCTTACACACGCGGAAGTGGGGCCAGGCACAGCGCACCGCTAAAACAAGGAACCAGCGGTGCATTTGCCCCCCACCCCCCACCCCCCACCCACTCCTCTAACCAATCTGTGTCCTTCTCATTTGCATTCAAACAACAAGGCCCAGAATGAGTTGTTCAGACAGAGAGATTATGACTCTGACTCTGTACATGTGTCTTTCTCATGCACTAAGTGTTGATTTTGAAGAAGGATTCATTTACAGTATTAGGGAACCATTAAGGTTACCTGGCCAGCCAAATGATATCTCTCTGTATTTCCTATACAGCGCGATACCATTTGGACACCCTCGCTCCATCCTCGCTCCTCCGGTTAAAAACGGACTCCGCGATTCTGATTCGTTCAAAGATGGTGACGTCAGTGCACCCGCCTTTGCCCGCAAAGTCACTCTTAGGCAGCGGAAGTTCCTCCTCAGTTTTGAATCAAGATGGCGCAATCTCTGATTGGTTCACTTAGCTGTCTGTCTACGCGCAACTGCAGCGCATTTTGGACCAAGCGTTACCAGACTCACTCGCTGGTACAGCGATGAGTCATGGATTCTTCCAGGCAACCATTAAGGCACCATATAAAAGCATCAAGAAGTACCATGTCATGGGATCTTTAAATAGGCACAATTTCATTAAGCCAATACCATTCACATGATTTTTAATTAGCCTCATTTCTTCCACAAAGAACAAAATTTCCTGTCTTATTCTGCACAGAAAATGCTAACCCTGTTATTAAGATTTGTATAAACATGTTATGTTATTCTTGAATTATTGTATGTTCATATTAGTTTTTGTCAATGCAGGATCACTGAAACATGACACACCAACTTTGATGTGTGTGTGACTTTTCAGTAAAGATCAACATGAAGTATAAAAGTTAAAAAGGTATGTTTATCCCCGTACCTGTAGCTTTAGGTCCTCCAACTCCCGGGTCTTGTCCAGCAGCTCCCCTCTGAGCTCGGCTAAAAGCAGCTGCTGTCGCTCCTGCTGACTCTGTCTGTCACTCAACAACCGCCGCAACTCATTCTGCGCTTGGCTGAACTCATCCTGGAGACTGAAGCATAAGTTGTTGTTTTTTTCTATCATTACTATAAAATCACTATTGTTTATCAAACTGACATCTGTTCTTATTGGTGCAATGGTGTTAAAAAGTACTTTATTAATTTTGCTGGTGGAGGGTCATCTCATTTCCAAGCAAATGTTATTGCTTTGTCAGAAATGTTGAAAAGTATGGCATTAAAACCTTATCCAAGCAGGTGAAGGCACTAGGCCAAATTATACGTCAGATCTGTGGAGAGGACAGCCCATGTTTTTCCATTTTTTTTACACCAGAAATTTAAAAAGAATGCAAAATAAATACCATACTGTGGAACATTTCAGGAAAAGTAATAACAGTAAAGAAAAGTTACATACTGCACTTTCTATTTGTGTAATTAGAATAAGTCCAAATTAGAATAGAATTTTAATACTAGTTTTAATACTTTAATACAACCACTTTGCAATAATGTGCATTTTTTCCCCACATCATCAAAATAGAACAGCTAGAAGAGGTTCTAATTAATATCAAACAATACAGTGAATGATTTTCTTTTTTTAATGCATTAAGTTTCATTGTTTACCTAGTGTGCTCAGCCTTCAGTGTCTGGTAGTTGGTCCTATGGTTTTCACTTTTCATCCTTTCATCGATCAACATCTTCTGCAGCTCCATCTCCGTTCCCCCAGGACTGGCCGACAGCCCCAGCATCGCCGCGGACCGCCCCATACCTGCCTCCATGTTTGAGGGGAGAGGGGCAGAATAGCCAAGGTCAGAGGTGGTCATCTCCCCTATGGATTAAAAAAACAACACTCTCTGGGTTACTTAATGTACTATTTACTACACAGCCTCCAAAGGTCTGTTGTAGTAGTAGTGTACCCATGGTGTGAAGTCTCTGTGAAGTCTCTTTAAAGTCTCTTTGAAGTCTCTGTGAAGTCTCTCTGAGGTCTCTGTGAAGAGTGATGTCACAAAAGGTTGTTGACCTTATAAGGATCTTCCTTTGCTATGTTACATTACATTTCTTTACATTCAAAATTTCTTACAGTAACATGAGACAGTATCAATCAATCAATTATTTGATTGATTTATAAAGTGCTTTTCATACAAAAATGTAACACAAAGCGCCTTACAGTGATTAAGGATTAGAAGATTAACTTTTTATTGATCTCACACATGTTGAACCCGGACATTTCTATCAGTGTCTAGCCACAAGAACTCTCTGTATGGCACAAAAATCTGCATTTTAACATTAACATTAATTTTACCTGACCCCATGTGTATTAAATAACATTGGTCTATAGAATGCTGTGATGTCACCTGAAACCCACCAATAACATATTATTAAAAAATAAAAGACATAAAGGCAAGTGTATTGAATTGATGATTTACATAAGCATATATAGGGGCAGCAGTAGCTCAGTTGGTAGAGCATTTTTCTACTGATTCAGGGGTTGGTTGTTCGAATCCTACTCTCGACGGGTTGGCCGTGTGTGATCCCAGCTCTCACAAATGAGTGCTGCTGTTGTGTTCTTGGGCAAGACTATTAACCCCACCTCGCCCTCAGTGTCTGTGGACACTGGTAGCCCCTATGACAGAAGTGCATCAAGGCCTGTTGTGACGTGGGCCGTCCTCCCGTGGACCCACCACCCGCGGGAGGATTCATGGGGGCTGGTACATTGTGTTCTGGGCAGCAGATCTGCTTGGACTGCTGGCCCTGCGACCCAGAAATGGCAAAGTGGAAGAAGATGGATAGATGGATGGATATATATATATATATACTGTATATATATATACTGTATATATATATATATATATATATATATATATATATATATATACTGTATATATATATATATATATATATATATATATATATATATATATATGCTCCGATCACCACGGGCACCACTGATGCCTTCACCTTCCCAGCCTTCTCCAGTTCCTCCTTGAGCCCCTGGTATTTCTCTAGTTTCTCGTGTTCCTTTTTCCTGATGTTACCATCGCTTGGTATTGCAATGTCCAAAACCACGGCTTTGTTCTGTTGCTTATCCACCACCACTATGTCTGGTTGGTTCGCCATCACCATTCTGTCAGTCTGTATTTGGATGTCCCACAGGATCTTGGCTCGTTCATTCTCTGCAACCTTCGGAGGTGTTTCCCTTCTTGACCTTGGGGTCTCCAGTCCGTACTCTCCACAGATGTTTCTGTACACTGCCCACCACTTGGTTGTGTCGCTCCATGTATGCTTTCCCTGCCAGCATCTTACATCCTGCAGTTATGTGCTGGACTGTCTCAGGAGCCTCTTTGCACAGCCTACATCTTGGGTCTTGTCTGGTGTGGTAGATCTGGGCCTCTATTGCTCGGGTGCTCAAGGCCTGCTCCTGTGCAGCCAGGATGAGGGCCTCTGTGCTGTCCTTCAGACCAGCCCTCTCCAGCCATTGGTAGGATTTCTTGATATCAGCCACTTCAGTTATGTTTCGGTGGCATGCCCCATGTATGGATTTGTCCTGCCATGATGGTCCCTCCAGCACCTCTTCCTCTGTACTCCACTGTCTGAGGCATTCCTTGAGCACATCATCTGTTGGGGCCTTGTCCTTGATGTACTTATGGATTTTGGATGTTTCATCTTGGACAGTGATTCCCACACTCACTAGTCCTTGGCCTTCCTTCTGGCTTGTGTACAGTCTCAGGGTGCTGGATTTGGGATGGAACCCTCCATGCATTGTCAGGAGCTTTCGTGTCTTAAAGGTCCCATGACATGGTACTTCTTGATGCTTTTATATGGTGCCTTAATGGTTCCCTAATACTGTAAATGAATCCTTCTTCAAAATTAACACTCAGTGCATGAGAAAGACCCATTTACATTGCCTGGAAGAATCCATGACTCATCGCTGTTCCAGCGGTGAGTCTGGTAACGCTTGGTCCAGAATGCGCTGCGGTTGCGCTTAGACAGACAGCTAAGTGAACCAATCAGAGATTGCGCCATCTTGATTCAAAACTGAGGAGGAACGTCCGCTGCCTAAGAGTGACTTTGCGGGCAAAGGCGGGTGCGCTGCTCTGCGCTGTCTCCCAACTTCCGCGTTTGAAGCACGAAGACAGAAAGGAGAGCCATTTCAGTGAAAAAAACACATTTTCACAGAAAATAAAATTAAACCACTGCTGTTTCAGAGGTCCAGAGGGTCGGGTAAAGGACTTCCGAGCCTAGATACACTCGCACGTGCCTCCAGGCAAATAAAAAAACACATTTCGCATTGCGTAGCTCCTCCGCAGTCCAAACTCTCTGGGCGTGATTTCCAGAGACAGGGGGTGGAGATCCAGACAATGGTGGAACTGCATTTGCATTTCTTTTTTCGATCTGACGTCAATAAGGTGCCTTGTCCAGAATCGCCCGTTTGAGCTGTGTTTTTTCAAACGCAGAAAAGGATCGCAAATGCTCAGTTTAGACATTTCGCAACTTTTAGCCATTGGGGGTAGGGGAGCTCACATTAACGTTCAAAAACCTCAGAAAGTGAAAATTTCCTGCCATGGGACCTTTAACGTCTGTGGTCTGTATCTCCTCCTTTGGCCAGCTTATGATTCCTGCTGGGTATCTGATCACTGGCAGGGCATAGCTGTTTAATGCCTGTGCCTTGTTCTTGCCATTGAGCTGACTTCTTAGGACTTGCCTTACTTGTTGCAGGTATTTGGCCGTAGACGCTTTCCTTGTTGCCTCTTCAAGGTTGCCATCTGCTTGTGGGATACCAAGGTACTTGTAACTGTCCTCAATGTCTTATTGTTCCCTCTGGGAGTGAGACCCCCTCTGTGTGGACTACCTTCCCTCTCTTTGTCACCATCCTACTACATTTCTGAAGTCCGAATGACATTCCAGTGTCTGTGCTGTAGATCCTGGTGGTGGGGATCAGCGAGTCAATGTCTTGCTCACTCTTAGCATACAGCTTGTCATCCATGTAGAGGAGGTGACTGATGGTGGCCGCATTTCTGAGTTGGTATCCATAACCAGTGCTTTTGATGATTTGGCTGAGGGGGTTCAGACCTATGTAGAACAGCAGTGGGGACAGTGCGTCTCCTTGGTATATGCCACATTTGATGGACACTTGTGTAAGTGGCTTGCCATTGGCTTCAAGGGTGGTTTTCCACAACTGCATCTAGTTTGCAATGAATGCCCTTAGAGTCTTATTGATATTGTACAGCTCCAAGCACTCAATGATCCATGTGTGTGGCATTGAGTTATAGGCTTTCTTGTAATCAATCCAGGCAGTGCACAGGTTGGTCTGACAGGTTCAGCAATCACGGGCGACTGTTCGGTCAACCAGGAGTTGGTGTTTGGCTCTTCTGGAGTTTTTGCCGATGCTCTTCTGTGCTGTGCTCATGTATTGATCCATGTGCCCACAGTGGTACCTCACCTTACGAAATTAATTCGTTCCAGAAGTGGTTTCATAACGTGAAAAATTCGTAAGTTGAGTAGCTATTTCAATGGAAAAAGCCTGATCTGTTCCAAGGTTTTTTTTTAAGAGTGTAACATTTTTTTATAGTGTAACGTTGTGTTCTGCGTCCTGACAGGCTAAGAGACTAGACCAGGACTAAAAGAACGTGGCATAAACCAGGTCTAGACCAGAACTAAACCTGGATTGGACCTGTTATTATTATAACATGGTAGTGCCGTTGGATGAGTGCGTTGCTCGTGTCTGCGCTCCTTGCCAGCCCCGCTTCTATCCAGTGTTGCCAACTTAGCGACTTTGTCGCTATTTTTAGCTACTTTCTGGACCCCCCTAGCGAGAAAATTAGACAAAAGCGACTAGCGACAAATCTAGCGACTTTTTTTGGTGATCAGAGGCTCCAAGATCGTGGGAGGGGGAAAAAATAATTGCGCCGTTTTCTCTCTTTCCCCGTTCAGAGAAAGAGACAGAGAGGGGCAGTGGAAGAGAGACACAGGCAGAGAGGGGCGGGGGCGTGGACTGTCGCTTCCTTGTTTTTTTTCCCACACTCTCTCACAGGCAGACAGACACACTCACCAGTCTCTCCTCTGCTCCCTCCCATCTCGTCAGATCGCCTCGGAGTCTGGTCATTCCTCTGCCATAGGCTCTGATTCTCAATAAGTGTATGCCTATGCGCTCTGATTTGTTTTCTTTTTCTTTTTGGCGACACAAAGTCACAAGTAGCACTGCTTAAAAAGCTAGTTGTACAGCACAGAAAAGTTTTTAAAAAAGCTAGTTCTTTAGCACCAAAAAAAAATAAAAAATAAAATAAAAAGCTATAGTTTGCACACTATGAGCTATGAGCTAACAGACTATGAGCTAACAGGCCGAGAAAGGAGCTCTATCGGCCGGCAAGACCGCGGGGTCTCGCTCGGGGTGGGCTCTGGTTCTATGTGACTTCCAGAGCCGTGGGGCTGAGACTGTGAGCTGTGAGCCGCGCGGCCGGGCCGAGCTGCGCGTGCTCGCGGCCCCGAGGAGTGAATATCAAATTCACCCGTGAAGATGCCAAGGATAACACATTGGCGTTCTTAGATTGTACAGTAACGATAGGAGGAGACCGGCGACTCCAAGTAGAAGTCTTCAGGAAGCCCACACACACAGACCAATACCTGCTTTTTGATTCACACCACCCACTGCAGCACAAACTGGGTGTTATTCGGACATTACAACACAGGGCCCAAGTGGTTCCCACAAGCACAGAGGGTAAGGAGAAAGAAGAACAACATGTGCAGGAAGCACTCTCTGTTTGTGGATATCCTAAATGGGCTGTTAACAAAACCAAGAGAGACAAGGGCAAGAAAAAAGATAATAGAGAATCCGAACCCAGGAGGAAAGGGGTAGCGATTCCTTACCTGGCCGGCGTGTCGGAAAAACTACAGAGGATTTTCAAACAATATGAAATCCCAGTTTATTTCAAACACAAACACTTTAAGACAAAAACTCGTCCACCCAAAGGACAAAACACCGAGCCACAAACAAAGCAATGTGGTCTACTCCATTCAGTGTAGTGAAGACTGCAGTGAGCGCTATATTGGAGAAACCAAGCAGCCACTTCACAAGAGGATGTACCAACACAGACGGGCGTGCCAGAGTGGACCGTCATCTGCCGTACATCTTCACCTAGAAGCCACGGGCCATTCTTTTGAGGACAGTGAGGTTCAGATCTTAGCCAGGTAAAAGAATTGGTTTGAGAGGGGAGTTAAAGAGGCTATTTTTGTCAAAAAAGAGAATCCTTCTCTGAACAGAAATGGTGGAGTCAGACATAATTTGTCTCCCATCTATAATTCCATTCTTAAGCCTAGATCAAGCAAACAGGGGAACAATAGGGCTAGCCAGGTCGTTGTAGGGATGAATAGGTATGGTTATCTAGACGCCAGAGAAACAAAAGACGGAAACCAATGAGATAGTTTTGGAAAGTAGTTAGCTAGTTAGCTCCTCCCTACAGCAAGATATAAGCAAGTGTCTTACCAGCATTCTAATTAGAGCTGACGAAGCCTCTCGGATGAGCGGCGAAACGTTTTCAACCAAACATACTTTGTCCAGTTGACAAATTGAACTTCTCCTTTTATCATGGATTCTACCTGGACGACTGAGGGACTTTTCACGCATTTATAAATAAAGTTGGATTGGATTGGAGATTTCGCGTTTCGTAACTTGAAATTTCATTCGTATCTAGAGACCAAAATTTGACGTGAAGGCGTTTCGCAACTTGAAAATTTCGTTTGTTGGGTCATTTGTAAGGCGAGATACCACTGTATATCTATTCTATAGTCAAAGTATTGATCAGTGGTGGAATGTAATGAAGTAAAAGAGGTACTGTACTTAAGTATACATTTTAGGGATCTGTACTTAGATTTTAAAGTGAGAGCAGGTATCTGTACTTATCTAAAAACTTTCATTTGATCTATTTTTGGACATTAACTTCTTGGGTTCTTACAATACAGTAGGAGATGTATTTACCTTTTTGACCTGCAGTCCAAAGATAAAATCTCACAAGAACAAAACTTTAACACAATCTACGAGATCCAATGCAAATCGTGCAATAAATCATACATAGGGGAAACGGGTTTGGGCATTCCACATCCAAAAAAAGGAACACTGAAAGGAGTATGAGAAGAAAACGTTCTGGCCACTGAAATCAGGAAACGGAGCATGGACAGCATCAACCCTGATGACTGAGCGTTCCTCCTTTCACACACCTGGGACACACTCCTCCAGAGAGCACCAGGCGACAGGAGGCGTGGTCAGTCTAATAGACCTGATTGGCTCCTCAGGCTGACCACGCCCACAGGAAGTAACCATTGATATACAGCATGTCACCACCAACACCAGTGACAGTTCTGAAGATGGCTTGCAGCTCGCAGCCGAAACATGTCGACAGTGTAAATACATCTCCCACTATCTTTAAAAAGAACGCAAGTAGTTAAGGTACTTTCTACTCCACTACATTTTGAGGAGGACTGATACAAGTATTTTTTATGATTGTGTGAGAAATGCGGAAAAGGCTATTTTTAACATATTTTTCAGCAAACAAATATACACAAATAAAAACAGCTACAAAAAAACAATTGATTTCTGTTGAACAAAATTCACAACAAATCTGTATTCAAATCACTACTTTTGAAGCTTTATTAGATCTAAAACTCTGTGCAAAATACTTTTACATTTTACTTTTTCAGTGCATATTTAAATGGGTACTTTTACTTAAGTAGATTTTTTTATGTGATACTTTTACTTGTATTTTTTTTGCTCCAGTATCTGTACTTCTACTTAAGTAACAAAACTGTTCTTCTTCCACTGCTGCTATTGAGATAAGGAGAAGTATATAAATCTTTGAAAAAGGATAAAAGATTTTACAGACCCAATCTCTTAAGTTTATGACGTAAACTGATTTTTGTAATTTTGTACATTTGTGGCCCCTGTCCTCCATTTAAGATACTTTTCATAAACCGGAATGCCATCTTGGGTTAAAAGCAAATGATTCTCTCCTGGTTTGAAGGATTTTCTGAGGGCTTTTCCTTGTTTGAAAGATATAATATTTTGGCTTAATTTCTTTAATTGCTATGAATAGAAAATATAAAAGTGATGTTTTTTTTCTCTCCTAAACTTCCTGTTCCTCTTGTGTGGTCAGGACTCCCAGTTCACAGACCTGACCGTGCTGCGTCAGAGACTTCAGGATTTGGAAAATGCACAACTTCAACAAATGGAAGAACTGGGAAATGTGAGGAATCAACCCTCTTCTCATGGCGACACCTAAACCAATTGCTTTTATACAAACTCTTTTCTATGAATTCCAACAGCAGCGTCTTCCTCAGGGTTTTATTGTACACTTTTGCACTATATTTATAAAACTTTTGAAATGTTAAATAATAAAAAGTTCATATGTGGTTGTAACATTCATTCATCCAGATTTGTGAGTTGCATTTAGCCCTTATATCCAGCATTAAACATTTAGTTCCAGGAGCAGCTTTTCAGTTCATCAAATAGCTTCTTGACATGGTGCAGTTGCTCTTTCAGCTCAGAGGGGGCGCCATTCTGCTCCAGTTTTTCTTGGATCTGTGGGAACAGTTTCATCAATATTAAGCTGTTATTGCTAGAGGAAGTTGAAAAGACATCCATATAATAAACATGTAGCAAATAGACTAAAGCACTAGGTTTTGAAACAAATGGTGAATGGGGAGTGAACATTTTTATTTTAGTACTTCTACATTTATTAATGTTATTTTGGAAAATTACCTATTTCTACCCACAGACCATAAAAGGCGTTTGCTTCATGTGCTTTCAACACATGAAATTTGCTTAAAACATTGACAAAAGTGACAGTATTTCTGAGAATTGAAGCAGAATTGAAGAGGAAGCAACAAGAGGAACCTTTAAAAGTACAAACTGGCATTTCCTCTCTATCAACCTCTTTTGACACACTTGTGCTACTTGTTTTACAGAGATGAACATAACATCACATTTAAAATGGGACAGGGACAACTGTATTCATAATCTGCTGATTTTATTGTGTGTTTGGGGATTTTTCTATGGGGCTATATTTAAAAGCCATAATGTATACAGGAAGACTCCTGAAAAAATTACCCTTTCTACATGATACCAGAAATATTGGCAGAAGGTACAAGAATTTTATAACAATTTAATAATTTAAACCTTAAAGTAAGATTCATAAATCACAACTGCTTCAGGGGAACCTAGGCTAGATGTTTCAGAGATGACACTTCCTAAAGGATAGGGTTTGGCTCCAGGCCAGGGTCTGCAGGGGTGCAAAAGGGAGCATTGCAACCTCATTTAAAAGTGTTTGCACCTTGTTCCAGGCAGGAAAAATAATGGAGTAGTGTTATTTTTGCACCCCTTTGAAACTTGGATGCCCTCAGTCTGTTTAGTAAAAAACATGTTGTATACTGACCTCTGGGAAATATCTCTGAATGAATTTGTATAGCTCTTTCAGTGCTGCAGCTTCATTAAACTCGTTTTCATGTTTCTAAAACACAAACAAATGTTTTTACTGCTGATCCTCACAGTGCAGATTTGAGTCAGAGGACACTCACCTTTGACTCGTTCTGTAAAAATGCTGTGAACTCTGAGTCGGGTATTGAAGGCTGATCTTGGACCTGTGTGTAGTACACTTTCACTTCCTGTTTGTATTTGGGGATTTCTTTGGCGTAGAGGAGCTTATTGGTTGGTGTGTGCTAAAGAAAAAACAAAATGGTCATTATTACTGAAAATGTATATCTTGCCCAGACATTAAAGTTGATTAAAGCTGAAAGATTTTGACTCAGATTTGTATAGTATAATTTGGACTAGTGCTGTCAGGTGATTAAAAAAAATAATCTAATTAATTACAGCATGCAAAATTTCACAACTTTTTACCAGACGGTTCTAGGGGTTGCCATAGACTCCCAGAGGCGGAAGAATATTTTATAATAAGAATAAGTAGAAACACTATGGGTGCCTTGCAGCTTAGCGCTGCTTGGTGCCAAATATACAAAGCTTCAAATATACAGAGAATACAAATAATTGTCCGTGTAAATTACTCATGGCTCACATCACCCCCGGAACCCGCAAGGAGGATTTAAACTCCCGGTGTGGATGTGTCCGGACCATCGCACCACAGGAGGAGGGAGGAGGCAACGCTTGGTGAGTAAATTATCGGGTTTAGCGTGATTCGGATGGGCAAAACTGACTAAGTCAAAACTTCTAAGTGTGCACCCTTAGCCACGGCAGAACACGCTGGAGAGGTAATGGGAATTAAGATTCAAGATTCAAGGTTCTTTATTGTCATTATGCAAGCATAATTTTAATTTTGATGGACTCCCAGCTACAGAAGTATAAAAATACAACAAGCGAATTAGTTGGTTGGGTTCGGCACGCGGAGCGTAGCAGATACAGAAACGGGCTCGCGCGTCTTCAAGTGCTCTCCCCTATTACAACTGCATTTGTCTCTGTATGCCGACCAATGGTAGCACGGCATTTCTCATCGCGTCATCGCTGTCTTGTCCAATGAAATCACGTCCAGGGACAAGAATAATAAATAAACTCGCCGTTCAAGGGCCCCGCACGCCAAATTTAAAATGCGCGCGCATTGAATTGCCGCTCATAATTAATTGCGTTAATTTTTATAACGCGTTAATTAGCAGTGTAATTAATTAATCTAATTAACGCGTTAAACTGACAGCCCTAATTTGGACACAAACAAATCCAAGTATTTGGATTCATTTAAGCAGGGAATACATACTTTATTGACCAATGTGGGAAATGGCTAAATAACAGCTTTTAGCCATGTTATAATGTTGTTACCTCAAAACATACCTGGAATTGTGTTTTATCTTATGCACACATGTTTGACTAATCCATTATTAGGCTGGAACAGTCTTTTGAGTCTTCCAAACTCAAAAGACTCTGTTCCACCTTGTGATGTCACAAAGTGGCAGTTTTCAACAGTTTTGCTACCTTTTACCTTTTTTCAGTATAAACTGGCCCCTCCAGGGCTGAAATTATCCCAGTGATTCTAGTGAAGGTGTATGAAGTTTAAAAACACAGTGGGGTACTTCCTGTATTGTGTCATGACATTACAATGTGGAACAGTGTTTTTTGTTTGAAAAAAGCCAAAATATGCAAGAGTGTGAAACGTGTGAATGAAATGAAACACAACTCCAGGTATGGAGGAGGGTTGATAAGTACACAAGTATAACATTATAACATGGATCAGAAAATGGCATAATATGGGCCCTTTAAATTTTAAAAGAGCTAACCTTCCCGAGCTGTGTGTCGCTGAGGGAAAATGAGTCCATGAAGGCCTGAGCGATGACCGAGAGGCAGCCGTCCAGATTGGGGCTCTTCTCCAGGTCAAACACAAACTGGGGATTCTTCAAGATGTTCACCCAGAAACGCAGAGGTAAACTGAGCACACAAAGATATGAAACATAAGTAAGAATAACATAACTTCAAATTTATATTACTTAAAGGTGCACTGTGTAACTTTTCTGGTAAGAGTCCAGCACCTGGTTGTGTTTTCTTTCACCTGAATGCACAATGGCATTAAAGTTGCTTATTATTATTATTTTTACAATACAGTAATCCCTCATTTATCGCGGGGGTTAGGTTCCAGAAATAACCTGCAATAAGAGAAATCCGCGAAGTAGGACAACTTTATATTTTACAATTATTCTACATGTTTTAAGGCTGTAAATGCCTCACCACACACATTATGCGCTTTTCTCAGACTGGAATTAACATTTTCTCACATTTCTCTCATTTAAACACTCAAACTTTCATAGATTTTCAACCAAATGTATTAATAGTGAAGCGTGGGGGGAGACACGGCTTCGGAAGCCCCGCCGGACGCGCGAGGAACGCGGAGACATGAGTCACTGGATCCGCAGGGCGCACCGCGCTCATCCAACGGCACTGCCACGTCCCGGGATACGACGCGCAAAAACCCCTTGGAGAAGTGCGCGACACGTGCACCCCTCATCGTGGTCAAATCTGTGACAGAGCAGCACGACCGGCGCGAGGCCGCGTGTACACCGGGGCTGCGAGCACAAGATCAAACCGCCGTGACCGGACCGCGTCCTCTCAGCCCAAGCCACAAACCAGCCACACGAAACCAGCAAAGAGCGGCACGTGGTGGTTTAATCCTGGTTTAGACCTGGTCTAGTCCTGGTTTAGTCCAGGTCTAGACCTGGTCCAGTCCTGGTTTAGTCCAGGTCCAGTCCAGGTTTAGACCTGGTTTAGATCTGGTCTAGACCACCTTTCCACAAATGGGACCTGTGCACAAACATCTCCATGGTGACGGACCCTCCGCCCAGAAACATGCACAATGCACCTTTAAGGAGAAGTTAAAATAGTGGTCCAAGAAATGTGTAAGAGATCAGTCCAAGCCTTGTACATGAAAACTGGAGAATGATATTTATCTACTTTTCTTTCTAGTCGGCTGCACTTATTTTTTCAGTTAAGGGCCACAGTTTGTATATTTTGGGACCCTAGTTCCTCTTTCTAAAGCTTTTGATGTCTTCTGTGGCACAATTCCATCTATTTGGACATATACAGTACAGGCCAAAAGTTTGGACACACCTTCTCATTCAATGCGTTTTCTTTACTTTCATGACTATTTACATTGTAGATTCTGACTGAAGGCATCAAAACTATAAATGAACACACGTGGAATTCTGTAATTAACAAAAAAGTGTAAAATAATAAATAAATAAATAAATAAATAAGTCTCATATTTTAGATTCCTCAAAGTTGCCACCCTTTGCTTTTTTGATAGCGCTGCAAACCCTTGGTGTTCTCTCAATGAGGTTAATGAGGTAGTCACTTGAAATGGTTTTCACTGCACAGATGTGCCTTGTCAGGGTTACTTAGTGGAATTTCTTTCCTTATTAATTGGGTTGGGACCATCAGTGGTGTTGTGCAGAAGTCAGGTTTATACACAAACCTATTGCACAACTGTTAGAATTGGTATTATGGCAAGAACAAATCAGCTAAGTAAAGAGAAATGAGTGGCCGTCATAACTTTAAGAAATGAAGGTCAGTCAGTCCAGAAAATTGTGAAATCTTTGATTGTGTCTCCAAGTGCAGTCACAAAGACCATCAAACGCTACAACGAAACTGGCTCACATGAGGACCACCCCAGGAACGGAAGACCAGGAGTCACCTCTGCTGCTGAGGATGAGTTCATCCGAGTCACTAGCCTCAGAAATCGTAAATTAACAGCACTTCAGATTAGAGACTAGATAAATGCCACACAGAGCTCTAGCAGCAAACACATCTCTACAACAACTGTTAAGAGGAGACTGCGCAGTTCAGGCCTTCATGGTCAAATAGCTGCTAGGAAACCACTGCTAAGGAGAGGCAACAAGCAGAAGAGATTTGTTTGGGCCAAGGAACACAAGGAATGGACATTAGACCAGTGGAAATCTGTGCTTTGGTCTGAAGAGTCCAAATTTGAGATCTTTGGTTCCAACCGCCGTGTCTTTGTGCGACGCAGAAAAGGTGAACGGATGGAATGTACACGCCTGGTTCCCACCGTGAAGCATGGAGGAGGTGTGATGGTGTGGGGGTGTTTTGCTGGTGACACTGTTGGGGATTTATTCAAAATTGAAGGCACCATGAACCAGCATGGCTACCACAGCATCCTGCAGCAACATGCCATCCCATCCGGTTTGCGTTTGTTGGACCATCATTTATTTTTCAACAGGACAATGACCCCAAACCTCCAGGGTGTGTAAGGGCTATTTGACCAAGAAGGAGAGTGATGGAGTGCCGCGCCAGATGACCTGGCCTCCACAGTCACCGGACCTGAACCCAATCGCGATGGTTTGGGGTGAGCTGGATCACAGTGTGAAGGCAAAAGGGCCAACAAGTGCTAAGCACCTCTGGGAACTCCTTCAAGACTGTTGGAAAACTATTTCAGGTGACTGCTTCTTGATGCTCATCAAGAGAATGCCAAGAGTGTGCAAAGCAGTAATCAGAGCTAAGGGCGGCTACTTTGAAGAAACTGGAATATAAAACATGTTTTCAGTTATTTCACACTTTTTTGCTAAGTACATAATTCCATGTGTTCATTCACAGTTTTGATGCCTTCAGTGAGAATCTACAATGTTACTAGTCATGAAAATAAAGAAAACGCATTGAATGCTTTTGGCCTGTACTGTAGCTGGAACAGGAAATACTCTTGTTGCATTTTTGTTTTATTTGTTTTGATTTAGGTCTGAGGATGGCGTTGTAAATAGAAGAGAGATGATATCTAAGCCACCTATTCCTGTTCAAAGATGGATTGCCTTTACTAAAAAAATGGGGTCTTTAACTTCCTTCTCAAACGATTTTTTCTCACTATCCTTAAAGGAGTGGTTATGGCTTTATGGTTTTATTTTGTGTAGCACCTGTTGGTCTTCCAGATGTGAAGGACATCGGGGTCGGTGATCTTCATGTCCTCGGCCTGAGCGTCAAGAAAATCAAAGAAGTGTTTCACAGCCAGTGGCGCTCTGTTGTACTGCAGTCCCCAAATGCACCTGAACAGCTTCTCCACATATGAGTGCACCGCCACCTACAGGCACACAGGTGTATTGCATAAGGATTCAAAGACTCGATTCAACCCAGGGGTTCCCAAAGTTGAGGGGGTGGGTGAGAGATATGGAAGATCATTTGTTTCATCAGATTTTGAATTTTAAATGCTGTTGGATTTCTCACTTTAAATTTTTTTTAACTATGAAAAAACAGGTTTGAATGATTTTTATTCTGAATTTTAGTTGCTGAAATTTGAAGTGTTTTCAAAGTGTTTAAAATTCTATATATAAAAAAATAACCTTTTAAATATTCAGTACTTTCCATTGGTCAGAATTAGCCTCATCAAAACCTCACCTCTTTTATTTGTGTAAAAAATCTTTATAAAATCTTTATCTTGAATTTGAAACATATTGACTATTGATACTTAAAATTTCAGCAATTCAAATTCAGAATAAAAATATTTTTTCAGAGTTAAAAATTCAAAGTGAGAAATTCAGTGGTATTTAAAATTATAAATATAATGGAACAAATTATCTTCCATAGAGTGAGTACTTGGCAACTACAGTTTAAATGGTTGGGTCCTAAAAAGTGACTACTAAAAGTGCAATAAACACAACCAAAATGGAAAAAAGACTGATTAATAGGATTAATACTAAATGTAAAAACACACAAAACAAAATCTGCAACCTACAGTGCATAAACATGTAGTTAAGTAGCAAGTAGTAGTAAAGTGCTCGCACATGCATATTTACCTAACATGAAAACACTGCACATATTGTTTTAAAGGCAAAATTTGAGTTTCCATTGGTGTTTCCAGTTCCCTGTTTCAGTTACAGACCAGTGTTTTGTATTTAGTCAGTTTTTATGTGTTAAGAGTCATTTCCTCTCACTTTTGTAGAGAGCAGCTTGGTGAGGTGAACTTCCTTCAACTTCAACTTCTTCCTTTCTGGGTTTTTCAAATCCTCCACTATATCAGGGTCAATCTGACAAAGAACAAACCAAAAGATACCCACCACACATTATTTTTCTGTTGATATTATTATTATCACAGCATCACATATTATTTTTGTAATACTAATTTTGTAATAAACTATTTATTTTATCATTCTCTTACCAGGTGAAAATATTTGCCTGAAAAGTCCTGGTCATCTAGAGAGGAAAGTTTTTGGTTAATTTTCACAATAAAATATGAACATTTGTAAAATGACCTCTAAATACTGTATAAATGGGCTCATACCCTTGACACTTTCCTGAGTACGTAGAGAAGCGTGAGTTTTCCTTGAAAGCACTTTGATCGTGGCTCCGTCTGGGATCTGTAAGAGTTGAGCAAACAGCAAGAATTTTATTACAATTAAATGTTTGAATTTTATATAAAACTTTTAAACTTTTAAAAAGTGGCCAAATTAATCAAATTACACCCAAACCAATGAAATTATGACAGTAATTCTCAATCCCTTTGCTTGAGTTTATTTAGACTTTGTCGAGACACTAAATGAAAGATCGGCATCTTTAACCCCGCTATTGGGCACTGGGGAGGCGGTCCCATGTCTGTGTAAATTTTCTCCAGGTACTTTGTTTTTTGACAAAATAGCTGTATTTCACATAGACATTGCTTACTGTTGTCATGCCCTTGAGCAAGACATGAATAAATGTGTTTGTATGGCATAAACTAGTATAATTATAGATTGAAGCCGCTGTTTTCAATTCCACAACAGATTGCTTAATAAAAAACAGACCTACAATGCTGTCTCTCAGGTGAACCTTTGATAAATATTATGGCCTGTTGGAACAGTGTCAGCCCTGAGGAAACTCCCATGATGCACTGCTCTACTCTGATTGTATTAGACATCCATTAAGACCACTCCTCTGCATCAGAAAGCAGCACTCAGCATGCGCCTTATTTCTCTATTAAAAGTTTATCAGGGAAAACTATCTGACACTCAGAGTAATTGGCCAACAACAGGATGCGACAACACACAATAACCAGAGTGAAGAAACGTAGTTTCTTTCTTCAGCAGTGTTTACGTCATTACAGGAAAGCAAGAAACAGGTCTTGTGTAATTTATTGACCAACTCAATTCATTTAATTTAATTAGTGGGGGACAATGGTGGGGGACTTAAAGATTCATTATGTAGCTTTTCTGATGGAGTTCAGGGTCCGCCACTTGCTTGTCTCCATGGAAATGTTAGTATGATATGCTACAGTATGATATTAAACTTTTGTTTTACATTTATTCAATTAGTGTTGTGAACATCCCATGTAATGTATTAACCTCTCCATGGAATCAAGTTACATAATGTATCTTTAAATTTTTGATACTCTTGGAAGGCTTTTGATATCCTCGATCATAATATTCTATTGCAAATGTTAAAGTATGGATTCTGAAGACCTGAGCATGCATGGTTACGAAGCTACCTACAAAACAGATGCCAGTATGTTGAAATAAATAATGAACAATCTGAAAGTGTTGAAATTAAATTGTGGAATTCCACAGGGCTCGATGCTCAGGCCAAAACTGTTAATAAATGATGTCCTCTTTGCAGATGATACCACCCTCTACTGCTCAGGCAAAGACTAAAAGCAGCTTGTACAAATGGTGGAGAGGGAGATGCATAAAATTTAAGTATGGTTTGACATAAATTGTTGCTAAATAGAAAAAAAAACAACTAAATTTATGATATTTGCAAAAACGAAAAATACAAATTCATGTACAAATTATGCTCAACAATACACCACTAGAAAGAGTCTTTGAAAAACAAGTTTCTAGGAGTAACTATGGACCATAATTTAAATCATTTTACAAATTAGTCGACCTTTGCACTTTAAACATGATTTTCAATCTTTTTTCAACATCATTACAGAATATGTTTAAAATCCGAACTATCTAATATTATCTCAGAGGTATGGCGATGTTTATAAAGAAAATTATGACATTTTAATCTGTTAGTTTTCTAGTTTTCTATACCTTGCTGTACTGTTACTGTCTTGTTTGTTTTGCCTTTATTTCTGAATAAAGTGGTTTCAAGATGATGCTCTGACTTAGGAATAAAGGGGAGGCTTAATAAGTTCAAGCTCCAGCCTAATATTTTCGGTCTATGCATGTTAAAGGGATATGCCACCCCCAGGTCAAACTTGGGCATCTCCCCACAGTCCAGAGACTAAAATAAGTGGTGGAAAGCGTTTTCCTGGTGACCCAGCCATTGTCCGAGTCTGTCAGCACTGACCAAAGCGGTAGCTGCAGCTACTCCGCGTTAGACTGGAGTCTAACGTCGCCAACGAAAGATTTCGGCCAAAAGGAATTAATTTGCTCAATGCTTTTCCCAATTACTTTCTGTGTAGTGCGCATTCATATCGAGTGCAAATAAATGTGCAAATCAACACGCAGAGCTTGACTTGGTCATTTTGGGGTGGGAACTATTTTTCAGTGCGGAAAAAGACAGCCGAAGCACACACCACGCTGCGTAACAGGGGAACTGCCAACCTGGTGCGTAACAGGGATTCCCTTGTCAGCGTGATGTGTGCTTCGGCTGTCTTTTTCCGCACTGAAAAATAGTTCCCACAGTTGTGGTAGCAACAGGGTTATTATGTCCTTATGGCCTCTCCAGTGTTCACATAATTATTTCTACCTTATAGTGCTTCATAGTGTTGAGCATGGTCACGTCTCCCAGTCTCTCCGAGCTCAGATCCACTTCCTCCAGACAAAGAGATGCAGTTCCTCTCACATACTCTGTCCAGACAGAAAAGTAAGTATAAAAAAGAGGTAGGGAAATACAGAATCTGCTTCTTTTAACCATAGTCCGTAGGGAGCAGTAGAATTGACAGCAGGTAGACAGTCCCTCTTTTGGTAAGTGTCCCACTTACTGTTGCACATTTATTTTTATCTTAACTTCAATGCACATTCTATTGCACATTACCATTTCACTGCTGTATCTTCCACTGCACATTTTTGATGCACACTGCACACTTTTGGACATCTGTATATAGGTATTTATTTATTATGTTGCACTGCTTTAAGATTTTAGATCTTAGACTTTAGTTTAACTTTAGATCTCTGTCTTAGATAGTGTTTGTTGTGTTTTGTCTTTATATTGTATTTTGTACACTGTCTTTTTTTGCACTACTTGGCCAGAGAGAAACGAAATTTAGATTCACTGTATGTTGAACACATATGGCAGAATTGACAATAAAGCTGACTTTGATCTTTTGATCTTTGACTTATTTTATTATAATAATAAAAATAAAATAATTGTCCCATAAGAACTGTATAAAATTTCAATACATGTTTTTTTTCTTCTCACAAATAAATCAAGATTTTTTGGGAATACTGATATCCAGGTTTATAATACATGGCACCTGCTATTCCATCCATCCATCTTCTTCCGCCTTTCCATTTCTGGGTCGCAGGGGCAGCAGTCCAAGCAGATCTGCTGCCCAGAACACAATGCACCAGCCCCCATGAATCCTCCCGCGGGTGGTGGGTCCACGGGAGGACGGCCCACGTCACAACAGGCTTTGATGCACTTCTGTCATGGGGGCTACCAGTGTCCACAGACACTGAGGGCGAGGTGGGGTTAAGTGTCTTGCCCAAGGACACAACGGCAGCACTCATCTGTGGGAGGTGGGATCACATGCGGTCATCCCGTCAAGAGCGGGATTCGAAACGCCAAACCCTGGATCAGTAGACAAACGCTCTACCAACTGAGCTAAGCCCTGGGCCCATATGTCTATGTTTGCGGCCATAATACGCCACAGTAGCGCCCTCTACAGCCCTCTATAGCGCGGGTTCGAATCCCATCTGAACTCTGGCTAAAAAGAAATTTCTATTAATAATAACATTTTGGACTAGATGGCTAACTTGGAAAGACGTGATATTGATAGGAAATGTTCGAAATTATCTTAAAATAGTAATATAGCAATGTATGTTGGTATATTGCAGCAATATGCTTTCTTATTAATTACCATACTTTCTTATTCATTACCATACCTACCATTTCTGTAATCATTTAGGGGTGGCTCCAGATTCTACCATTTTTCTTAAAATTCAGGAGTGGCTCCAGATTCTTTATGTTTTAAGACATTTAGCTTCAAATAAATTAATTCAATGGCCATATCAGAAAATGTGTAAAATTACTATATATATGTGTGTTTTTTGTTTAGCAGGCATCTAAACTGTACCCAATTAAAGGCCAGGGAACTTATATTTACTCATTTTCTTGCCACCACTAAAATGAGTAGCTCTCTGGTATTTTCATTTGGTAAGGTTAGCTCAACAGAATAAAAAAGTTGGAAACCCTTGTTCTAATGTGTGTGTCTCTGTAAAGGGCCATACCAATGCACAGCTCTCGTAGGGAGGTGTTGTACGGAAACCCAAACTTGGTCCTAAACGTGGTCAGGATCTTGTCTTTGACCTGGTCCACTGTGTCGCAGGTGAGAGCGGCCACCTCCAGAGGCTCTGACATCTCCCCGTCACTGCCCACTGCAAACAGCACCTTCAGCTTCTGCATAAAACAACATCAAACTGGTTATTTTCATTATTGATAAGGAAAAACTGTAAATGGTGCTGTCCGAGATCGTACAGCCAGAATTTAGATTATTTAAGTATAGAAAGGATAAATCATTGATGGCGAACCAACCAGACATAGTGGTGGTGGATAAGCAACAGAACAAAGCCGTGGTGGTGGACATTGCAATACCAAACAATGGAAAAAAGAACACAAGAAACTAGAGAAATACCAGGGGCTCAAGGAAGAGCTGAAGAAGGCCTGGAAGGTGAAGGCATCAGTTGTGCCTGTGGTGATCGGAGCACTCGGGGCTGTAACCCCCAAACTGGAGGAGTGGCTACAACAGATCCCAGGAAAAACATCAGACACCTCAGTTCAGAAAAGTGCAGTACTAGGAACAGCAAAGATACTGCGCAGAACTCTCAAGCTCCCAGGCCTCTGGTAGAGGACCCGAGCTGGATGAGAGTGAGAGAGACCAACCACCGTGGAAGGTGAGGAGCACATTTATATATATACAGTATATATGATCTGGCAGGCCCAAGCGCGTAGTGAAGGTCTGTTGGGAACGTCTGGCAGAGCCCTCTGTCAGGGGCACCTTCAACTCACACCTCCGGGAGAGCTTCTCCCGGATTCCGGGGGAGGCTGGGGACATAGAGTCCGAATGGACATTGTTCTCGGCCTCTATTGTCAATGCGGCCGCCCGTAGCTGTGGTCGTAAGGTCTGTGGTGCCTGTCGCGGCGGCAATCCCCGAACCCGGTGGTGGACACCGGAAGTAAGGGATGCCGTCAGGCTGAAGAAGGAGTCCTATCGGGCCTTGTTGGCTCGTGGGACTCCGGAAGCAGCTGACGGGTACCGGCGGGCCAAGCGTGCTGCAGCCCGGGCGGTGGCAGAGGCAAAAACTCGGAGTTGGGAGGAGTTCGGAGAAGCCATGGAGGAGGACTATCGGACGGCCTCAAAGAAATTCTGGCAAACCGTCCGGCGCCTCAGGAGGGGGAAGCAGTGCTTCACAAACACTGTTTACAGTGGGGGTGGGGAGCTGTTGACCTCGACTGGGGATGTTGTGGTGGAAGGAATACTTTGAGGATCTCCTCAATCCCGCTGTCACGTCTTCCGAGGAGGAAGCAGAGGCTGGGGATTCGGGGTCGGACTCACTCATCACCCTGGCCGAAGTCACTGAGGTGGTTGGAAAGCTCCTCGGTGGCAAGGCCCCGGGGGTGGATGAGATCTGTCCTGAGTATCTCAAGTCCATGGATGTTGTAGGGCTGTCTTGGCTGACACATCTCTGCAACATCGCGTGGCGGTCGGGGACAGTACCTCTGGACTGGCAGACTGGGGTGGTGGTCCCTCTGTTTAAGAAGGGGGAGCGGAGGGTGTGTTCCAACTATCGGGGAATCACACTCCTCAGCCTTCCCGGTAAGGTCTATTCCAGGGTGCTGGAGAGGAGAATTCGACCAATAGTCGAACCTCCGATTAAGGAGGAGCAGTGTGGTTTTCGTGCCGGCCAGGGAACACTGGACCAGCTCTATACTCTCCATCGGGTGCTCGAGGGTGCATGGGAGTTTGCCCAACCAGTCCACATGTGCTTTGTGGATCTAGAGAAGGCATTCGACCGTGTCCCTCGTGGGGTCCTGTGGAGAGTGCTCTGGGAGTACGGGGTTCGGGGCCCTTTGCTAAGGGCTGTTTGGTCCCTGTATGACCGGAGCAGGAGCTGTGTTCACATTGCCGGTAGTAAGTCGGACCTGTTTCCGATGCATGTTGGACTCCGCCAGGGCTGCCCTTTGTCACTGGTTCTGTTCATTATATTTATGGACAGAATTTCTAGGCGCAGTCAGGGGCCGGAGGGGATCCGGTTTGGGAACCACAGGATCTCATCTCTGCTGTTTGCAGATGATGTTGTCCTGATGGCTTCATCAGACCGGGACCTCCAATGTGTACTGGGGCGGTTCGCAGCCGAGTGTGAAGCGGCTGGGATGAGGATCAGCTCCTCCAAATCCGAGGCCATGGTTCTCGACCGGAAAAGGTGGTTTGCCCTCTCCGGGTGGGTGGAGAGTCCTTGCCTCAAGTGGAGGAGTTCAAGTATCTCGGGGTCTTGTTCACGAGTGAGGGGAGGATGGAGCGTGAGATTGACAGGCGGATCGGTGCAGCGTTGGCAGTGATGCGGTCGTTGTACCGGACCGTTGTGGTGAAGAGGGAGCTGAGCCAAAAGGCGAAGCTCTCAATTTACCGGTCAATCTACGTTCCTACTCTCACCTATGGTCATGAGCTTTGGGTAATGACCGAAAGGACGAGATCGCGGATACAAGCGGCCGTAATGAGTTTCCTCCACAGAGTGGCTGGGCGCACTCTTAGCTTGGTCACACCGGAGGAGCTCGGAGTAGAGCCGCTGCTTCTCCACGTTGAGAGGAGCCAGCTGAGGTGGCTCGGGCATCTGTTCCGGATGCATGTCCGGGCATGTCCCACCGGAAGGAGGCCACGGGGAAGACCCAGGACCCGCTGGAGGGACTATGTCTCCCGGCTGGCCTGGGAATGCCTTGGGGTCCCCCCGGAGGAGCTGGAGGAAGTGTCCGAGGTGAGGGAAGTCTGGGAGTCCCTGCTTAGACTGTTGCCCCCGCGACCCGGCCCCGGATAAGTGGAAGAAAATGGATGGATGGAGATATATATATATATATATATATATATATATATATATATATATATACACACAGTCTATCCAAAAATAAAATGTTAAAAATATAATGTATTGGCCTAGCCCCTATATACCAAAAACTGGCCAGAACTCCCCTAGAAATTATAGACCAAGTCATAGGGACTTTCCTGATAAAAATAATAAAATAAAAATATGTCACACCTCATCAAACTTAAACGTTTAATTTCCCCCACATCGATGCTAGAGGAAGTTGTTGTGGCTATTTGCAGAGAGCTCCATTAGCTGCTTGTGTCACTTTCATTTATCACTGGTGTATTATTGGTGTGTATAATGTAACCGTGGTGATGCTCTGGGTTTTCAAAGTGTTCACTTCCACTCATCTCTGGATCATCTGTCTCTCTCTGTGCTGCTGTGGTTTAAGTCGACTCTCACTAATGGACTGCAATGGTACAGAGGAACGGGCAGGCAAGAGTGGAGGGACTTTCCATTTCGAGAAACACGCTTTTCTGTTGTTTATATTATATATGTACTATGTATGTGATTATTTTTTCTCTCTTGGCACAAACTTGAAATAAAAACAAATCAAATCAAACTTGTATAGAAAGAATAGATCAATATGGTTTTCTTTGTAGTCATCACTTAGCGTAGTGCATGTAGGCCTGCCACGATAATCACTACACTGAATTATAGTTCAGTATAAGAAACCTGGAGCAATATATTTTGCAGCTCAATATTTATTGTGTGTACAATTTGTAATAGGGTAAGATGAATTTCTACCCATACTGGGGGTGTGTGGGTAGAATACATAACTTCATAATTAACAGAATTATTAGTTCATTCTATTTATTGCACCTCATACCTTTTAATGATACTTTTAAAAATTGGTTTACTGGGAATATCCTGCTTTGTGTCAGTAGCAAGTAAGTGGTTTTAGTTTTATCATTTACCACATTATTTCTCTGTAGCAATATATAGCGCTTGAAAATGTGTTATTGTGACAAGCCTCAAGATCAGTTGCAATCAAACCAAAATTTCCATTTGAATAATCACAATTAACAAACCTCATAGATTGTGATTATTATGTATCACTAGGGGTGTGCAAAAATGCAAGAGTATTTTTGGTATATTTTGTTAAATTATTTTGTTGCTACAGTTTTGTTGCTTGTTCAGAGGAAGGAAACTTGTTTATGTGACACATTTGATATATTCACTGTTTTGATGATTAAAACCAAGAAGTGGTTTATACAAAGAATTTTAGCCATTATTTCTTTACTGAACCATATCAAATCAATTTGAAATATGTTGTATCGAATTGAAAGTGCACTGTATCAAGATGTATTATATATATGTATATGTATTATGTATTATATCGTGGCCTATGTATAAAGGAATATATTGTATCTGCAACTTCTTAATGATACCCAGCCCTATGTATCACATTTAATTCAAATGCCAGACTGTCTGTTTTACTTCAGGGTGTAGCACGTTTTAGGTCCCCTTTTCTTGCACCAGACAACATGGCTCACAGTGTATATGTTATGTTTTAGGCACTATGTTTTATTGTCATGTTTATCAGATGTTTTATGTTTACTGTGGGCCTAGGGAGCGCTGCAATTTCCTGTGTGTGCAACCTGTACATACGGCTTTTGACAATAAAGCTGACTTTGAACTTGAATTCACACTCACTAACACATTTCAGGAAACACCACGATTGACTGAAAACAGTATACATGTACAACGTAATCATGTGACATAATTGTGTCACACCAAGCTGCAATTTTGTCAGCTTGACTTCTCCTTTATCATAACAGTAATATTTTTTATTTTTTACTGTTGTGCACAAGCACTGCAACAACTTTCTTAAAATAAAGTTCTTAAAACCATTTGTGAATGCCAGGGACAGTATTACCACCAATACAAAATATACAAGCAGTATTATACTTAAAATTAATTTGTATATGGCTTGTGTTTGAGGTATGAACCACCCCTCACCACAAACCAGAAATACACAACTGTGGTTTTAACTTTCGCTGAACTGCATTTACTGGCAGACCTCAGTGTATCAGTGCAATGTGACAAGATTTCCTGTTCATAAAAGACACCCTTAGATATATAATGACTTAGATGGCTTGGTGTTTTGTAAAACAACGTTCACTGTTTTTGTATCCCAACACAAGTTTTCACTTTGTAGTTTCAGAAGTGTGGTACACTTCCTGTCAGGTCAGGAGGTGGTTTGCACAACTTCAACACACTTCTCTACAGTTGATACAGTGGTACCTCACCTTACGAAATTAATTCGTTCCAGAAGTGGTTTCGTAACGTGAATTTTTCGTAAGTTGAGTAGCTATTTCAATGGAAAAAGCCTGATTCGTTCCAAGGCCCCGTTCCAAGTTTTTTTTTTATAGTGTAACATTTTTTTTTATAGTGTAACATTGTGTTCTGCGTCCTGATTGGCTAACAGACTGTAGACCCAGGACTAAACGTGGACTATACCAGGTCTAGACCAAGGTCTAAACCTGGACTGGACCAGGACTAAACCTGGACTAAACCAGGACTAGACCAGGTGGATTAAAGCGCCGCGTGCGGGTCTATTTCCTGGTTTCGTGCTAGCTCTGCTATTAGCAGCAGCACCGGTGTACCTCACGAGTCACGGCTGAGGCGAGCAGCGACTGCGTGCGTGGGGGGAAGGGGGAGGGCGGAGAAGGAGGCACGGTTTGAGCACGGGTCTCGTGCTCGCAGCCCCGCGCCGGATCATGCTGCGCTATCACACACGTGTCCGTGCGCACACTTCTCCGCCCTCCCCCTTCCCCCCCACGCTTCACTATTAATACATTTTGTTGAAAATCTATGAAAGTTTGAGTGTTTAAACAAGAGACAAATTTGAGAAAAGTTTAAATCCAGTCTGAGAAAAGCGTATAATGTGTGTGGCTGAGCGCGCATCTGAGTGCGGATTATTTGAATTTTTGAGATTTCGCTTTTGAATTTTCTTTCGTATCTAGAGACCAAAATTTAACGTGAAGGCGTTTCGTAACTTGGAATTTTCGTTTGTTGGGTCTTTCGTAAGGTGAGGTACCACTGTACTGGGCTATGTTTTGGGCTATAACAAATAACTATGGTTTGTGCTTCACACAACCCTGACTGTGTGAGCCCTTTTGTTGGATTGGTGGACTTCTATCCTGTCTCTTCCTGTTGGCTTCTGGTCCCTGATTGCTGGGGCACCTCCACATCTGACCAATTCTGTGTCACTTTACTTTATTTTGAGTGCCCAAAAAACATTGTATAATTCCACACATTGTGATGCATAAAATGTCTTTTACAGTACACTACAAGAGAAAAATGAACATACTTTAAGTTAATTAACCATGTTTAGTAAAAGTCTGATGTAGCTAATAAAAATAAAATGGGAAATTGCGAAAGTTTCTGCTCCATCTTGGCTTTTCAACTGCTGAAATCTGAACCACAAACTGCCAACCACACTAAACCATAAACTGCCTGCTGCTGTCATTCAACCACACTTTCAACCAATCATCTCTCAGCAAGGTATTTCTGTTCATTTAAATACTAGACATAGTCGGTCGGCCACTATACAGGACCAATATTTGCACTTTTTAGCATTTTGACTATTGGCCAGTAAATCTCCAGCAGAGGCTGATATTTGGTTTGGCCCAAACATGCTGCCTAAATATACATGTAGAATATGCATAAAGCTATAGATCAGGGTATTTGGTCACGAATTTGTAGGAGAACAAGGTTCAGGATGAGTTTCTATTAGATAAAAATAAAAAATCAGCCAAAAACAATCCCAGAGGTTATAGGCCATCAGTTTCTCTGGAGTCTAAACAATCGGTATCAGCACAGGCCATGAAAAAAGAATCTGACATTGCGATAATAATTTGAGAATATAGGCTACTGTTTACTGCCTTAAAAGGGGCACCAGAATAAACCAAAAAAGTACAGTGAATTTGGCAAAAGACTTAACCCTTCATAGCATTTTAAACAAAATACCAAGACTAAAGTCAAATTAAAAGCTGCCCTAAAAATGACAAGATAATAATCCTCATAATAGTGTATTGTATCGCTGGTGTAAAATAGTCTCTTTATAACACGGTGGCCCTAATCCTCATACTGTATTGTGTGTTACCAGTGGTTGGAAGTCCTGGGCTTGCCACAGGAGCCAGTCTTCGCTCAAAGTGTACAGAGCTTTCTCAGTCACACAGTCCACGGGCCCTTTGGAGATCTGCTGAGACAGAGCACTGACCAGGAAGAACAATTGCTGCCCCACTCCCTCCTGTGTACACAAGGAATGGGAACAACATCAGAACTGAACCAGAACTTCAATATAAGGTGCAAAATATGCTATTTTCTGGTATGTTATAAGTTGTTTCTTTATCAAACCATACCTGGAGTTGTGCTTTGTTTCAGTCACACATTTTAACATGCAAATATTTAACAGTTTTTCTCTCAAAATGAAAGCACTCTGTTCCACCTTGTGATGCCATGTGGTAATATGGGAACTGTTCTAGGACCACTTTGTTTTTAAACTCAATACACCTTGAATCATTTGCATGATTCCTACCCTGGAATTGCCAATCTCAACTGAACTAAAGGTAAAAGGTAGTTGTTAACTTGAAAACTACCACTAGAACATTTTAAGCTTTGGAGATGTAGACAGACTAATAATAATGGCTTACTCAATCATGGGTTAATGAAACAAAACACAACAAACAGATATGTTTTTGAATAGGTAACATCATTCTAACACAGATAAAATAGGCTCTTTGACGGTTCATTTGACCATTCTAGTTTTTACAATGAAACTCACCCTGAGGAAGCCATAGAGACAAATGGACATCCAGTTGGTGAGCATTTTTTCCACTGTGGACTCGGTGCGTCTCAGGAGAAGTTTGGGCTGAGTGTGACTGCTCTGCCGCATCAGGTCCTTCAGTAAATGCTCCATCACCTCCGTCAGGTAAGTCAGGTCACCTTGCAGTGCTACAGTGAGCAGGGACGCCAGCACACACCTGAGCCAAACAAGAAGAACATCACATAATTAATCCGCTTTTCCTCATCTGCTAGTCTTTAAGAAAATATGTCTGTAATCCCTATGTTATCCAGGTAGGATCCATAGCAGAAGAAAAAATGAATCCTCAGACCAGTATGCTAAGAGGTATGAAAGCACCCATTATCCTAACATGACTCAGGCACAGTTCACACTTAGTGTAGTTCAGTAGACCTAGCTAAGAAACAGAAACTGTAAACAAAAGTAGGTGTGTTTAGTTTCAGTGTAGTTTCAGTGTAGTTAGCTCCTCTCTTCAGGCAAATTTAAGGCCACCAGCATTTGACCAGAACTGAAGAAGCAGCTTGGATGAGCTGCGAAACATCTTCACTCAAAAAACCATGTCCAGTTGACAGAATTAAAATTTTTCTCTTGCTTTAAGAAAAGTTGCTAGCCAGTCTGAGTTTTAACTAGCTGAAATTATGGAAATTGTAATTATTTGGTATACTAATTTAAAATAAAAAGTAACCTTCTAACTCTTAGCCAGGGCTCTCAAGTCTCATGCTTTGAGAGTGTGACACACGCAATTCGACATGTTCACACGCTCACAGGCAACACGCGGTGCCCCCCCCCCCATGTTAACGGTCCCATGGCATGAAATTTTCACTTTCTAAGGTTTTTGAACGTTAATGTGAGCTCCCCTACCCTGTTTAGGACCCCCATGGCTAAAAGTTGCGAAATGTGTAAACTGAGCATTTGCGATCCTTTTCCGCGTTTGAAAAAAAGACAGACCAAACGGGCGATTCTGAAAAAGGGAACTTTCTGACGTCACATTCGTGGAAAGGTTTCCACCCCCCCGTCTGGATGTCTACCCACCGTCTCTGGAAATCACGCCCAGAGAACTTGGACCGCAAACGAGCTACGCAATGCGAGATGCGTTTTTTATTTGCCTGGAGGCACGTGAGAGTGTTTCCAGGCTCGGATGTCCTTTATCCGAGCCTCCGAACCTCTGAAACAGCAGTGGTTTAATTTTATTTTCTGTGGAAATGTGTGTTTTAATGCAACTCGTCTCATATTTTCCTCCGCCCTTACACACACGGAAGTGGGGCCAGCGCACAGCGCACTGCTAAACAAGGAACCAGCGGCGCATTTGGCCACACCCCCACCCGCTGCACTGGCCTGTCTCTGTCCTCCTCAGTTGCATTCAAGCAACAACGCCCATAATAAAGCGTTTCAGAGACATATTTAGCCTCATGAAGACAGTCAGAGTCATATCTCATGCACTGAGGCTTGATTTTGAAGAAGGATTCATTTACAGTATTAGGGACCCACTAAGGCGCCATATAAAAGCATCAAGAAGTACCATGTCATGGGATCTTTAAGTTAAAATTGATTATAATTATGCCTGAATAGGAATCTAATCTGTTTAAGAATATATGGTTACATTAGACTAGAAAAAAGGTTAAAGGTTAGGAGGGCTATGCATGCAATTCAACAGGCCAAAGTTACTGGTTAACCTGAATAAATTAGTAGCCAAATTATTTGGTATTTGCTATTGTGTCCTTCTGCAAGACATTAGCCACACCTTATCTGTGATGTATTAGTAAACTGTACGTGGTTAATGGTGCAATATATGTATGAGATACTTGTAAACCGTGATAATAATCAGAATAACTGTTTTCATTGTTTAATTGTTTACCAGTAATTATATATTTATTATAATTAGCCTGTCACATCTGCAAAGGGAAGCTCAATGTAGAACTGATATACACAGATTAAATTACATGCTATAATGGATTCAGTTTAGTTCACTTTATAGAAAAATAATATTATTTTACTTGTCTTTGATGGAGAAGTTTTTCTGCTCCTCCATTGTGTGAATCATAGACGTGAGGAAGGACCGATCCCGAATCAGTTTAGACAGACTCTGGCAGTGCTCATCAAGTTGGACTATCACCCCATCCTGAAAATATGGACAAAGTATGCATTTAACAGGCCCATATTTTATTTTGTGATCTATGTTATAATGTTGTTTCCTCATCACAAACATACTTGTGTTTTGTTTCATTCACACACTCAACAACACTCTGTTCCACCTTGTGATGTTATGACACACGAATAATAAATGATAACTTAAACATGTGTGAATGAAACAAAACACAACTCCAGATATGTCTTTCATGAGGTAACAGCATTCTAACATCGCCTAAAGCTCACAACTCATTTCACCAATCCATTTCAATTTCATTCAGCGTTAATAAAAGTATACACTAGCATATGTGGACAAAATGTAAATGTAATAATGCAATACGGACAATACCATAAATAAGTAAATAAATATATTCGCTATACATTTTTAGGTGCCTAACCTGATGGATATCGTTAACACATGTCTTCATCAGGGCTTCATTCTAAAGGAGAAATGCATATTACTATTTGAATGAACAGCAGTAATCGTTATTGTGGGTGATGTCTCTACCTCAGGGAAAAATATCCTGGAGGCAAAATGCTTGTAGTCAAGGAAAGGAATAGTGCCAACATTTTCTAAAAGATCATCATTTTCGGTCTGCAAGTCAACGAAACCTAAAGAGAGAGGAAATGGCAAGCTTTAATTATCAAGTGAAAACAAGCAAGGTGAAATTATTATATATTATAAGATCAATGTAATAGATTTTTGGTATACTGTATTTGTAAAACTTTTCACAATGCAGCAAAGTTCCTCCTATAGAAAATTGTAAATAGACTGCTACTTGCTTGTCTTAATGGAGATGTTATTGCTTTGCCTGGAAAATGATATAAAATAGCCTTGAACATCTTGTGTTATCAGGCCAAGTTCAAATCACAGTAAAAATCCTTTTTTCAACATCTTTTAAAGGTCCCATGACATGGTACTTCTTGATGCTTTTATATGGCTCCTTAATGGTTCCCTAATGCTGTAAATGAATCCTTCTTCAAAATCAACACTCACTGCATGAGATATGACTCTGACAGTCTTCATGAGGCTAGATATGTGTCTAAAATGCTTTATTCTGGGTGTTTCTGCTTCAGTGCAAATGAGAAGGACAGAGAGATTGGCTAAGGAGCGGGCGGGAGGGGGGTGGGTTTCCCCGCTGGAAGCGCAGCTCTGCACCGCTGTCTGCTCGCTTCCGTGTTTAACACAGGAAGACAGATGGGAGACTTTGCAATGAAAAAAAGCATATTTACACAGAAAATAAAATTAAACCACTGGTATTTCAGAGGTCCAGAGGGTCGGGTAAGGGACTTGCGAGCCTAGAAACACTCGGACGTGCCTCCAGGCAAATAAAAAAAACGCATTTCGCATTGTAGCGCATTCACAGTCCAAACTCTATGGGCGGGATATACAGGGACGCTGAGTGGAGCCAGAGGGAGGGGCTGGAGCTGCATTTGCCGATCTGACGTCAACAAGGTGCCTTGTCCGAACTCGCCCGTTTGAACACTGGTTTTGTGTAATGCAGAAAAGGATCGCAAATGCTCAGTTTAGACATTTCGCAACTTTTAGCCATGGGGGGGGCCTAAACAGGGTAGGGGAGCTCACATTAACGTTCAAAAACCTCAGAAAGTGAAAATATCATGCCATGGGACCTTTAACAATGAAAACACCTGTAATTGAAATACGAGGTAGAATAGTTTAATGCCATACTGTGAAACATCTCCAGTGTTGCTTCTTTAAACCTATAATTACCTACTGATAGCACAGACTGTACAGTATATATAAATAGTTAGTAAATGTTCTAAACTATGGCCGAGTTCAAACAGAAAGTGTCCAAACTTGGATTAGACTGGATTTTGATGGACTCAAAGCAGTGTTGTATAAAGTACTGGAAAATCAAACTCAAGTAAAAGTATAGGTACCCCTCCCAAAAATGACTTTGGTAAAAGTCAAAGTCACTGACTGAAATGTTACTTGAGTAAAAGTCTTAAAGTATCTGGAACTTCCTGTACTTAAGTACGACAAGTAATGTAAAAATAAATGTACTCAAGTAATGTAATTAAAAGTACAAGTAAAAGTATCAAGCAAAGGCAGTCTGAATTTAATAAACCTTTGTTTGTTTTTTATATAACAGTGCTGAAAATAAGGCATACATAACACCAGTGAAGGAGTGTTTTTGGAGGAAGAGGTTTTTTTTTGCAATTGGGCCCTTTATTCTACTGTAAAACACCATGTTGGGCTCACCCGTGGTAGTTTTGTGTCATATGGAGCACTGTCGAAGATATTGGGTTTGGTGATATCCATGAAACGCCTTTCTCCTTCGTTACACTTAGCCTACAGCTATGCCTTCCCTTGAGCCGAAAAAGCTAGGTAGCCTGTTAGCTCCAACATCATCAAATATGCTTTGTGTAACCGAAACAATATCACACAAAGTTAATTTCTATGCTATGTTATGCTGTCAGTAGAGGTTTTTTTTGTAACGAGTAACTAAAGGGCACATTGAAAATGTATTGGAGTAAAAGTATGCAATTAAATTCGGAAATGTAGTGAAGTAAAAGTAAAAGTTATCTTTTTTTTTTAAATTCAAGTAAAGTACAAAGTCTCCCAAAATGTACTTAAGTACAGTAGTGAAGTATTATTACTTCATTACTATACAACACTGACTCAAAGTTGAAGTCTATAATCCCTCACCTTGTCTGATGTCATTCCTGATGTCCATCTCCAGATTTTCCATCAAACTGTTCATCCGATTGGTCAGCTGGTTCTGTTTTTTCTTGTACACAATTAGCACAGCTTTCAAAATAACAAATACAGTATCAGTACACCCACTTAAAAGTCTATATTTAAATAGAGTCATTTATGCAAATTGTGAGACATCCAGGAATACAATATTACTAGTATAACCGAGTTAAACAACTGGACTTACTAGCGTTTTGAAGACAACCTTTCACTATAAACCCAATGGCTTCTTCAGTTGCGTTTTAGTGATGTCACCAAAAAGTTAGTAAGTCTAGTTGTTTTTGTTTCACTCTCTTTTAATATTGAAATAGATAAAAAGTAATTTCACCTATAACAATGCAGGGTATTAGCAGTAGCACCAGCAAAATCAGCAGCAGATCAGGTTTAGGCTTCATTATGACTCTACTGTCCCCAACTTGTATCTGAAAGAAAGGTTACACCATTTTAAATGCGTAATATATGTAGGAGCAGTACTAGACTAGCAAAGCATTGCATCAAACAGAAAATGGATTACCACAAGTTTAGAGAAGTGCAAATAAAATACGCCATGTATTTTACATGAAAGTACATCATAACCTGGTTTAAAGTTCAAAATGTATAACCAAACTATATAAGAACAAATACAAATCTAATCCAAGAGTAAACGTGTTCAAAGGTCCTATATTACATGTAGAATGCTGTTTTGTTTCATTGACACATGTTTGAGGAATCCTTCATTGTTAATCTGTCTATCTTATCTCCAAAGCTCAACATGCTCTGTTCCACCTTATGATGTTTAAAAACACAGTGGAACACTTCCTGTATTACAGAATAAAGTAAAGAACTCAACCTAAATATGCAGGATTTGTGTGTTAAACATGTGTGAATTAAATAAAACAAAACCTGAGGTATGTTTTTTGATTAGGAAACATTATAACAGATCAGAAAATAATGTAATATGGGCCCTTTAAAGCTTTCATTTACCTCCTGAGTTTGCCTACCACAGTTTGAGAAGCACTGGTATAGATTTTACCATCAGGTGTTCAAAGTTGGTGCTGGGCGTGTTCTTGATCTGACAGATGAAGTCAGTGTCGTTGCTGGATTTGCTGGTTTTGCTGCTATTAATGAGGCAGGGATATTTCTGTCCTTCTACCACAGCCCACACGGACACCTCCTTCAGCTGTATATCCAGATTATCCGCCTTTTTCTATACAAGAAACATGAATATTCTAAATACTAATTATAAGAAATATTTGCCACAAAGGTACAGTCTTGTGAAATTATTAAATGAGGCATTATAACCAGGAAAGTTCCACGGTATGGTTGTTGTAACTTTATTGTGTTTAATACATTATTGTTATTGAAAATATGTATTAATCCACCTCTGTCATCAACACATAAAGAACCAATTAAGTGCACCTTTTTATCAGAACGATTGCATTTGTAGCCTTGACTGTCTCCATTAAAGGACTGTATTCAGAGCATTCCTTACCGTTATAATAATGGCGGCGTCGCCCCCTATCTTTGTGGAGGTGTAAGTGGTGAACACAGGGTCTGGTAGATATGTGATGGGTCTGGTGCAGTTCAGGGTATGATTGGCCACTTTCAAAAACACAATGCTGGAGAGAGGCTTCTCCGCACGCGGAGAGGTGTATGTGATATTCTGTTTGAAATATATAAGAGTTTTGAAAATGTGATTTCAAAGACAAATTGGCATTACTTTTACGTACAGACCTGTTTGCTGAACCAAACGAGAGTCTTCAATGGAGAGTGACTATGGACAACTTCATCAAAGATATCCATGTTTGATCCAAACAGAGTGATAGTTCTCCCTCCACTAGGTCAAAAATAATAAAAGGAGAAATATTAGATTACTGAAAACAAAAATCTGTTGGGTTAATAGCAAGGATGGGTAATTTAATCCAACAGACAAACAGTTCATCGGATGTTTGCGAAAACTCCAACTGATGTGCAGTGGTTTGGACATATATACTAGCAAAGCAGGAGGGATAATGAATGTATGGGGTGAGAGGACCAAAAGAAACAAAAGGCTACAACGTGTTTTGGTAAGGTGGACAAACTGTATGTAAAACATGATGCAGCTTGAGCAATCTCTAACCCTAACCCCTAACCTAACCCTACCTTAACCCTAACCCTAGCCCCAACACTAACCCTAGACATAACCCTTACCCGGGTTTCAGATTTTTATTTTCATTTTTTATTCTGGGTTGGGGTCCCATCAAAATTAGAGCTCATCATGTTCTATTTTTTATTATTATTATTACTTATTTTTTATCAGACTGTATAACTCCACTGTATAGTCCAAACGTGCAATATCATTTTTCAATACTCTCCTTGTTACTGTTTTATTTTTAATATTATTACTTATTTTATTATTACTTATTTTATTCCATTCTTGCCTGCATGCACTTTTCTTTCTTGTTCAAACTGTCCATATCTGGAGCTACTGTGGCAAGTAAATTTCTCCTGCGTGAGATCAATAAAGTCTTATCTGATCTTATCTTATCTTTTGACAACGGTCACTGTCCATCCTTGTTTACTACTTGATTTTTGCACATTTTCATGCTCCGGGTCGGGGTTTTAATTAGTCCCATTCCAAGGCTTTGTCCCAGACTCGGGCCTAGTAATATTCTAATAGGCCCTTCACCAGCTTCTGGCGCTTGGGCCTTAAAAAAATAAAAATAAATAGTCCATATTGTAAACAGTGAACTTTACTGTAGAAATGGTCAGGCCTTACCTGATAAAACAAGGTTAAATAACAATTTCAGTTTTGTAAAAGGGAAGTTGTCTTGAGGTGAACGTTTTAAAATTCTGGAAGTGAAACGAACAGTCTGCACTTCACATAGACCTGTTCCTGTGTGATTTAGCATCATGTATTCTGTGGGCCACTGACAAAATATGCATTTTATCGTGTTGAATAAGGATGAAAGCAAATGTCTTCTGTTTTCAAATTATGACAGAAGATATACCTATTCTCCTCTTCTCATGTGATATGTTTTCATGTCTTTCTAATTACATGGTAAATATTTGTTATAATTTTAAGTCAGTGGCAGCTTGTGGGAAAAAAAAGTTCTTATCTGCTCCCTGCGTCCAACCAGGAAGTAAAATAATAAAATAATAGGTGAAGTTTTTAGTAAAATCTTAAATATAATTAAGTTAGGGCTTCAGAAACTCTTTATGATGAACACTACATCACTAGATCACTAGATCCCAGATTCCAGGGAAGGCTAGGGACATAGAGTCTGAGTGGGCTTTGTTCTCTGCCTCTATTGTTGATGCAGCTGCCTTTAGCTGTGGTTGTAAGGTCTGTGGTGCCTGTTGCAGCGGCAATCCCCGAACCCGGTGGTGGACACCAGAAGTAAGCAGTGTTGGGCACGTTACTTTGAAAAAGTAATTAGTTACAGTTACTAGTTACTAACCCAAAAAAGTAACTGAGTTAGTAACTGAGTTACTACACTATAAAAGTAACTAGTTACCTAGGAAAGTAACTAATGCGTTACTTTTTTTTTTAGTTTAAAAATGTCAAATAATTTGGATTTTTTTTTACAGTGCATTATACAGCTTTTGCTGCTTGGCTGGCGTGGCTCCGTCACCGTGGCCTTCATTGTTAACGGCACCTAGCATGCGATTATCATCATGGGGCCTGCTGGTGGCCACTAGTTTAACAGAAGCGCGCGCCGTCGAGAGATGCTTCATTAAATTCGAGTTGCTTACATTGGATGAGGACAAAGTCTTTGGTCTTTGACATAATGTGCACATAACATGTACGTTTTTACCTTTTACCTCGACGAGGTTAAAATACTGCCTATACTTCCACCTTAAAAACAATGTCTTCGACTCGGGACTCGCCATCTGACACGGGGTGTGTGTATTGTGTGTGCGCGCTACTACTGTGTGCTGGGATTGTGTGTAGATACCCGCCCACCGCCCACTGGGTGTCTCTGGTTGGCTTAACATGAAATCTTACTCTGCTTTAGCCAATCACCATCACCAAAGGGAGAAAAAAATTCCCCTGTGCCTATGCGAGTCACACACATGATGCCAGTTTCACAATGAGTAGGTTCAGTAGCGCGCGGTAACGGCGTGTTGGTGCCGGTAACGGCGTTATAACGATAAAGTAACTCGTTAGATTACCCGTTACTGAAAAAAGTAACGCCGTTAGTAACGGCATTTATTTTAACGACGTTATTCCCATCACTGGAAGTAAGGGATGCCATCAGGCTGAAGAGGGAGTCCTATCGGGCCTTGTTGGCTCATGGAACTCTTGAGGCAGCTGACAGGTACCAGCGGGCCAAGCATGCTGCAGTCTGGGCGGATGCAGAGGCAAAAACTCAGAGTTGGGAGGAGTTCGGAGAGGCCATGGAGGAGGACTATCAGATGGCTTCAAAGAAATTCTGGCAAACCGTCTGGCGCCTCAGGAGGGGGAAGCAGTGCTTCACCAACACTGTTTACAGTGCGGGTGGGGAGCTGTTGACCTCGACTGGGGATGTTGTGGGATGGTGGAAGGAATACTTTGAAGATCTCCTTAATCCCACGTCACGTCTTGTGAGGAGGAAGCAGAGGCTGGGAACTCGGAGGCGGACTCGTTCATCACCCTGGCTGAAGTCACTGAGGTGGTTGGCAAGCTCCTCGATGACAAGGCTCCGAGGGTGGATGAGATCCGTCCTGAGTATCTTAAGTCTCTGGATGTTGTAGGGCTGTCTTGGCTGACACATCTCTGCAACATCGCGTGGCGGTCGGGGACAGTACCTCTGGACTGGCAGATCGGGGTGGTGGTCCCAGTGTTTAAGAAGGGGGACTGGGGAACTCTCAGGGAACCACACTCCTCAGCCTTCTCGGTAAGGTCTATTCCAGGGTGCTGGAGAGGAGAATTCGACCGATGGTCGAACCTCGGATTCAGCGGGAGCAGTGTGGTTTTTGTCCCAGTCGCAAAACACTGGACCAGCTCTATACTCTCCATCGGATGCTCGAGGGCGCATGGGAGTTACAGTACACATGTACTTTGTGGATCTGGAGAAGGCATTCGACTGTGTCCCTCGTGGGGTCCTGTGGGGAGTGCTCTAGAAGTATGGGGTTCGGGGCTATTTGCTAAGGGCTGTTTGGTCCCTATATGACCGGAGCAGGAGCTGTGTTCGCATTGCCGGGAGTAAGTCAGACCTGTTTCCGGTGCATGTTTGACTCTGCCAGGGCTGCCCTTTGTCACCGGTTCTGTTCATTGTATTTATGGACAGAATTTCTAGGCGCAGTTAGGGGCCGGATGGAATCCAGTTTGGGAACCACAGGATCTCATCTCTGCTGTTTGCAGATGATGTTGTCCAGATGGCTTCATCGAACCGGGACCTCCAACGTGCACTGGGGTGGTTTGCAGCTGAGTGTGAAGTCATTTACCTGTCAATCTACGTTCCTACCCTCACCTACAGTTATGAGCTTTGAGTAATGACTGAAAGGACAAGATCGCAGATAGATGCGGCTGAAATGAGTTTCCTCCGCAGAGTGGCTGGGCGCATCCTTAGAGATAGGGTGAGGAGCTCAGACACACGTGAGGAGTTCGGAGTAGAGCCGCTGCTTCTCCACGTCGAGAGGAGCCAGCTGATGTGGCTCGGGCATCTGTTCCGGATGCCTCCTGAACGCCTCTCTCGGGAGGTGTTCAAGGTCCCATGGCATGAAATTTTCACTTTCTGAGGTTTTTGAACGTTAATGTGAGCTCCCCTACCCTGTTTAGGCCCCCCCCCATGGTTAAAAGTTGTGAAATGTCTAAACTGAGCATTTGCGATCCTTTTCTGCGTTACAAAAAATAGGAGCTCAAACGGGCGATTTTGAACAAGGCACCTTATTGACGTCAGATCGAAAAAAGAAATGCAAATGCAGTTCCACCCCCGTCTGTCTGTACTCAGCGTCTCTGTAAATCACGCCCAGAGAGTTTGGACTGCGAATGCGCTACGCAATGCGAAATGCGTTTTTTTATTTGCCTGGAGGCACGTCCGAGTGTTTCTAGGCTCGGAAGTCCTTTATCTGAGCCTCTGGACCTTTGAACAGCAGTGGTTTAATTTTATTTTATGTGGAAATGTGTTTATTTTTCAATGGAACTCTTCAACTCTCTCCCCCCATGCAAAAACAAGGAAATGGATCAGAGAGCGCTCAGAGCAGACAGCGGAGCGTTTAGCCACGCCCCCACCTTCTACTATTGGCCAGCTTTTTTCTCCTCATTTGCATTCAAGCAACAACGCCCATTATAGAGTGTTCTGAGTGAGAAAAATTACTCTTTCACAGCTTATCTCTGTTTCTCATGCACTGAGTGTTGATTTTGAAGAAGGATTCATTTACAGTATTAGGGAACCATTAAGGAGCCATATAAAAGCATCAAGAAGTACCATGTCATGGGATCTTTCAGGCATGTCCTACAGGGAGGAGGCCCCGGGGAAAACCCAGGACATACTGGAGGGACTATGTCTCCCCGGAGAAGCTGGAGGAAGTGTTCAGGGTGAAGGAAGTCTGGGAGTCTCTGCTTAGACTGTTGCCCCTGCAACCCGGCCCCAGATAAGTGAAACAAAATGGATGGATGGATAATTAAGTTAACTGTGTTTTAGTGAAAAATGTACTCAAACCTTAAATCGATGCAGGAAGTGACTTTTTGTACAGTTGTAATGCAGTCTAATTACAGAGCGGGGTCTTACCTGAGCCAGCTGCTGCTGGGCTTGATGTCTGTGCAGGATGGTAAGGAGCCATATGTGATTTTGACGTTACCATGGCAACTGTTGTCAGGGAGGACTGCACACACCTGGACCACACCTTTGTTCTCTGTACTCGGGATGTGGAAGGTCAGGCTCTCTCCAGTGTTGTTCCACACTGGGGATCTGAATGAATAAAGTTAGTTATAATAAAAAAGATTAGCACGTCACCTCACAGCATAAAGAGACTGTGTGGGTGTACTAAAGTGTTTATTTGTATTTGTCATTTCATTTTAACATATGATAATACATAGGCCTACTGCTTTGAATTATCTACATTAAATAAAATCTGTGTCTCCTAATAAAAAAAATTGAAATACTATACTATGAGGAATAAAGGCACAATTTGTAAATATTTTAAATATATAAAATAAATTAAAATGTGTGAAGAATCCCTCAGTCGTCCAGGTAGAATCCAAGGCAAAAGGAGAAATTCAGTTTGTCAACTGGACAAAGTTTATTTGGTGTAAGTGGTGATGTTTACAAGTGAACAGTCTAATAATAATAATAGGTGCGCAGTGATATGACTCGAGAGAAAATAGCACCAAGCGATTATGACTTCTGACTTTTTCGTGGGCAACTGTTTTGTGACGCAAATATATCACTTTTTGGACAAATATTGTTTTGAGAAGAAAAACAAGCTTTATTAAAGGGATATGCCACCCCCAGGTCAAATTTGGGCATCTCCCCACAGTCCAGAGACTAAAATAAGTGGTGGAAAGCGTTTTCCTGCTCACCCAGCCATTGTCCGAGTCTGTCGCCACTGACCGCCGCGGTATCTGGTGCTCCTCCGCCTTAGACTGGAGTCTAACGTCGCCAGAGAAAGATTTCGGCCAAAAGGAATTAATTTGCTCGATGCGTTTCCCAATTACTTTGTGTGTAGTGCGCATTCATATCGAGTGCAAATAAATGTGCAAATCAACACGGAGAGCTTGCCTTGGTCATTTTGGGTGGGAACTATTTTCCAGTGCGTAAGAATACAGCCGTATCACGCAGCACGTTGTGCAACAGGGGAACTCCCTTCCCGGTGCGTAACTGGGATTCCCCTGGCAGCGTGCTGCGTGATACGGCTGTATTTGACCTGGGGGTGGCATATCCCTTTAAATGTCCCAGCTAACTTGCCGGACCTACTTTCGTCAGTGCCAGTACCGGGCAGAACTCGGCTCCGAGGACACGGTCAGCGGTAAGTCAGTGTTAATGTATGACACTGCTGAAGGAGATGCCATACAGATTCACATCAAAAACCCCGAACTATCCCTTTAATAAATGTTATTATTTGCATATTATATATTTTGTTAATATTTAGCTTGTTTTATATGTACTACCTTATTCTATGTGTGTACATTATATTATTATTATTTTTTTACTATTACTTCTTGTTTTGTGCACCATTTCCCCAAAGCACATTTCTGCTTTTGTCCGCTGACAATGGCAGTAATGCTCTTCTGACTCTTACTCCAATGGACTGCAGTCTAGATCTGCATGTATCCGGACGCGGGTCACATGATTGAGGTTGCTGCCTTTTAGCAGAGCATGATTTGTGCCGTAGAAAGACACGACATTTGGAGAGACAGAAGAGATCTCTGGCTTCTGTAGAAACAAACACATGGATTCACTTAAAACAGATTAAACATTGGAGAGTTGGAAGAGTTGAGGGCTTACCATGTAAGTCATGGGTAACTCCATCTTTTGGCAAATACTTTTCTGAAAATAATATTGGATTTTTATATATATATATACAGTATATATATATATATATATATATATACATACACATATATATATTTTTTTTTTTTTTCATCATGTGAAGGCATATTATTGCAAAAATGGGGACTCATCTAAACCAGGACTAGACTAGGACTATCGTCCTAATACTTTTGTCAGGCAGTGTATATATATATATATATATATATATATATATATATATATATATATATATACACACACACATAGATAACTTCAAGAGAAAAAACAGGTGGTGGACTCTCCACCAAAAAAGTTTCATGGTGAAACTTTAAATATCATGTTTAAATTGCCCATTTAGTTGATATTTTTTCTACTGTATACTTCTACCCTTTGTAACCTTTATTTATTTTATTCAGTATACTTACATCTGTTGAGTTTTCATTTGCCCAGGAACAGCTATCAGAGCTCCAGCCACAACCAGCTGCTATACACTCCCTGCACCTGAAGAGATAACAGCCCTCTCATGACTTTATATGGCAATATTATTTATGACATTATACTAACATTTGTTTTCCTACATATTATATAGAGTGTTACATACAGAGCTTGAGAAGGGGGTCCTCTGATCTCAGTACAATTCCTGAGACTGAAATTTTCTGACCTCTCCTCCTTCCACATCCTCATTTTAACAGTCATATCCACACCTGTAAAAAACAGTAGAAAACAATTTTAGTTTAGGCTACCTAGAAGAGTACAGTATATGCATTCTTACATGTTAAATAATAGAAATGCACTCTACAACAACAGTATCAGCACCATCATCAACCACCTCAACCTATCCATTTCTTCCTCCTCACTATCACTAATATACAGACATCCAAGTTATTTTTCCCTGACAAATATAATACACTCTAATTTTATCTTCTTTATACTTTTTGTATTTTAAAGGGACAGTACGGTTGTTTTTAGATGGATGGTCTGAAACCATCTTTTCGTAACCCTAACAGAATATGCTATTGTGTTGCCTGAAATTTCAACAAATTGGCAAAAAAGTTTACAATCTCCATGGACACAAGCAGTCGTCGAAATATCTCTCTGAAGCACTTTATTATGGGCGTTGTTGCATGAATGCAAATGAGGAGGACAGAGACAGGCCAGTGCAGCGGGTGCGCTGGCTTCACTTCCGCGTTTAAGCGCAGAGGAAGATATGAGATGATTTCCATTGAAAAATAAACACATTTCCACAGAAAATAAAATTAAACCACTGCTGTTTCAGAGGTTCGGAGGCTCGTATAAAGGACATCCGAGCCTGGAAACACTCTCACGTGCCTCCAGGCAAATAAGAAAACGCATCTCGCATTGTGTAGCTCGTTTGCGGTCCAAACTCTATGGCCGTGAGTTCCAGAGATGGTGGGTGGACATCCAGACGGGGGGTGGAACTGCATTTGCATTTTCCCCTGACTGTGACGTCAGAAATTTCCCTTGTTCAGAATCGCCCGTTTGGGCTGTCTTTTTTTCAAACGTGGAAAAGGATCGCAAATGCTCAGTTTACACATTTCCCAACTTTTAGCCATGGGGGGGCCCTAAACAGGGTAGGGGAGCTCACATTAATGTTCAAAAACCTCAGAAAGTGAGGTGATGATATGATATGATATGATATGATATATGATATGATTATATTATATTATATTATATTATGTTATGTTATGTTATGTTATGTTATGTTATGTTATGTTATGTTATGTTATGTTATGTTATGTTATGTTATGTGAGCTGCAGGGTCCAAATAATTTCCCTTATGGATCAATAAAATTTGTCTAGGTCTAACATTGTTTAGTCACACCCCAAAAATGGCCAGTGTTTATAACTGTCCACAGACAATCATTGCTCCTAATTTGTCTCTCCTGGTCAGTTGTAACTTGGCTCATGCTAGATTGATAATCTTGGATCTAACAATCTTGGATGACTCTCGCAGACAACGATCAGCAAACACGGAATGTCATGACGACTTTTTGAATCTGACTGGTTGAAGCGCCATAAAAGAGGAAGATGAAGACGATTCTCATGACTTTGTGAACTCAGAAAGAATGTGACAATCCATTTTGCAGTGCAAGGTTAATTTAGTTGCTGACAGGACTGACCTTGTGCAGGTAGTTGATTGTTGCGGAGAACACAGAAGCATTGTGGGTAGCTTGGAGCAGGGCCGGGTCCACATGATAGAGTAAAATGACAGGCAAAGTTTTCTGGTTTGCTTGGGCCCACACTCATATGTATTTGCACTCTAATTGTTATCTGAAAGTATAAAACTGGTTATTGACTATAAAAGCAAACTAGGGCAACAAGTGGTTAGAGTGTTTGTGCCCATGTTTTAAATGTAAGATCCAATTCAACTACCTTAGCCTTACATTGTTCTATTCTACCTACATAAAACAATATGCATAGAAATTGTATTTTTTCCAACCAAGTAAAATAACTAGTACATTAAAACAAAAAGGCCTAATAAAACAGTATTTGGCTTAACTTTACCTGACCAAATGCATTGCTTTCTGCTTTGAATGAAACCATCTCTTCTTGAAAATCCTCAGAAATGGAAACCCAGCTTGAGTTTTGACAGTCACTCTCAAATGTGCACCTGTATACAACAAAATCTCTCAACTAAGAATCTGATGCTAACAGTTATCTACATCTGTTCATGTGAGTGACCCACGTTTTTGTTGAGTGGCACCAAACACATTGTGGATCTTGTGCAGACCAGCAGTCATGTAATGTTCTGTAAGTTGAACATTTTGACACAGGGATCCACAAAATCTATTAAAAAAAATACACAAAATGTATCTGAGAAGACTTAGAACCAAGAGGTAACCTGCTCTTTAGTCCATACCTGGTTTGTAAATGCAGCGTAAACATGCCTGCGGTCTACTTCATCCACATATAACTTAGGGAAAACCTCACGGTCATCATCGGCCCTGTACAGGACTTTTGGACATGCAGATTGGTAGTTTTTGTCCATAACAAGCTGAAAGTAAAACAAATGAGCAATGGACATCAAAATAGGCCTACATAATATTACAAACTGAATGAGGCAATAATTCTGTGTTGTAAAGGAAGTTAATGCTACTCAAACTACATACTTTTGGCAAGTCAAATTATTAAATAATAATAATAATAATAATAATAATAATAATAATAATAATAATAATAATAATAACAGTGTTGTATAGTAATGAAGTAATAATACTTCACTACTGTACTTAAGTACATTTTGGGAGACTTTGTACTTTACTTGAGTTAAAAAAAAAAAAAAGATAACTTTTACTTTTACTTCACTACATTTCCGAATTTAATTGCATACTTTTACTCTGATACATTTTCAATGTGCAGTTTAGTTACTCATTACAAAAAAAAAAAACTCTCTACTGACTGCAAGGAAGTCAGGACGTGCCTGAGCTTGTTCGCTACTTGCGCATGACAATCAGCCTACACCTGTTGGTTTCATGCAGCTAGTTTAATCAATCAACATCCCTGGTGGAAGAGGAGACGGCATCCACGTCGGCTACAAATGAAGGGGGAACTGACGATGAGCATCCCTGGCTGTACTTAAACACAGTGTTCTCTTACGCTGATATGAAGGATTCGTATAACGTATTTTGTGCCTGCATTTACTTGCCATAGGACGGCGTTTCATGGATATCACCAAACCCAATATTTTCGACAGTGCTTCATATGACACAACACTACCATGGGTCAGCCCAACATGGTGTTTTACAGTAGAATTAAGGGCCCAATTGCAAAAAACCCTCTTCCTCCAAAAACACTCCTTCAATGGTGTTATGTATGCCTTATTTTCAGCACTGTTATAAAAAAAAAAAACAAAGGTTGGGGGGGGGGGGTCTGAATATTAAATTCAGACTGCCTTTGCTTGATACTTTTACTTGTACTTTTAATTACATTACTTGAGTACATTTATTTTTACATTACTTGTCGTACTTAAGTACAAGAAATTCCAGATACTTTAAGACTTTTACTCAAGTAACATTTCAGTCAGTGACTTCGACTTTTAGCAAAGTCATTTTTGGGAGGGGTACCTATACTTTTACTTGAGTTTGATTTTCCAGTACTTTATACAGCACTGAATAATAATAATAATAATAATAATAATAATAATAATAGGCCCTACGCTTTAGCGCTCGGGCCTAATAATAATACAAACTTCAATTGATTGTTCTCTCCACTATGCTTTAAGACTTTGAGATTAAAGATAGAGCAGTTAAAAGGCCAACCAAAAAACATTGGAAACCCATCCATTTTAATCAGTTCATTAGACCTATGGTGGGCAGTAGGGACTTGGACTCTTTGCAAATCATTAAAGCTGTTCCTATTTGGTAACTTTCTGAGAAGCAAACTGCAGCTTAGCGGACACACCTTGATGAGCTGTCCATCCGCTGTTCCGATGAAGAGGAGCGTCCAGGCCCGGTGTGTGAGCGCCAGCACGGAGCTCATGTGGCTCTGCTTCAGCAGCGTCTTCTGTGGCCTCAGTGTCTCCGGCTCTTCATATGAGCCGTCAGTGACTCTGAAGTGCGGGTCCGTGTCTAGTTGGACGGTGCCTCTGGGACTGATGTCAAACAACAGCACTTCAGTGTTGGCGCGTGTCCCATCCGCGCTGAACACACCGGTCCACCTGAGTGGTATGGTTCCGGTGATCACGGAGGAGGCCAGGAGCTTCCCACCCGACCCCGCGGAACTGGTGCTAAGAACAGCGCCCCGCAGGGACTTCAGAATATTCTCCCTCGAACTGTGTTTAGCGTCGAGCCAAATCAGGCGCACTGCGTTTCCAGTGGAAGAATTCACGTTAGAAAAAATATAAATGAAGGAATCCACCTGGAAACCGTCCACAAAACCCACGTGGTCATTGTCGTTCCTGAGAACAAAATCCTTTGGCCCGCTGAAGGAGAAGATGCCACCGATCTGACGCTCCTGAGTATTGAATAGATTGAGGATGCCGTCTTGTATAGCGCACTTAATTTTCCTTGACGTGGGGCTCTTCTCTTTGGCCGCCAGGATGTATTTTTCTTCTCCAGCCGTTACCAGAAAGGCCACGGACGCGGTGTGTGGACTGTGGGGACCCAAGAGGATGCTCTCCACGTGTATGACAGTGGACACGTCCTGCAGCGATAGAACTTCACATTGACAACAGTCGCCCACAACGCCACACAAAACCAGGGTGTTGTTGGTGGTGAAGGGCAGGAGCACGTTTACCGTGAGAGTGGCATTCCAAGCGGTTCCATCTGGAACACGGACAAATTTCAGGTCTGAGCTCAAAAGCTGTCCCCTCAGGGACACGCGCCGCACCAGGCTGAGGTCCGAGCGGAGGTGGTACAGGCTTTGCCCTGTGGAAACATAAACCGCTTCACGAGTCACGGCAAAGTTCTGTGTATCTCCGTCCAAAATGAAAACCTTCCCCGCTGTTCTGTGAGCCACTGTGGACCACAGAGCGCACAGCGCGCACAACAGCAGCATCGTGTCCAGCTCCAGCTCTACATGGCACTGCGCACTCAGCCAGTGGCACCAAGTGTGAAGGCGCACGAAACGGGTGTGGGAGAGGCAGGACTAAATACAACAGTCTGCCTCCTGTGGGGAAAAGTTTTGAAATTGTGTAGCCTATAGTTTACCAGAGACCTGAGAAATATTTCAGTGTAACAGTAGGTTCTATAGCGTATTTGTGTCGAAAAAGTCTCTTAATAACTTTCTTACTATTTAGGAGCCTAGCCATTCTTCCCATAGCTAATGTTCTAATCTAATGTTTTCAAATCAAATAACAACAACACTGAACAACATTTGCAATATATGTACTTAAAATATTACTTTAAATCAAAAGTCTGGCTTTTTTTCCCCGCTTCTGTGCGCCTCTGACTTTTAGCAGCAGCGTGCACTGGCCAGTAGCCTGGTGTTAAAGCGACATCTAGTGGAAGTATACATAGAGCTACTAGTAGGCTTCTCTGCTTACCCAACCTCTCACAATAGAGAAGTTGGATATTCATGGTTTCAGAATAATGAAAAATTAGGACAGTTACAATTTAAAACTAAATACCGTTTTTGAATGGTAAAAAGTAAAAAAAAAAGTGCCTATAACAATAAGAAGACATCCATGAATATGCCTTTTTGCGTTAATGTATCTTCCACTTGCTTATTAAATCCAGTTGAATGTGTCAGCTCATCACATGTATCAAATGTATCTTGTCCAAATGTCCTGGAGCTACTGTGGCGAGTAAATTTCTCCTGTGTGAGATCAATAAAGGCTTATCTTATCTTAACTTATCTTATCTTAAACCAAACCCGGCAGACTTGTATTCTTGTGCTTTATCTTGGTTCCAGTTGCTGTTCTCAGATGTGGCACAAGAGGGCGCTGCGCTGCTGCTCTTGCTGTGTGGAGGCGCGCAGCAGCAGCAGCAGCGCGCACAGGGGCAGTGCCACTCCAGACTCAGCATGAGGACTCCCCCTGCTCCACTCCTCCTCCTCCTCGTCGTATATTACCACTGTCCGGAGCTCCAGGACTCATTCATCCCTCAGCCTGCTTCGAACCTGACTGTGTGTCCACCTCCATCCCCTCGCTTCAGCTCCACGCAGTTGCTTCTTTTTGTGAACCAAAGTGAAGGTCAGACCCGTGTTTTCCAGAAGAGGACCCGCCACTTTTGATTTTGCTACAGGCTCATGCTCGCCAGTCTTTTACACCGGACTTCACTATTACTGGTAAGTACTTCGACAGCTGTTAACGTGAGGTGTGCTCTGGTCTATGTTCACATTTCATCTGCTTCTCCTGCTGTGTACCTGGCGCAAAGCCACAATTTAATATCACATTTAAAAAGTGCAATTGCCCCTATTAACTGCTTGTATGGAGGGGTTTGCGTGGAAATCTTGTCTTTTTAATGTAGTCTAATCATTATATTTGAGACAAGTAGCCCTTTACAATATTGTAAAGATTACATTAGCAAATTTCTCTAAACTCGTGTCCATATTGAAAATGTGATTCCTTGGAATAATTTCAGATGGAATAGAATGCCAAAGGGAGGGCATCTGGCATACAGTGACAGCAGACTACATCACAGTGAGATTTTACCAGATGCACATTTTGATATTATGACAGTTAATTTCCTCTGTCACAAATGAGCCACGCTGAATCTTGTATTATCTACTGTTCATATAATAGCTACATAAAACTATAGGCATATGGCTGTATTTAGGTACAATTAAAACAGACTGTGATTTGATTTGACATGTACCTTATACAGAATGACAGTGAGTATTTCCTTTTTTCCTGAAGTTAATCAGAGCTACAGCTTAGAGTCCACACCTCCTCACTCTCAGAGGCTGTGACGCTTCAGTTACATAACAGGGCTGACCTCTGTATGTTATAAGTGGGAGGCTACTTCTGCCAGTTTATCCTATAGTGAGTTATTTATGGGTGGTGAATAAGACGTGAGTGACATTTTCTTATTCTGTTAGTTATTTCTTTTTGTGGATTTGTAATGTAATAATTTATTTGGTATTTAGCAGCACAACAAAGATATACTCAACAGCCCCATTTCAATAATGACATGACCGAAGGGGTTTAGGCTGAAGTAAAAATCCTTATAATGATGCCTATCCCTATTAAATAACATGACACAGGAATACCAAGCAAAGCAAGCCTATCAACAGCAAATGTACGTTTACAGTTCCACATCACTGGGCTTACTATACACACATTAAACATTACAGAAAAACAAAACTGAATGGACGGATCGTTCCAGAGCTCTATAGCTTTCAAAAAACAATCCTTCATACCTCTTCTTAAAAACCTCTGTTGTATCTGATCTTTTTAATCTAACATACAGGTTGTTTCATATGCTAACTCCTCTAACAATACAATTGCTTTTTATTTGTTCTAGTCTTATTTTTATTTATTTATTTTTCTCACGTTATACTGACTGTCTCTGCTCAAACAGCTCTTCCTGTATACAATGAGGGAGCGTATGCTTGTGTACACTATGGCTGTACTCAGGTCAAATAGATTAAATTACTTTTTGCTTGACAAAAAGAATGGTAGTTTGCTTGGTTAACTATTCTGATAACCTTTTGGAGTAAAATATTTTTGTTTTGTTAAGTGTTCCCCATTAGACACAATATGGCAAAAGGAGAAATTCAATTTCTCAACTGGACAAAAGTTTATTTTATAAGAGCAAGGTTTTGCAATATCCTTTTAAATAGGAATGTGATAAGAGCTCTTTGTGCTTTAAACAAAAGGATGATGATAGAAAAGTTTTCAAGATTAAAAGATTGTTTATTTGTCATATGCAGAATCAACACAGAATCAACAATGCAATGAAATGCTTAGGATCAGAAGTACAGTTGACTCGCTAAGATAGTCAAGAAGTACTAATAGCATACTAATAGCAATAATAGTACATGGTAAAAAAAAGTGTTGCAAAAAGTGCAGGGGAAGAAGTAAACAATATAGTAAAAATATGTAATAAAATGTAATAAAAATACAAAGTACAATGTACAAAGGTGCAGGTAGGATTAAATAAGGTATAAGTAGAGTATTTCACAGATTGCACATAATATAGTGTAGTATAAGTGTTGCATGTGGATTTCGTATTGCACATAATATAGTATAAGTATTGCACAGATTATTGCACAGGTAACAGTAGTTTACAGTGAGGTAGTGACAAACATGATACATTCATACAGAGCAGCAGCAGTAAACATATGCATAATGTAAAGTAGTTTAGTGCAGTATTATTGAGAGTTCAGCATTATTTAGAGTATTATCCAGAGTTCAGTAGTCTGACAGCTTGGGGGTAATAGCTGTCTTTGAGTCTTTTTGTGCGTGCCGGCAGGCTCCTGTATCGTCTACCAGAGGGAAGCAGACGGAAAAGTCCTTGTGCCGGATGAGTATGGTCCTTAGTGATGCTGCGTGCCTTACGCAGACCCCTGCTGTGTTAAATGTCCTGGATGGAGGATGAGGGGAGAATGCTGCCAGTGATGTCCTCTGCCGCTCGCACCACCCTCTGTAGTGCTTTGCGGCTCTGAGCAGTGGCGTTCCCATACCACACTGTGATGCAGCCCGTCAGCAGGCTCTCGATGGTGCACCTGTAGAAGTTTGTGAGGATGCTGGTGTTCATACCAAACTTCCTCAACTTCCTCAGGAAGTAGAGTCTTTGTCGGGCTTTCTTAACCACAGTGTCTGTATGTAATGTCCACGACAGATCGTCAGTGATGTGTACCCCAAGGAACTTGAAGCTGCTGACCTGCTCCACCTCAGCGTTGTTGATGAAGATGGGGGGATGCTGGTCTACACGCTGTCTCTTGAAGCCCACGATCATTTCCTTAGTTTTGCTGACGTTCAGAGAGAGGTTATTTTCCTGACACCAGCTCGTAGTGATTTTACCTCGTCTCTGTAGGCACTCTTGTTGTTGTTAGTGATGAGGCCTAAGATGGTGGTGTCGTCGGCAAACTTGAGGATGATGGTGGAGCTGTACCTGGCCGTACAGCCATAGGTGAACAGGGAGTACAGGAGAGGGCTGAGAACACAGCCCTGGGGTGCGCCAGTGCTGAGGACACGTGTGGAGTAGAGGTGGTTGCTGATCCTCACCGCCTGTGGCCTGTTAGTGAGGAAGTCCCGTATCCAGCAGCAGATGGATGTCCTCAGGCCCAGAGCGGTGAGCTTAGTGTGGGACTCTGTGTTTTTGAGTTTGCCTCAAGTTGTAGAGCTGGGCGGTATGACCAAAAATTTATATCACGGTATTTTTCAAAATTATGTTGGTGTCACGGTATTTGACGGTATTTTTTTCATATACTAAGTGGTACCATGTCTTTGGCTAAGTGGATAGTAATAATGTTGGTAATATTGTTCCACCGTTTGCTTTTCTTGTCATAGGCAGTCCCCTTAGCAAATAGGGGTGTGCAAAATAATCGTCATGACAATGCATCGCGATACTAACTTTCACAATATACTGCATCGATTCTTAATGCCAAAAATCAATTTTTATTAATTAATAATTAATTAATTCATTCATTATTAATAAATAAATAAAATAATTTTTTTTTTTTTTTTTTTTATAAATCCTATGCACTTTTTTCTTTGTGAAAGGGTATTGTTTGTTATGATGGTAGCTACCTCCAAAATGGCAAATGTTTGAACATCATTTTTTGTTTTAGAAAAAATCCTATGCACTTTTTTTGTTATTGGTTTGGTTTATTTGTTTTTGTTATTCAATAAATCCAGTTATGAATTGAGTTGCTCAGAGTTATGTATCAATTGAAGACACTACCCAGATACACAGCCACTGATATTTAAGTTATCCTCTTTTTTTTTGTACATTTTCACTGAAGTATGTCGAATATATTGCAATGCATCGCAATAATTCAAGTATCGTGATGCATCGCGATAGTATCGCATCGTGGCATATGAATCGTGATTGGAATTGAATCGTGACTTCTTTGCCAATACCCACCCCTATAAGCAAACGCGTCTTTGAGTGATGTCTGAGTGGCCTTTTGTGTTGCAGTGACAACTTGAACGTTCCCTGCAGACGTGGAAGAGGATGCAGATCTTAGTTTCATGCATTCTTCATATTCCAGGACATGTTTGTGACAGGTGGTGAAGCAGATTGCTTGTGTTGCCTCCTGCAGATACAACCTTAGCCCAACATTTACAGAATACGGTTGTTTGATCAGCGTCAGATTTTTTAAAGCTGAAGTACTTCCACACAACTGACAGGGTTCCTCAGGTTCCTCTGCTCTCATGCCACTGCAAAACAGTCCCCCTCTCAAACAATGTCCTGCGGCGCGACGTTCTGTCGCTCTGTGTTCCTGACGTTTTGTACGCACACTCTCGGGAATTGGGATACATGAAAAATTCATATCATTAAAAAAAAAAAATTCGGTATGAAGCGGTATACTGCCCAGCCCTATCAAGTTGCAACATTTTATTTTTTGAGCACGCTTGGGTGAACCTCATAAATGATGAGTAATATGCAGAGATGCACTGATACAGCTTCTTTTTTTTTTTGATCCAATGCCAATGTTGATATTGACTTTATTGACTTTTATAAGACTTTATTTTCATATTAGTGATTTCCAAATGACGTATAGGAACCAAATTTGTTTTCTAACTTATTTATCATATAAAAATTATTACAGAAATACTATGATACTATGATACTAATACCAAGATACTATGAGTATCTTGGTGCTACCTGATGTGAAGAGTCTGAAAATCACAGGGCTATATTTTGCCTTTTTTGCAGACCATTAATAATGAGATAGAATAAGGTTATGCGTTTCTATTTATACTATGCATTATTTTGGAAACAGTGAATTTACACCTTTCCCTTTCTCACAAAACCTACATGTATATCTTCAAAGTTAGAATTTCTCTCTAAAATTGCATGCACTTGGATCAGTGTCAGCCTTAATCGATACCCCATCGATCTCAGATTAAAATCCCATTAAAATTCATGGCAAACATGTAGCTGTGATCGTGGTGATGGATAGCGTGTTCCTTGGGCCCTCTCTCTGTGTGGTTGGCTGTCATTAGCATTCAGGAGCAGATCACTTTGTTACATAATACTCCTGTTTTAGTGGACACGGCTCATCTGTCTCTAAGATGCCAAATTCTAGACCAGGGGACTCCCAGTGTCTCCTTCTAAAGCAGTCTGGAGCAGAGCATTGTCATTATCATAGCATTATCCCGATTACAATATTAGGATGAAATTTAAATGAAATTCATATTTAAATTAAGTTCATATGCCTATGAAGTGTTAGGTTCAAGTCTTGCACTAAACGTGAACGGGCCATAAAATTAATCAGAAAAAGTTGTTCTTTTTTGTTCTGTACTACGATAAGATTTGAGAAGCAGAGGGAATAAATAGTTGAATAAATAACTTCTATGACTCATGGATTTAAACAAATTACAAAGAGACAAACTAAGAGTTTCAATTTGTAATTATTTGTGCCTCATGTCTTTTTTTTAAATCAACATTATACTTTAAGAATTTTTTTTCATAATCTGTTTTGTTTCCAGCCCAACACTGCACTTTATTGTCCCTGTAGGCAAATTTGCCATCTGCATTTGACCATTCCGTCAATGCCTCTGGGTCATCTCTTCAGGAGCAGTGGGTGTGCAGTCCCATGCCCGGTGACCCATCTCCATGATCTTATTGTTAGGCTTGGTCAGGACTTAGCTGGAGGATTTTTTCCTATGGAGCATGTTTTGGGTTGATGAGGGAAACCAAAGTGCTTGAGGAAACCCACCCAGACATGGGAAGAACATGCAAACTCTACACAGGAAGGCCTGGGCGCCCTGGAGATCAACACAGAACCTTCTTGCTGTGAAGCGTGAGGCCACACATATATCATACTTCACAGTTTGTTATAGTGACAGGTCCAGAGTAAAGTCCCAGTACGTCACAGCCTTTTGCATAGTTTATTGCATCGGTAAAGGGTATTATAGTTGATGAACCTGTGTAGGTAAAGATTCGGGCTGTCTTATCAGTTTCCACCCCTCAATATTTCTATATCACTCTTGGCTTTATTGAACCTTTTGGAGAATAAAATATAGAAGTTGTTGCTCAAAAGTTTACCTTGCAATACAAATATTCACAGAAGCATATTTTATGCACTGCAAGTACTTTTTTCTTATTAAAGGTCCCATGGCATGAAATTTTCACTTTCTGAGGTTTTTGAACGTTAATGTGAGCTTCCCTACCCTGTTTAGGCCGCCCCAATGGCTAAAAGTTGCGAAATGTGTAAACTGAGCATTTGCGATCCTTTTCTGCGTTTGAAAAAAACACAGCTCAAACGGGCGATTCTGAACAAGGCACCTTTGTTACGTAACATCGAAAAAAGAAATGCAAATGCAGTTCCACCACCGTCTGGATGTCCACCCCCTGTCTCTGGAAATCACGCCCAGAGAGTTTGGAGCGCGAAGGAGCTACGCAATGCGAAATGCGTTTTTTTATTTGCCTGGAGGCACGTGCGAGTGTTTCTAGGCTTGGAAGTCCTTTACCCGACCCTCTGGACCTCTGAAACAGCAGTGGTTTAATTTTATTTTCTGTGAAAATGTGTTTCTAAACCAGGACTAGGCCAGACCGGGACCGGGATTAAATCTTTGCCTTATTTCGTGACGGTGCACGTGTCCGAGCGCACCTCCCCCACCCTACGAAAGTTTGAGTGTTTAAACAAGAGAGAAATGTGAGAAAATGTTAATACCAGTCTGAGAAAGGTGTATAATGTGTGTGATGAGGCGTTTACAGCCTTAAAACATGTATAATAATTGTAAAATATAAAGTTGGATTTCACTTATTGCGGGCTATTTCTGGAACCTAACCCCCACGATAAACGAGGGATTATTGTACAGCATTTCTAAGTTCTAAACAAGAAGAACAAGTGATGCATAATTTTATGTCTCATATTTCATCCCATGCATTTCCATTGCCATAGCAACAGCACCAAACCACTTCCTTACTGTTTGATGATATCACTCAATGCTATGACAAATCATGTCGATCTTATCTCACACTTCCAGCAACACTTCCCCTCCTGCCAGTCAACTGGATTCTGCTTTTATTGTGTTATTCATACCAAGACAGATCCAAGAATACCCTACCTGTACCAAGTGCCATTACACACTAGTATGTGGGTATGTGGTATAAACGATGCTATAAACGATAACACTGAAACTGCCACTGACACAAAGCAAGATAAGGCCAATTAACCAATTTTTCAGAAAGACAGTATTGTTAAAAAGTGTGAACTGTATCAAATAAATGGTAAAACAAAAAGATAATTAAAAATTATTTATTTTACCCTGTACAGCTCAAACCTTACCTTATTAAAATAAAAATTGATTTTTATTTATATTATATTGAACGATAAGTCGACATAGTAATTATCTTGAGGTCTAGGTAGTAACAGTGTGTACTCAGTGTGATCAATAAAAAGTATTTGTAGTTTTAATACACATTGCATCATTTGGTAGCCTTCATTAGACTTGTATTATTTATGGATTGTAACAATACTTTAGTAACATTTCTGGTTACTCTTCTCACTTTTTGTCTGTTTATTATAAATGAACAAAAATGAATTAACGAAAAGCTCACATATTACTGATCTATGTTATAATGTTGTTACCTCATCAAAAACCCTGCATTAGGCTGAGTTCTTCTTTCAAACAGAAAATACTGTTCCACCTTGTGATGTCATGTGGTAATACAGGAAGTGCTCCACTGTTGTTGTTTTTTTTACTTTAACTAGAATCATTTGGATACTTTAAGCCCTGGAATTGCCAATCTGTGCTGAACAAAATTTAAAAGTTAGCTGTTAACTACATGAGATTACAAAGTGAAACAGAGCATTTGGGCTTTGGAGATGTAAACAGACTAATAATAATGCAATGCTCAAACATGCGTGAATGAAACAAAACACAACTCCAGGTATGCTTTTGTGAAGGTAACAGCATTAACAAAGTCACAATATGACGTAAATATTGTGTAGTATATGACCTTTAAATCTGAGGTCATTTTCAATGACTCAGTTATATGGAGTTTTAACTTGTTTTTAATTGAGAACTTAAAACTGGGCAGAGTCTCCTAAAATCACCCACAAATATCCAAATAAATTTCTTGAGTTTATATTTTCCGCAAGAAATGTAATAAAAATCACATGTGCAGCAGTTAGGAGGTGGCAAGTGCCCAGTGTATTTTATTCCTCGTGCAATGCTAATATTTAAAGTTGTTATATTTTATTCACAGTTGACCATATATGGAGATTAAATTGTGCCATATTAGCTAGTGGAGGTCTGTTTCTCAGCAGGGGACTTCACGGCAGCCCAACAAGCGGTTCAACATTTTTTTCATTCACATTTTTTACAGTACATCTACTATGCCAAGTAGGAAACCATGGTGGTAAAAATGCCGGTTATTTGACGTGGGCATGTGTCAAGAATAAGACTTTATGAATTTATAGAAAAAGTTGTTTTGTTTTACTGACAAATAAAGCTGCTTTTTGGAGCAGTTAAAAATCAATTTAGGGTAATGCTTCCACAAGGCTGTCACGCAATTCATCTAATTTATTTCCAGAGTACCAGGCAAAATTAAAGATGCTTTCACTGACTGCGAAAGCAATGATTGAACAATTGCATACTGCCTTTGTGCCTTTGTACAAAACACTTCACCAGTCCGTCTGAATAAAGGACACAGAATGAGAAAATGGGTAGAAAAAAGATTATAATTATATTTCCTATAGCTTTTACAAACCCTCCTATTATTAGTTAGGGCTGTAGTTGACTATAGACGTTTTTGCTCGACTTAAGACAGGATCTGCTGCTCGATTAGTTGACTAAAAAGGGGGCATGGCAAAATCTCTCAAAACTATTATGTATCTCTATCTATCTGACCCAAACTTTTCTCACAGGAGTAAAAACTGCACAGGTGTTCATGTAAAAATAAGTATGCAGAAAAAAGTACTAGGAAACAGTGTATTTATAAAAGTAGATTAAACTTGTGAGCCATTAGTTTTAGCTGCCTTTTTACAGCTAACTCACTCAGTAACTTTCCTTATATTCTAAATAAAATGATTAGGCGACTCATTTTGTTTGACTGCGACACCATCACCCTTTAATTAATAAACCATTAATTGACTAAACAAATGAGTTTATAGGCCTACTTAGGTAATAGGCCTACAGTCCTTTTGTAAGCATTCATAAGCCTCACGAATGTTTGGGCACATGTGCATGGCTTTATAACTTTTTTCCATGCACAAAGTTGTGGTTGGGTTTGCAATCAATAAAGTGTTAAAATTAGATACGGACAGTGCAGAGCTGTCTGATCATGTCACAAAGTGCTCCCTCTACAGTATAAATGGGATGAAGAAATTGCATTTACTCATTTACAGGAAATCAAGTACTCAGGTTTAAAAAAAAAAAAAGAAATAATAATAATTTCAGCAATAATTTAACTATATTTCTGTATTTTCTTCTTCCTTTCCCATTTTGCTCTGCTAAATGTTTCTTCTCATCAGTCTGTTAACAAAGTAAACCTGTGAAGATATTCTGCTTTTGTAGCATAGTTCTTAGTCAGGTATAGTTGACGTCATACTCAGCAGCAGATGTCGTTTTAGTCGGCAGAGGCTTGTTTCTTTCTTTCTTTTTCTTTATTACTATTCTCTCTCTCGCTCCCTTCCTCTGTCCTCTCTTTGTCTCTCTTCTCTCCCCCTGTTCTCTTTTTCTTTTTCTACCCCTTTCTCCTCACCTCTCCCTCCTCCATTTCTGACAGGCCTCATTCTTTCTTTTGTTGTTCCTTTTATGGAGCTCATTACCTCCAGACATCAGCTCTGAGACGTCACGCACAGATAATGTAATGGAGGTCACCTGATACTCTGTTCCAGTGTAACTCTCAGCAGTTTGTGTCAGTACTGGCTGTGTAGACTCATGATTATAGTTTTCCCTTTCAGCTTTATGTCACTTATCGGCTTATACTACAGTTGTAACAAAGGTTTCAAAGGTACTAATCTGGACAATCTTTTAATCTCAAGACGGTTGGTTCCATTCAAGAGTCTTGTTGTGATTGTTACAGAGAATTAAATGGAGACTTCAAGTGAATGCTTGGTGGTCAATTACCACAACTTGTTTATTCATAATTTGCAATGTTATGTAGAACAATTCCTCTATGGACAATGCATTGTGGTCTTTTAAACATAATTTCTGTTCAGTACTTCAGCAATCTTTTTTCTTTTGATAATCAGCTTTGATTATTGAAATAAAAATAACAAAAGCCTAACAGTTGAGTGGACATTGGACAAAACTGGTAGATTTTGTCGTGCTAGCATTCATTTGAAATACAGCATGTCCTCATGTCCTCACTGACCTCTTGAGCAGAAAACCTTCATAGTTACGCTGAAATCTGGAGCATTTGTTTGTTTTTGCGCAGTGCTGCTATGAACTGTGTTCTTTTTGCCTGGGCAGATGGAGCTGGGTGGTGCAGTGGTGGAGGAGATTACAGAGTTTCCGAACTCAGGGAGGAGTCTCACTGCACCACAGGCTAAAAAAGACACTGGCCACAAACCTGTCATCCAAGACCATACAATGAACTGCAAGTAGCACAATGGCACAGCCGGGTGGAGCCTGTTAAAATGTCACACAACAATAGGAGAGTAAAGCTCTTAAAGAGGACTAAAATAGAGTGGTCAAATGTACTGGAAGTATGGGAGAGAGCTCTCAAGTATAGACATTTTGTTTTGATTCTCCTTTAAAGGTGCTCTTTGTAACTTTTGGTGTGTGTGTGTGGGGGGGGTGCTTGTCTCTATAGAGATTGCTTTGCCTGTTATATTCCATGTTATGGCAGTAGTAAATGTATTTATGGCCTGTACAGTACTCCCTCGTTTATCGCGGGGGTTAGGTTCCAGAAATAACCCGCAATACGTGAGATCCGCGAAGTAGGACAACTTTATATTTTACAATTATTACACATGTTTTAAGGCTGTAAACGCCTCACCACACACATTATACGCTTTTCTCAAACTGGTATTAACATTTTGTCACATTCCTCTCTAGTTTAAACACTCAAGCTTTCGTAGATTTTCAACAAAATGTATTAATAGTGACGTGTGGGTGGGGGTGTGTGCGCTCGGACACGTGCACATGGATATGCATTGTTTTGGAACAACATATCCATGCCATGTGCGAAAGTCGAGTGGAAAGCGACCTGGATATCATTTTGGGCAAGATTCAAGACACCGCTAACAGTGCCGAACTGGCTGACACGGTTCACTGCTCCGAAGATGCCTCTGAGCACCAGCCCTCACTACCCGACCAGGTACGAGCACATCAGCGAGGGGCTAGGTCTAAAGCCCCGATCAGCTCTACTCCAGTAGCTTTTTCAAATAAATTCAATATCCTGGACCATGAGGATTTTCCCCCACTAACCCGCGCTCACAAGGGTTGGTTGCATTTCACCCCGGCTCCAAAATCAGACCGCCCCGGAGTTCGGGGCATGGCTATCAATGCGTCGCCAATACTCCACTGCTCTCTAGGACGGGGTCGGGTCCGTCCGCTAGGCGTGAGGGGGGAAGACCCACTGTCCCCTCTCTGCGCGCGAGTGTACCACCGCGCGGCGTCCGGGCCAGGCCCGTCCGTGTTGATTCTTGGCTCTTCCATGATCCGGCTCGTTCAAGTAAACAAAGGCCACACCTCCTGTCACCCAGGCGCTCTCGTGAAGGACATCATAGACTCTGTCCCTACCACCCTGCGTGACCATCCCAGGTTTAGACCTGGTCTAGTCCTGGTTTAGTCCAGGTTTAGACCTGGTTTAGTCCTGGTTTAGTCCACGTTTAGTCCTGGTCTAGTCCTGGTCTAGTTCCGGTCTAGTCCCGGTCTCAGACTCATGTCTCCGCTGATACACTATAAAAAAAAATTTAAAATTGAAAAAAAAAATTGAAAAAAAAAAAAAAAAATCCGCGAGACAGCGAGGCCGCGGAAAGTGAACCGCGATAGAGCGAGGGACCACTGTATTATGGCATGCATTTATCCAATTATAGGTGGTTCAATTACAGACTAGAATACCTTGAAAAAATACCTCTCTGCATAGCGACCTGTAACTTCTCATAGTGTTCCTCCCTGATCATTACCACAGAAACAGAAATAGAAAAGATGTTCAGTTCATTTACCATTATGACATTACACATTCACGTTTACAGATGGTTCATCACAGTTCACTGTGCCTCATAATACCAGCTCTTTGTCTTTCATGTGTTAATTAGGTGTGCTTGTTACTTATGTGTGTGCGTTACTTAAATATGTGTGTATCAGCAGCAGTACAACAGTGGGTGTCCTGTTTCTAAAAAAGCTAGAAAAGCAAAACCCTCTTTAAATCTGTGCTGATATGTTTTATCCTAAATGTCACAAATATTTGAGAGGAGGAGATGTCTTACTGACACAAGAAAGTGGAATTCTGTGGGGCTCTGATTGGAATGTTCCAAAATTTTGGTGGTTGCTTATTTGCTGTGCATCTGGGCCTAAACCCTCTTGAATTTTGAAGAGAAAGTTCATCAGGCTAATAGATTCCAATATAAAAAATATATATACCCATGTCTCATTTAATTAAATCTTTGATCTTCCTTAAGGTGACCTGTCTGACTGCTTTACTGTCTGCATTTTTTAAACTCACCTTTAACTCACATTGTCCACGGCTCTGTTCAGACCATCTCAGTTTGGCTTCTTTGACTCATAATGTTTCCAAAACTCAGCTGCCACTCCAATGGACTTCCTTTATCCATCCACGAAAAACAGTTTCAACTCTGCTCCTATGCTTCCTCGATGCCACTAACTACAATTGATTTCATTTCATTTTCACTGGTTTGACTTTCATCTCATCTTTCATCCAAGAATTTAAACAGATTTTTATGACTGATTAATCATCACCAAACTCAATCTCGGGAGCTTGCTTTTCCCAAGCGTAACCCTGATAAACAGCTGTATAGAAACATATTTTACCTCCTTTTAAGGAATCAAACGCCTCGTACATTTGCTCTGTAGTACAGTTGACCCCCTTTTCACCTGCTTTTTAACCATCTGTGTGCGCCTGTTTCTGAAAGTCCACATTGACATCATCACTGGAGAGAACAATCACTCGTATTTCCTTAAGTTAACAATAATAAGTCAGACTTGGACTATAGGTGCACTGTAATTGCTGGGGCCAATGTAAACTGCAGAAATCAAAGACATGTGTGGTGTCAGTAGAAGGGAATTGACCGAATACTAATGATTTAACACTGACTGACAGATGTAATAACCCTGTGCAGATCTCCTGTGTAATGCGTTTGAGAGACTGGGCTTCATTTGGAGAGAGGCATAAATGTTAAAAACCAAGGAACTTTAAAGTGTTCACCAATCACTATAATTTCAGTTCAGCCCTATACATCCTTGTTTCACTAATAATAATAGTAATGTGTCTTACATAGTGATTTCTCAGTGTCACTTTTGTATAATACTTTCAGTCATTGTGTGAAGAATCCCTCAGTCATCCAGGTAGAATCCATGGCAAGACAGACCCTCCAGGAATTTGCGATGTTGCGATTTGCAACTTCAACGCAACTTCAGCCAATCCCCGTGAATTCAGGGCGGTGTTGCAATTTTGACCAATCACCGCAACTTTCCCACAATTTTTACCAATTTTGACCAGTCATCGGCGACGTATTGAACTCACGTCGACCAACTTCCTTCTGCCTTACTTCCGTGTGACGAAACGAAACTGCGGCCGTGCCCCCAGTTCGGAGCGTGGTTTGAAGGGGGCTCAGACTGCAGTCAAGGCGGTGCACACTTGCTCAGCCCTGAGTGCACTCTGCGGACCGCATGGCCGTCTGCAAAATGCGACAGGTCTCGCAACTACGGGAAGCAGCCTACACGTGTGCGTTCTCCCGTAGAAGAAGTAGCGCGCGGTGCATGCTGGGATATATGAGTGTGCGAAGCGTGCATTTTCACGCGCTTGGTCCACGCCCCGATTTCCATGGAAACGACTGCGGTCCGCGAACGCGTGTTAAAGGAAAAGTAACGTTTTTTTTTACAATTTGAGCCTTATTTCGATAATAAAACAAGTTGTTTTACTCACCCATAGCACTTTGGTGTCATATGGAACACTTCCAGAGATGTTTTAGATTTGCGGTTAGCCTAGCGAGACTTCTAGCCATAGCTCGGGGCATATAATATATTCCCCGAGCATGTAATATGCCCCGTGCGGGCTCCAAATAACACAAACTTTAGCACTTTTCAAATCATAGAAGCTCGATGTCTTAGTCTACGATCTCGTTTGAATTAAAAGTGGCCTGTAATCCGAGATTTATCCATAGTTTACAGCTTTGCGTTTCATGTTTGGGTCCCGGGAGCTGAGAGCACAGTCCGCACATGCGCACTGGCCTCCTCATCTACTCGAAACTATGGCTAAATCTCGGATTACAGGCCACTTTTGACCACACGAAATCGTAGGCTAAGACATCAAGCTTCTATAATTTGAAAAGTGCTAAAGTTTGTGTTATTTGGAGACCGCAAACAAGTGCCCCGAGAACATTATGGAGATCGCAAATCTAAAACATCTCCGGAAGTGCTCCATATGACAACAAAGTGCTATAGGTGAGTAAAACAACTTGTTTTATTACCGAAATAAGGCTCAGATTGTAAAAAATGTTACTTTTCCTTTAACTGCGCATGGGACAAAAAAGAAATGACGCACATGCCCTTCAAACCACGCTCCGAACTGTGCACTCTGGGAATTGGGACACGGCTTCTAATGGCAAAGAAACATGTCTGCGGCGCCATTTGCCCACAAAAATAACAGCAAAAGACTGGGTGAAACAGTTCCCCTCCTAGTTTACTCCTAGTTTATTTTCGATGTTGGTAAGGTTGTTTTAGGACCATATCTGTGATCTCTGTGTCTTTGTATTATTCTTTGTCAGTAATAACTCAGTATTCAAAATATTACTCAATTTTAATTACAAAAAGGGAAAATCGCCAGTGTTGTCCCTGAACGCGTTCACTGAACGATAGTTCATGAACGCGTTCATATTTTGGGTGAACGTGAACTGAACGCTCTGTATTGCTGCCTGATGAACGAACTGTGAACGAGTTCATTCTGGTGTCTGTGAACGACGCGCTATCTCTTTAACTTCGTTCAATAGGGTCTCAGATTTCTGATCCATCCATCTGAAATTTCTGACCGGCACCTCTCTCCCTCTCTCTCTCTCTCTCCTTCTCTCCTTCTCTCCTTCTCACGCAGCGCGCGTGGCACTTCCTGGTCTTGCGAGAAACAGAGCAGAGTGGTGCGCTAAAGGGGGCCACATTAAAGGGGGAATCACTAATGTTAATTTGTGGGTTTATTTTGTTTTCTTAAGTCTCTTAGTTAATTAAGTCATATCATATGGGGGTTATTTAAGTATTTTCTTTATTATGTTGAATTGCAGGTGTTTTATCATTATGGGGACCGTTATTTGTAGTTGGATAAGGATGTGAAATTGGATATGAAGATGGAATCTAACACATGGTTTGATTGTTAAAACTGATATAATAATTGCTGTCTATGGTTCTATATGGGCTTTGGCAATGATATTGAAAAATAATAGCTCGCAGCAATGTATTGGGGAAAAAAAAGAACTATGAACTAGTTCATTTTTTGGAACTATGAACGAACTACTAACTATAAACAATTATGAACTATGAACGAACTAGTTCATTTTGAAATGTGTGAACTGAACTTTGAACTAGTTCATGTAGAAAATGAACTTTCCCAACACTGAAAATCGCAACTATTTATCGCAACTCTCACTTCCTCCCGCAACAAAATCGCAACAAAAACCTTAAAAGCAGCGCAACTTTCATCGCAACTTTTTGGAAAAGCTCTCGCAATCACAAAAAATTCCAGTGAAATCCTGGGGCGGGTCTGGCAAGAGGAGAAATTCAATTTGTCAACTGGACAAAGTTTATTTGGTCGAATACGTTTTGCAGCTCATCCAAGCTACTTCTTCAGTTCTGGCTAGAGTGCTGATGGACACTGCTTGTAACTAGCTGCAGGAAGGAGCTAACTGCAATGAAATTACTATGAAAATATCACACCTGTTTGTTTTCAGTTTCTGTGTGGAGTGTTGTTAGCATAGCCATTCAGGGCCATAATAGATGTTTTCATACCTCTAGTAGACCACCAATAGAATGGAGTAGTGGTCTACTCCATTCAGTGTAGTGAAGACTGCAGTGAGCGCTACAGTGGAGGAAAAAAAACAGCCACTTCACAAGACATTGTACCAACACAGACGGGCGTGCCAGAGCGGACCTTCATCTGCACCTAGAAGCCACGGGCCACTCTCTTTGACAGTGAGATACAGATCTTAGCCAGAGAAAAGAACTGGTTTGAGAGGGGAGCTAAAGAGGCTATTTTTGTCAAGAAAGAGAACAGAAATGGAGGTCTCAAACATAATTTGTCTCCCATCTATAACTCTATCCTCAAATCAAAATCAAAACAAACAAAGAAAACAATAGGGTTAGCCAGGTCAGGTCCAGAGGTGTGAAAACACCCATTATGGCCCTGAATGACTATGCTAACAAGACCCCACACATACACTGTAAACAAATAGGTGTGATAGTTTCATAGTAATTTCATTCTAGTTAGCTCCTCCCTTCAGGCAGTTATAAGCAGTGTCCACCAGCACTCTAGCCAGAACTGAAGAAGTAGCTTGGATGAGCTGCGGAACGTATTCGACCAAATAAACTTTGTCCAGTTGACAAATTTAATTTTTCCTCTTGCCATAGACTTTCAGTCATTATTCATTTACTAACTTCATTCACACTTTGTTAAGTCTGTAAGTTACTTTTGTAGCCAGAGCTGCCCTGGGGTATAGACACAGACACCGTGCCTTGCTGGCCAATACCATCAGTCACTCAGAACACTAATTCTTAGGCAAGGTTGGTGTTTTGCCCAAGGGCACAATGATAGGACAGTTTTCCACCATAGAGAAAAATATGTATTATTTTTAGAGATGGACCGATATGCATTCTTTCATGGCCAATGGTGATTGTTTAGAATCCACAGGAACTGCGGCTGATGACGTCTGCTGATATTTTTAGGCCCATATGTTGGGCCAATTTTGGTAATTTTCCCCAAATTATCAAATTAAAATTTACTACGAACTCATCCCCAACCTTCTTTTTATTTACTGACCTTGGTTGGTTGGGCCAAACAAAATATCGGGCTCTGTTGGAGATTTATAGCTGATAGCCCAAATGTTAAAAAGGGCAAATATCGGCCATCTAACATATCGGTTTATCTATAATTATTTTACTATAATTCTCAATTGGACAGGAACTGTATTTTAGGTCTCACTTCTCAGAATCAGTTGATAAAGCCTCTTGAATGAGATGCAAAACATATTCAACTCCAAAACCTAATCTTCTTTAAGTACTTTATTAGCATACTTAACTTTTTGAATAGTTTTCCCCAAATCCTTAAGCAAAAGCAAATGCATACAGTATAGTGTATGCCTTGACCTGCCAAAACAACATGCCATTTAAACTAACTGGACCAAATCTGAATGCAGAATGCGGTTGTAGCCTCTTGGTTATTTGTTTACCTGGCAAGAAAATGTCTGAAATGCCAAGGATTCTGTTTTTGGATTGACATTTTCAGTTCAGCGAGCAGCTCAACATCACGACTTTGCCCAGACTTCGAAGAAACAGGCCACTATTGTCTAAGTGTCTAAAAGTAAACTCTTCAATCTATACAGCCAGTGTGGCAGTTTGAGACCCATCTTATGTCCCAAACAAGCAGTTACCCATTACGAAGCCTGCTACTTCTGATCAATTCAAACAACAGAGTATGAGAAAATCAATTATCCAAACTTTAATGAGGGAAAGTGCTCAGATACTGTGAATACTACTATAATTTTTTTCTGACTCCCTGTCCCTGAGGTAATAAGGGAAAGCTTTTAGCGGTACCAATTATATGTGGGATTTGTGCTTGGTCGAGCTAATTGTTGAAAGTGAAAATGAGATTCTGAACCGGTGTGCTGTTTCCTGTAACGGAGAGCCGCATAAGTCTTGGCAATTTTCCCCCAAACTCAAAGCTTGGTCATTCAATCCCTTTTTGAACTTCTCCCACCTCCGCAATCTGCTATTTTCTGTTATTGGATGAAGGTAATGAATTGTCAAAAGGAAAATGAACTAAAAAATATGCTATTATTAATTGTTGTTGCTTTGTATACACTAGGCAGAACAGCAAAAGATGGGGTTGTTTTTATCACCGTCTTTTTAATGTTTTAAATCCTACTCTCCCATATTATTGTTGTGTCCTTATTTAAAGGGCCTGTATTACCACAGTTTACTCTTCAGGGATGAAAGAGTTCCGTTTTTTAGCGGATCTCCGCTTTTTTTTCAGCCGCGGGTTTTTTTTTTTTTTTAATATATATATATATATATATATATATATGTGTAAATTCGTTGAGAAAGATTTTGGGTGTATATATATGTATAGTTGTGTTTAGGGTCGCCAACCGTCCCTTGAAAAACAGAATCGTCCCGTATTCAGAACAAAAGTACGTGTATCTCGTATTAAACTTCGTATTAAACTGCGGGCCGCGCGAGCCCGTGTCTGGAGCCGCGGACCGAGTGAGTGAGCGCAGCTCTCGCAACAGCCTGTACCATTGCGTGTACACTAGTTAAACTTTATAAAACATCCTATTGACCCATCCCAGGTGACATCACAAAATTGTGGCCGCCATTTTAGACATGAAGTGGGATACCACAGCCAACAACACAGCAGAGATCAACGGAACGTTAAAGGACACAGATATTGAATATAGCCATTGCGTTAAGTTACTTCTTATTTCGCAATCATGCCGTTGTATTGTTGCGCACCCGGGTGTAGTAATCACCAGCACAGTAGGCAGGATATGTCGTTTTATCGTATCCCAAAGGATCCGGACAGAAGGAGAAGATGCGGCTAATCGCCTACATACATAACACAGACACTGAGCCTAATAACACAGTTCTTGTTCATTGCCTGGTAGCAGCAAATTTATAACAGCCATGAACAACAGACTAAAAAGTTATGTCAGTGACATTTAATGACATTTAGTTTGTCCAGAGGACCGATATTAAATTAAAAATCTGAACAAACCTTGGCGGTAATGAGATGACGACCACCAGCTCAAGGGACGACCCACTGATAGAGACATGTAACCCAGCCAGATACGAAATATTTGTAGGCATCCAAACTCTTGTATGCCTTCAGGTCACATCCTGTGTATGGCGATGGGTTACTTGTGACATACATGTACAAATCATGAGAACTGAAGTCTGGTAACGACGAGGTCTTGGTGTACTTTCTCACGTCCGTAAACAATCTGGGCGGAAGCAGGTAGACATCACTATCTAAGACATCACTATCACTATCTATTTTCAGCTTTTCAAAATATCTCTCCCTCTGCTCACCCTGTAAATGTGCTGTCTCGCTGGATAGTGGAGGTGTCATCTCGTTCACTTCGTTTAATCCAAATCTCGAGTGTCCGACTCGTCTTCATCGCATTCAAACACGTTCATACTGCAGTGATGTTCATGTCCAAAATGACGCTTGCTTTTACGAAGGTCACGTGTTTGGGAAGCGTCAATACCTCATCCTACCTGCCCGTGCCTCACTTAACGCGTCGCTCCTCGCTTTTTCACCTGCGCCTTTTAGCGCGCATAAGCTCCTCCTCAATGCGGTCTGATTAGACGAAGTACAAAGCAAAAACAAATCCAATATATACTACTAGTAGGCCTACCTGTTAATAAAATGTGTTTTTTTGTACTTTTATGTACAGTTTTACTTTATTATATAGCATATAGAAATCCAAATTTATCCAAATAATACCCCATCAAAAAGATATTTTGAGTTGTGTTTTGTTTCATTCACCCATGTTTGAGTAAGTAACAGCTACCGTTTACCTTTAGTTCAGTAGTATTTTTTTGGTGCGTTTTCTGAGTGTTTTCTGTTTAAGATAAGAAGTCTAATTATGCAGAGTTTAGGTGTTAAACATGTCTGAATGAAATAAAACAAACAAGGTATGGTATGTTTGTGATGAGGAAACAACATTGTAACATAGATCTGAAAAATAGTGCAATATGGGCCCTTTAAGACACGTGAATTATCTTAATCTCATTGGTGATGGTTGGAGATTGGGTTAGACAGCTATGTTTTTGGCTGGCTTCATTGGATCTCACTTGAATGAACAATGTAATCAATCACTTATGTACTGGTGCTTATACTGTAGAAAATGTAGAATGTTCTTTAACAAATTTAAAGAACATTCTACATTTTCTACAGTTGATTTAGCCTCACGTTGTATGACTTATCTCCATCTTTTTTTATTCAGAAGAACTGCAGAAAACGTCAACTGTAAAACCATTTACACACTGTTTGTTTTCTTATTTAACAAAGCATTCCTTGTTTACATGATCAGATTGTTTTCTACTATGAACCATTTGTTTTGAGTGCATGCTTAATTCCATGCCCCCTCTCCTTGTCTCTCTGCAGCTCTGTCTGTCGGCCTCTACATCTCTCACATACCTGTATGGAAACTTAGCGTATACAATCCACCCACTGTAGTGCTCCCAACAGTGCAAAGTCATGCCTGAAACTTGTCTATTGTTTTCTTTCCACAGAAAGGGCTTCCTGGGGCAATGGATGGGTGACTTTGCTGTGATCTGATTGGCTAGTCAGACCTCTGAGTACTTCCTGGTCCAAGTGGCAGTGATGGCCAAGAGTCCAGAGGTGAAGCTCGCAGTTTTTGGGAGAGCGGGAGTTGGCAAGTCAGGTAAGACCATACTGAAAAAGTGAATTCAGCCAGGAGAGACTATTACTCTATTTTAATTTCTATCTTATAATGTTGTTTCATCATTAAAACATATTGTACCTAGAGTTGTGTTTTGTTTCATTCACACATGTTTAACACACAAACCCTGCATATTTAGATGGAGTTCTTCGCTCAAACACACTTTTAAACTACTCCTTCACTAGGATAATTTCAGCCCAAATATTGCCAATCTCTAGTAAATAAAAACATAACAGTAGCTGTTAACTTGAAAATGATCACATCATGACATCCCAAGGTGCAATAGAGCATTTTGAGGAAATATAAACAGACAAATAATAAACGATTACTCAAACATGTGTGAATGAAACAAAGCTCTTGGTGTGTTTTTGAGAAGGTAATCTAATCTAATCTTTTATAACTGACTTGTGTTAATTTTGTGTAATATAGAGGACCTTTAAACTGTACCTGCAAAGTTTGTTTAAGATTAAATAATTGACTTTAAACTGAACTCTATTTAACTACACATTAATTAAAATTTATTACAGTTACATTAATTCAGTATTCACCCTTTAATCATTGCTTTTGATACTGCTTGATACTGTTTAATTTCTTTAACAGTACTAAATCTGCCCTTGCTCTCCCCTGCTGCCCTCATTCCTTTCAGATAGATACAGTATTAGCTACTGCAGTCCACTTTATATCTACATTACAATGGTAGTTTATCTCCAATTTTATTTTAGTTGGTCTTTTGGCTCTATTTTGTGACTATATGTGAGTGAATGTGTGTATGGTTCTGTTTCTAAAGAGCTGTCCACAGTGTAAATCAATAGCTGTATTACTTTCCACCCACTCTCCATGTGATAAGCAGAAGATAAAGTGAATTATTGTGGTAAAGTGGCTTTTTAATGTCTTGGAATTGAACAGTAGCCAATAAAGCTCTTAAAATCTCCACACTATAAGACCTTTAGCCAGGACTCACTGAATACAGGGCAGTGCTGATGAGGCAAATACACATCTGGAGTTTCTTGCTCGCTCAGCAATTTAAAGCATTATTTCTACATATGATAGCATCTTTGTTACTGCTTATTTATTCATAGATAGATACACAAAAAGATGTACAACTCTCAAATTGCAGTTGTGTTAAATTCCAATCTGAATTATAGATTACATACAACCAATGTGCAGCAACTCTTACTAGAAATTCAAAAAGTTATGATACAAAAGGTTCAAAGGAAATGTTTGAACAAATAGCATATGTATTGATTACTGATATAGTTTTTTCATGACTGATACTGAAACTGATTGAGAGAGAAACTGATATCTGATAGGTCTCCTGATATCTTTGGGCTGATACAGTATGTAGGGCAGATTTGGATAATTTCCAAATAAAATTGTTTACACCACTTTTTCCCACAAACCTTTAAGAGAGCAGAGTTATGTTTTGTGCAGTTAATCTTTCGTACTGAAGTGTTCAGATAAAGCTTTATGCAACCACTATATCTGTTTATCTCTAGTACTGATTTAAATTTTGCAATTATATCCACATTTTGTGTCTCATCCACTTGTCCCTTAAGCTTTATTGGACAGAACAAGATTGACTGTGAAATTAAGAAGTGTGTGGAGAGACTTGATACAGACTGGGAATTAAACTCACATTATTTACAACAGCACAGAGACCACATGCTGCAGTCTAGTCTCTGAGCATAGACTGTGCAGAACAGTAATGCTTACTTCTTACAGCTTTTCCTTTTGTTTTCAGCAGCTTCTCATTATTTATAATATTTATTAAATCTTTATAAAAAATATATTTCCATCTCTAACAATAACTGACAGTGTTTTTATATTTCCTCACTTGATTATGAAGCGCCTAAGCATGCTGCTGTCACAACATTTGGCTCATTTGGCCTCTGTTGGAGGACCTGTAGGAGGTTGTTTTGTCTAGTTTTATGTCATCACTCCCTCTTTTAGATCATCTGTGTTTTTATAGTTTATCTTCAGCTTTTGCAGTAGCCTCAGCCCTTCTTGTCTACACTCCCCAGTGGCAAAACAATACCACAATAACATATGCCTGTGTTTGGCGAAACACCAAGATATTTGTGCATAAAAATAATTATTCCCAAGGGCTGCCTCCTTCTTCTTCAAAATTTCAGTTTGCACACAGAACTCATTGAATATTATGAAATTTATTTGCATAGAAAGATTTCCATTGTCATATCATGGAAATTTTTAGAAACAGCATATAGAAGAAACATCATTCTGTGTCACAAAACTCAAAGGCTATACAGCATAACAAAACAGAAATAGGGCATTTTAGGGCAACAAAATCAAGTAAACATGTCATCCTAAAATTTACTCTTTTTCATATTTATTTAGAGTCAGGAGGAGTACCTAGCTGGATGAAGGGCCTAGAACATATGTTTAGATTAGGGAAAAAAAACAGGCCCTAAATAATAAAACCTAAACAATATAGAGAATCCCTCAGTTCAGGAATTTAACTTTGCTATGAGGTAAAAAACACTGCAACTTACCCAAAAAGAAAATTTGCTTTATAAATACATAGTGTCTGAGTACTTTAGTTCTGATCAGCAGGATTTTTTTTTTTTTTTTCAAAATCAGACTACGTTTTATTGCCACTGTCAGTGCACTGTCACAATACTACTTTCAAACTGAATTTCAATACTAAGGAATAGACTCAGTACTCAATACTGATTCTACACTGTTAAATGTCATTTTCAATATTAAATAATAGCACTTTCTTTTTTATTAGCATGTGGTGTTGTATCTGTGTAATCCCTCAGGTTTGTTCCATAGTGGTCCATCTAACGCAATTTAGGAAAGGTGTCCTATAAATGTGACTTTTTTTAGTATTGATGTTTGCTCAGATGAGTATCTAGTTTCAATACTTGTTTTAGTATCAGTACTTTTGACAACTCTACAGTGAACAAAATTTGTAAACTAGGATCTCGTGTTTGTGTTATGGTGCAAGAGAAAACAATGATAAACGATTGACGTCCAGACTAACTAACTGGATAAAAGATGCTGTGTTCTGTGGTAAAACTACTGCTGATTGAGTACACACACATGGCTACAATAGACTGAGCTGGCCACAGATCTCCAGACAAGGTTGAATGCTTAGATACTGAAGGTTTAAAGCAAACCATGGTGTTTTGTTTTTTTCTGAACTCTCCCAGACTTGACGTGTGTGGGCTCGTCTTTTATCAGGATTTTCACAGGGACATTTGTGTCGTGCAGAGAAAAGCGTCGCTTTGGCACGCGGCGGGGGACAGCACATTGTTGTGACGTGAATGTACAACTCCACAGGCTCCAACTCTTATCTTAACATAACCTTTGTAGCCCACACATGCTAATGAGACAGCTCAGTACCTGATCTGAAAATGCTAACAAGGTGGAAGGACATTAAAATCAAAACAAATGGTGATTATGGTTTAATTCATGAGGCTGTGGAGTGTTTTCGTTAAACTATTCAGTGGAAGTAAAGTGAAAAAAACCCCACAACACTGTGGAATGGCATTTAGATGAGTCATGAAAGATTTGAATGAGAGACTGAATATTCATATATTCAAATATCAGTGGAATAGTAAACAGAAAACAATTAGGCCTGCCACAACAACAAACTTTGAAGTGCAATATATGCAATAGATAGCAAAATCTATTTTATTAAAGCTGTAGTGCAGTATATAGCTCATTTTTGCTAGCATAAACTTTTTGTTTAGTGTAAAGAGAAAAGGCTTAACTAAAAAGCATTTCAAAGCAGTCAGCTCTGACTCTGTGGTAAACTCATTTGCTTTTCTATTCTTCCTGAGAGACACACAGGTTGAACTGTAACTTCAGTGAGCAGCTTTTCTTGCATTTCCAAATTATTTGCATTTCCAATGCAAGAAAATGGGGAAAATCTAATTTTCTTACATACAATTTAAACTGAAATCCTGTACAATTCATATCTACAGTACTATGCTGGGGATGGCCATAGACCTTGTTCACTAACTTCATGACAATTGCATTGTGCTTTACTACCAGGAACAAAATTGTGTATTTAAAAACACTGTTGTAATTTCATCCCATTTTCTGGTTTGCTCAGTGCTTTCAGTTCACATACTTCATTGTTGTGCACTAGTGTGAACCCAAAAATGCACTCATTGTTTTGTTAGGGGCCTGTGTTAGTCCATGGGGAAATTAACTTTACAGGGTGTGAAGCTCAGCTCCTAAAGCATGTTGTCTCCTTCCTCCTCCTTCTCTTCCTCCTCCTCCTCCTCATCCCCCCCCCCTTTTCTGCTTCCTCCTTTTCCTCCTCCTCCCTCTTCCTCCTCTTCCTCCTCTTCTGTCTGTCCCAATCACAACAATAACAGACAGCAGCAGCAGAAGCCAACATATGTTCTGCTCAGAAATACTCCTGTTTATCCCAGATCAGAGCTGCCGTGGAGATCAGGATCATGTACCGGTGAGGGCAAAGCTAGGGGTAAAAAACAGCCCAGGGGTAAAAGAAACTCATGTCCGGTCTGCTTAACTCACCAAGAGGCCTGTGTGTACTTATGCCGAATACTGCCAGATTCAAAACACTTTATTGTTAAAGAAGGGACTGTACTGAAAAGAAAAATGTTGACCCCAAATAAATACATTAAGATAAGATAAGATAAGATAAGACTTTATTGATCTCACACAGGAGAAATTTACTTGCCACAGTAAATTTCTATTAATAAATGATGGTTTACATAGAATTATTTTATGTTGAACCATAGCAACTACCTTTAATTTTATTCTGATCTGTTTAAAATATACACCCTCACATAGAATAAGATGTTCTTTGTTATCGTGCTAATTATCTCAATTAATGTGACTCTGTTGTTTTTTGTAGACTTTGAACTGTACGTACCTACCTCTTTATAAGTTGTTTTCTTGTTCATGCCATTTCTCCATCATAATTGACCTTGAGTCAGATGTTTGATGTGCACTGTGGGCCTAGGGAGCACTGCAATTTCAAATCCTGTGTGTGCAATTTGTACATATTGTTTTTGACAATAAAGCTGACTTTGAACTTTGAGTCTTTGAGGTACTTTTGGACAGTACCCTTGAACAAAACAATGCTATATAAAACACTATCAACAACCCATAAACCATTATGATATAGAATTGTTTCTAATATTAAAACTCATGATCCAACCTGAAGTCGTGTTTTGTTTCATTCACACATGTTTGAGCAATCCCCTTTTATTAGTCTGTCTACATCTCCAAAGCTCAGAATCCTCTGTTCCACCTTGTGATGCCATGATGTGGTAGTTTTCAAGTTACCAGCTACCTTTTTACCTTTAGTTCAGTCGAGGCAGGGAATTCCAGGGCTGAACTTATGCAAATGATTCTAGTGAAGGTCTATGGAGTTCAAAAACACAGTGTAGCACTTTTATATTACCACATGACATCACAGGTGGAACAGTGTTTTCAGTTTCAGAGAAGAACTCAAAATATGTAGGGTTTGTGTGTTAAACATGTGTGAATTGAACAAAACACAACTCCAGGTATGTTTGTGATGAGGAAACAACATTCTAACATTCTAAATAACGTAGATCAGAAAATGAGCCCTTTAATCATCAAGTAAAAGTCAATGTGCAATATCTGTCTCACAGTGAGATCAGTCTTCTCCTTCTTGTTTATATGATTCATACTTCAGCAGCAGATGTGTGCGATTACCTTTTGTGACAGATGTTTTTATGAGAGTTGATGATAATTGTGAGCCTTACTTCCTGTCAACCCTGTTCACTACAATGATTTTATTCCACCTAAACCACCTCTAAAATGAACTTCCTTTGCAGTTCATGGAGGAAATGAGACACTATTATAATAATGAATGGGATTGGAAGAGTTTGAGTACTTTGGGTCATATGAACTATTTGACTTTGCTACCCTTTTGACTGTAATGACCATTTGAAGGGTTGATTATGGGAATATGCTGTGAGTCACTGGAGCATAAAGACTCAGCGGTCCACTAGTCAGCCTTTAGAGGTGGGTTTTAGAGAGAGCTGAAAAGGTGCGGTAGTTAGGTGGTAGTTTATAAAAGATTTTAATGGTGTTATGTAATTTTCAAATGTCATTGACTTGTTACTTGAGGAATAATTTTTTCGAGGACATATTTGAAAGTGCAATGGGTGAAAATTTGATTTATACTGGAATGTATCTGGTTTCTCAACCTAAAATATGCTCCTCCAGTTTGGTTTTCCAGATCAGTATCCTGGCTTAAAGGTAAAAGGAGAAATTCAATTTGTCAACTGGACAAAGTTTATTTGAAACGTTTTTGACCAAATAAACTTGGTCCAATTGACAAATTGAATTTCTCCTTTTACCATGGATTCTACCTGGACGACTGAGGGATTCTTCACACATCCTGGCTTAAAGCAGATCTATTACGAAAATCATCTTTTTAGAGCTTTTAACCATGGCAAAAGGAGAAATTCAATTTCAACTGGACAAAAGTTTATTTGGTTGAATACAGTATGCAGCTCATCCAAGCAATGGTGGACACTGCCTATATCTGCCTGAAGGGAGGAGCTAACTACAATGAAATTACTTTGAAACTACCACACCTATTTGTTTACAGTTTCTGTTAGTTAGTTAGGTCTATTAGATATGCAGTGGGAGTGGGGTGTGGGATATTGTTAGCATAGCCATTCAGGGCCATAATGGGTGTTTTCACAACTCTGGCATCTTGCGAACAGCCCTGTTTTCACATCCACTGGGATACACTCACTAGTCTCTACTTATTTAGTTCTCCATGTATTTTCTGTTGGTGATACATGTAGGATTTGTCAGTGTTGCATAGTCATTTTGATACAAAAGAAAAGAAATCCACTGCTCGCTAGCTTGATCTGCAGCTATCCATCGGAGCTGCTGATGTTCATGGCGATGCCAGCTCCCATTGGGCACCAAGCGCAAGTCAGGTGAGTTTCTTTTATTAAAGGTCCCATGGCATGAAATTTTCACTTTCTGAGGTTTTTGAACGTTAATGTGAGCTCCCCTACCCTGTTTAGGCCCCCCCCATGGTTAAACATTGCGAAATGTCTAAACTGAGCATTTGCGATCCTTTTCTGCGTTACAAAAAATCGGAGCTCAAACGGGCGATTTTGAACAAGGCACCTTATTGACGTCAGATCGAAAAAAGAAATGCAAATGCAGTTCCACCCCCGTCTGTCTGAACTCAGCGTCTGTAAATCACGCCCAGAGAGTTTGGACTGCGAATGCGCTAGGCAATGCGATATGCGTTTTTTTATTTGCCTGGAGGCACGTCTGAATGTTTTTAGGCTCGGAAGTCCTTTATCTGAGCCTCTGGACAATTGAACAGCAGTGGTTTAATTTTATTTTATGTGGAAATGTGTTTATTTTTCAATGGAACGCTTCAAATCTCTCCCCCCGTGCAAAAACACGGAAATGGATCAGCTGAGAGCTGACAGCGGAGAGCGGAGAGTTTGGCCACGCCCCCACCCTCTACTATAGGCCAGCTCTTTTCTCCTCATTTGCATTCAAGCAACAACGCCCAGAATAAAGTGTTTGAGAGAGATATTTATGACTCTTTCTCATCTTATCTCTGTTTCTCATGCACTGAGTGTTGATTTTGAAGAAGGATTCATTTACAGTATTAGGGAACCATTAAGGAGCCATATAAAAGCATCAAGAAGTACCATGTCATGGGATCTTTAAGTTGTTTTAGATTAATATTGCAATTGAAAATGTGCAAATTATTAGATTATGATCCACGGGTGTCATAGATTATAGCAAGCGCAATAGGTCTTTAAGATCTGGGGAAGGCCTGTCAAGATAATTACTATTTCGACTTAATGTCAAAGTCAGTGTATGTTAGATGGAACAACATTTTTGAGGGTTATCTTCAATAATGCTAATGTGGTTTCAACATACAAAGATTTCAGATCTGGCTTTGCTGACAGCTGTTTCACCTGTCAATCTCACACTGCATTCCCTCACTTATGAACATGAGATAGTTGAACTCACCCTTTAGTTGAGAACTACGGCCTTCGGTTTTGAGAGGTTGATCCTCATCCCAGACTGCACTCATGCCTCAGCTCGGCAGAATAGAGGCCCTGAACACTCACCAATTGTTTTTGAGCATACTTTATCTTAAAACCATAAGTACATTGATGATTTCTTACTTTTTACCCTTAAAGATCCCATGACATGGTACTTCTTGATGCTTTTATATGGCTCCTTAATGGTTTCCTAATACTGTAAATGAATCCTTCTTCAAAATCAACACTCAGTGCATGAGAAACAGAGATAAGATGAGAAAGAGTATTTTTTCTCTCTCTGGAACACTCCATAATGGGCCTTGTTGCTTGAATGCAAATGAGGAGAAAAGAGCTGGCCAATAGTAGAGGGTGGGGGCGTGGCCAAACTCCGCTTTCGGCTCTGAGCCCTCAGCTGATCCATTTCCTTGTTTTTGCACGGGGGGAGAGATTTGAAGCGTTCCATTGAAAAATAAACACATTTCCACATAAAATAAAATTAAACCACTGCTGTTCAAAGGTCCAGAGGCTCAGATAAAGGACTTCCGAGCCTAGAAACACTCGGACGTGCCTCCAGGCAAATAAAAAACGCATTTCGCATTGCCTAGTGCATTCGCAGTCCAAACTCTCTGGGCGTGATTTACAGAGACGCTGAGTACAGACAGACGGGGGTGGAACTGCATTTGCATTTCTTTTTTCGATCTGACGTCAATAAGGTGCCTTGTTCTAACTCGCCCGTTTGAGCTCCGATTTTTTGTAACGCAGAAAAGGATCACAAATGCTCAGTTTAGACATTTCACAACTTTTAACCATGGGGGGGGGCCCTAAACAGGATAGGGGAGCTCACATTAACGTTCAAAAACCTCAGAAAGTGAAAATGTCATGCCATGGGACCTTTAAGCCAAGCAACAAAGATTCAGTACAGAAGCTGTGTCAAATTAAAGCTCAGAAACGTGAATATCTTAAAGCAGGATTACATCACAAGATGGCGGCGCGGACGCACGCAGCGGCCCCTTTCCGTATTGCACATTACTGCACATTTCACTGCTGCATCTTCCATTGCACATTTTTGATGCACACTGCACATTTTGGACATCTGTTAATAGGTATTTATTTATTCTTTTGCACTGATTTTAGATTTTTGTCTTAGAAGTTTTTGTTTTGTCTTTATATTGTATTTTGTACACTGTCTTTTTGCACTACCTGGCCAGAGAGAAACAAAATTTCGATTTACTTTATGTTGAACACATATAGCAGAATTGACAATAAAGCTGACTTTGATCTTTGAGGAGGGACCTCATTATCCTCAGAGTATGTAGAAGAGGGTTGTAACAAAACAACAGAGATAAGCAAAAACATAAAACAAGTTTGTTTCTGTGAGATACTTGAGTTCATGATGTAGCCACTTTCCTCTCAATATTCAGTATCCTTGTTCCTGTGTGGAATCTACTTAGAAATAAATCTTTTAGTTATTTTGGTTTATTTATATACCATTAGTTTATATATGAACACAACCCTATCAGGCTTTTTCTGTTTCAAATCCTTTTCTGTCCTGATTATACACTCAACAAAAATATAAACGCAACACTTTTGTTTTTGCTCCCATTTTTCCTGAGATGGACCCAAAGATCCAAAATTCACTCCAGATACACAACACTACCATTTCTCTCAAACATTGTTCACAAATCTGTCCAAATGTGTCACAGCGAGCACCTCTGCCCCACCGAGACAATCCACCCCACCTCACAGGTGCGCCACATCAAGATGCCGATCCGACATCATGACCAGTGGAAAGGTGCGCCCCAGACTGCCCACAATAAAAGGCCACCCTGAAATGTGCATTTTTTTTTTTTTGCTTTATTGGGGGTCTGGGGACTCAGAACCAGTCAGTATCTGGTGTGACCACCATTTGCCTCATGCAGTGCAACACATTTTCTTCGCATAGAGTTTCCTCTAAGCCAGTCTGTGTCCTTCTCATTTGCATTCAAGCAAGAAGGCCCAGAATGAGTTGTTCAGAGAGTGGATTTTTGACCATGTCTGTGTAAATGGGTCTTTCTCATGCACTGAGTGTTGATTTTGAAGAAGGATTCATTTACAGTATTAGGGAACCATTAAGGTACCATATAAAAGCATCAAGAAGTACCATGTCATGGGACTTTTAAAATAAACCCACCATTAAAATGACAGACTGTTCATTTCTTTATCAGTGAGCAGACCTACAAAATCAAATACTTATTTCCTCCACTGTACCTGGAGTTCTGTTTTTGTTTCATTGTTGTTTCATTCACACATTTAACACATAAATCATGCAGTTCCACCTTGTGATGTCATGTGGTAATATATGAAATGCTCCACTGTTTTTTAAACACCATACAACTTCACTAGAATCATTTGGAAAATTTCAACTCTGGAACTGACACTCTTTACTGAGCAAACGTAAAACCTTAAAAATTACCACTACATGACATCACAAGGTGGAACGGAGCATTTTGAGCTTTGGAGATGTAAACAGATGTAATGCCGTGTTACTCAAACATGTGTTCAAGTTCAAGTTCAAGTTTATTTCTATAGCACATTTAAAAAAACAACGTCAGTTGACCAAAGTGCTTCACATAAAAGATAAAAGACAAAAGAACATTTACATATATAACACAGTGTAAGGGCTATAATAAAAAAACTGACTAACTAGTATTAAAAGCCAGGGAAAAGAGATGAGTTTTTAATCTCGTCTTAAACTGCGTTACAGACTGAGAGGATCTGACAGGAAGAGGAAGGCTGTTCCACAGTTTGGGCGCTGCCACAGAAAAGGCTCTGTCCCCTCTCGTCCTGAGTCTAGTCTTGGGAATGACCAACAGAATCTGGTCGGCTGATCTCAGGGCTCTGGGTGGAGTGTAGGGCTCCAGTAATTCCCTCAAATAGACTGGACCCAAAGAGTGTAAACATTTAAACACAATTAGTAACATTTTAAATTGCACCCGATAGGGGACAGGGAGCCAGTGCAGGTCACACAGCACAGGTGTGATGTGTTCACGTCTCTTAGTGCCAGTGAGCAGACGAGCTGCAGCGTTCTGGACGTGTTGTAGGCGTTGCAGGGAGCTCTGGTCTAGCCCCACATACAGAGAATTGCAATAGTCCAGACGCGAAGTTACAAAAGCATGAATAGCTTTTTCAAAACCTGCACGAGGTAGGTAGGGCTTTATTTTGGCAAGGAGCCTCAAATGAAAGGAGCTGGACTTTATCACAGAGCTTATGTGCTTGTCCAGTTTAAACATGGAGTCCACAATCACCCCAAGATTCCTCACTGCAGGGAGACAGTAGGAGGACAGAGGACCAATCACACTGTCCTGACCAAGCAGTGGATTTGTTTTCCCAAACACAACAATTTCAGTTTTACTTTGATTTAAGTTTAGGAAATTTGCATTCAGCCAAGTCTGTACATCCCTGAGACAATCCTGCAGAGCTTTGATCGTGCTCTGGTTGTTATTTGCGGTCACTGGCAGATATATTTGAATGTCGTCTGCAAAACAGTGAAAAGTGACATTGTGCTTCCTAAAAACATCACCCAGGGGGAGCATGTACAGAGCAAAGAGGGCCGGCGCTAGTGTAGAACCCTGGGGCACACCGTATTCTAAGGGAGACACAGAGGAGGAGTACTGTCCTAAGTTTACAGAGAAAGTCCTGTCTGACAGATAAGATTGAAACCAACAGAGAGCAGTACCCTTTATGCCCACATGTGTCTCCAGGCGGGACAGAAGGATGCTGTGATCCACCGTGTCAAAAGCGGCTGATAGGTCTAAAAGCAGAAGAACTGCAGATTTTCCAGAGTCCACAGTTAAAAGCAGGTCATTAAAAACTTTTAAAATAGCCGTTTCAGTGCTGTGCTGGGATTTAAAACCAGATTGTGAATGAAACAAGACAACTTCAACAACTAACAACTTCACGAATGTTTTTGAGTAACAACGTTCAAACATAGTTTAAAGCTTGCATGAGTCAATTTAATCTTTCAATTGATAATGCTACTATTAACAACAGTAATTTCTCACAACTTTAACTTTAACTGTTTAATTAATTTTGTTGTCTTATTTCATGCCCCACACAATATCACATTTATAACTGTAGCAAAGTGTTACTCATCCACTCCAAATCAATATCTCACACAAACTACATAGTATTGCAACGAATATTACTAAAATTATCTTCTGCGTCAGTCAGAAAAGTCTTCTTCCTACACATTTCCTCTTCTTATAAAACAATTTCTTTTGTGCTCTTTCTATCTTTGAGTTTCTGAACACCTACTGGCTTCCTCTGCTCTAAGTGCCCACATATTCACCAATTCACAAGCATGTGTCTACACCTTCGCTCACTCATCATTTGAACTACTTTTATTGAGAAAATAGAAATAGAAAGTTCTTATTTCAGGACTCCTTCCAGTTCTAAATAAAGCCCTGAGTCGTACGTCATTGCTGCAGTGTAATGGATCTGTTATTGAGAGAAGTGTTTGTGACAGAGGAAGCCAGCCCTGACCAGGAGTGGGTAGTTTTTTTCTCTTTATGGGTTTGTATTTTGCAATCACAATCTCATGGGTATAGTGTTTGAAATGATAAAATTTAAACCTACATACTAATTGATAAAACATTTTTAGCTTTATACTCAAAAGTCATAGCTGTGATCCTAATCAGTACTTAATCAAAATTTGATATTCATTTGAGGAGTTATCGATACTGGAAACCTTATATGAACAGTTTTTGGATGGTCTATAAGATATGGTGATCTTATTTTGTGTTGAAAATTATATTCTCTCAAGTGTGTACTGCGATTGTGATCAAAATCATTATTGAGGATCAAGCCTGTTCCATAGTTTTGAAATATCATATGAGTTTAAAAAAAAAATGTTTGGAAGGTTGAAATACTAACATTTTTCATTTTTATCATATTTTTCTCTGAACGTTCTGATAACATAATCTTATATGTAATGCCACAAGAAATGTGGACGCAAATAGTAAGATAAAGAAGAGAGTGGGATGACAAATTTTAATGTAAAGTCAATTGGAGCCAGAGTCGATGAAGCTGGAAGCACGCCCATGAGCACTTCCTATTTGGAAAGCAGTGGCTAGCAGGTTAGCTATGTCCATTTATATACAGTGAACCCTCGCTCAATCGCGGTTCACTGTTCGCGGCCTCGCTGTTTCGCAGATTTTTTTTAAAATTTTTTTTTTAATTTTTTTTCAATTTTTTTTATAGTGTAACTTTTTTTTACAGTGTAACATTGTGTCCTGCGTCCTGATTGGCTAAGAGACTAAACGTGGACTAAACCAGGTTTAAACCAGGACTAAACAAGGTCTAAATCTGGACTAAACCAGGTCTAAACCAGGACTAAACCAGGTCTAAACCTGGACTAAACAGGTCTAAACCAGGACTAAACCAGGTCTAAACCTGGACTAAACCAGGTCTAAACCAGGGATGGTCACGCAAGGTGGTAGGGACAGAGTCTCTGATGTCCTTCACGAGAGCGCCTGGGTCACAGGAGGTGTGGCCTTTGTTTACTTGCACAAGCCGTACCATGGAAGAGCCAAGAATCAACACGGACGGGCCGTACATTTTGTATAAAAATAACTTGTGGCCGTCCACCTCTGGTTGAATGGATGACATGTTCCGTGATATTTTTAGTGCACACCTCCTGTTCCTCTGTTTTTGGTGTCTGCAGGGCTGTCCTCCACCTCAGCCTCTGACTCACACAGCTAGACACAGCTAATGTAACTGTGTGCCAAAACATGTACCATAGGTACCTCCAGCTTAGGTCCTGACCAAGCCGAAGCAAGAAGATCATGGAGATGGTCCCCGGGCGCCCTAATGTGTGTGCTATATATATATATATATATATATATATATATATAGGATGGGTTAAAATGCAGAGAAGAATTTCTCCAGTGTGAGATCAATAAAGTTCACTTCTTCTTCTGCTTTAAACTGCAGCTGCTTTATTTTTCTTTACATTGTGCTCGGCTGCAGGTCTATAAAAGTGCACTTACTTCACCCAAGCTCCATATAACCTCAAAGAGAGGGGTTGTTTGACAGTAAAAGTGCATCTATGTCTGGTGTTGTACATTGACTTACATGAAAAGAAAAAAAAAGTTACACTTTCCTATGGCAGCCAAATTATATTGATTTAAAAAAAACATTGAAAAGCACTGAAAATGTTTCTTTCATATTTGTGCGAATAATGTATGTATTTTACTATTAAAAAAGGACTGAAATGTATAATCTACCAAAATGAGCTATAACATGTATTATAGTAAGGGTATGTAGCCTGCTACATACCCTTACTATAATACATGTTATATAATGCACGTTCTTACTGGTTTATAAAAGATGCAAAACACAACTGAACCTGCTACCAATTCCTTAACCTGCAGGACACATACACTGCCTGACAAAAGTATTAGGACGATAGTCCTAGGGCCTAAAAAAAATAAATGTTGACAAAAAAACGATTTGTTGACAGTTCTAGACATGGGTAGGTAGGGAATTTATTTTATTTTTATTTTTTTTCCTGTGGGAATATGGACATTTTGAAATTTAATTTTATTGTATTTCCTTCCGCAGCAGTACTATTTCAATAAAGACTATAATTGACATTGGCATAATTTCCCAAAGCTATCTCAATGCTAAGAGCATATTCTATACTTAAGTATAGTCAAACGAAACTCCAACATGCCATGCGAAACCAGGTCGTTGACTGTACCAGAGTACATGTAGAATATATCTTACAAATACATGCTGATTTTGTATTGTTTTTTCTGTTCTTCTTTCAGATGGCAGTCATTAAATTTAGAAGCAGTAAACAATTTTGAATACTACATTTATTTAACACGGTGTTGACGTTGGTCAACTTAAAACTGGCACTGCATAATCTTAACAATTCACCGTGACCACGCATATGTCCAGCGACGCCGTCGCCATTGTTTTTATGGGTACAGACAGAGAATTTTACAGATCACAGAAAAACAGAAGCACATTACAGGGGGGTCCTCGGGTTACAATGTTGATTAGGGTGACCATATTGTATTTCACTGAAAAGAGGACACACTTCCAGCTCGCGTGCAAAATATTTATTTTTTAGAGTTTTTTCCCCCATTTTTAGGGGTTTTATGTGGGTCGGGGGCTTACTGTGCTTCTGAATTCCCCAGAAAAGATATGACCTGGATATACTGAAAAATAGCCCAAAACACTCACAAACAGTTGCTTTATAAATAATATATTTATTAATATAAGCAATCTTAAGGCTGACACTTACACCTTAGTTAAGAAAAAAGAAAAAAGAAAAAGAGAGTTAGCCTATCCTTCAATGTTCAGTAACCCCATTCTTCAAAATGTGTCTAATGGCTAATGAAAAAAAATATACAAATAATAGAGCGCCCTCGCTTGCATTCACCATATCTTCATTTTTTCCAGGTCGCACAAAGTATGTCGTGAGTTTTGAACTCGAGCTCTCACCCTGCACAGCTATTTTGTGTTTTGTTGTGGCGATATGAGCTTTCAGATCGTTGGACCCCTTATTCGCCACAGAGACGTAAGTCCCAGCTTTGCACACTGTGCATTCTGCCTCCCACTTGTCACGCCCCGGGCGAAAACAGGGGTACTTTTTTTGCAATTCATCCGTGAAACTGCATTTGCGTTTCGGCATTTTCTGTGTCTTCGCAGTGCGCCTACCTGCCTGTCAGCCTGCGAGTGAGCGAGCGAGTGCGTGCGTGCGTGTGCGTGCGTGCGTGTGTGTGCGTGTGTGCGTGTGTGTGCGTGTGTGTGTGTGTGTGTGTGTGTGTGTGTGGAGCGTGGCGTGGCGCGCTTGTTTGTGAATTAATGAATACACGTTCCGGGGTTCGACTCGAACTGGAGCGCGTTTCCAACGGAATCAAAAACCCGGACATTTGAAGGATTTTATAAACTCCGGCCGGACAGCCCGGACAGCCTCTGAAAAGAGGACATGTCCGGGCAAAAGAGGACGTATGGTCACCCTAAGTTGATCCGTTCTTAAGACTTCGCCCTACAACCACAACAAAGCGTATTCTTCCGCCGTGCGCCGTTCGCGTTTGTTTACGTCGCTTACCACGCTAAACCGCGTAAGACGGAATGACGCGTAATTTTTTTTTTTTTTTTTACCGTCGTAACCCGAGGACCCCCGTACACATTGCCCCGCGGAAATTGAAAAATACAGTAGGCTATTAGTTTTCTTTCTTTTTTTAACCGAAGCTTGTAAAATTAATTTGAGTATCAAATTTATTTTATTTTATTAAGTCCAATAAAATAATTTGGGTCGCATGCAAATCAACAGGGTCGGTCGGCAACCGGAAACTTAGATTTATTTTTTTTAGGCCTAGTCTTGTCCTGGTTTAGACCTGAGTTAGACCTACACTGCGTTGAGTCCCCATTTTTGCAATAATATACCTTTACATGTGATGAAATTTGCTTTAATATATCAATAAATTGATTTGTTGTCATTACCAGTACGTCTTGTTATCATTATTTATGAAAGTTCAGAAATACACTGCCTGACAAAAGTATTAGGACAATTATTGTCCTAATACTTTTGTCAAGCAGTGTACAGGGTCATTCCAGAATTGGAGGACATTTTATGTCCCACCCATCAAATATTAAATAATCCACATACAATATTTTGTTTGTTACAGTTTCTGAGTGAATTTACTTCTCCTGAGACCAAATCTAAAAAAAACTAAGAGAAAAGAATGCTTGAAAATAGTTTTTAAAATACCAAATAAGTCTGGAGTACCCCCCAAAATGCCATTTTCCTCTTGTCCCACCCCTCTAATGGCCAAATTGAATCTCAAATAAAACAGTTAAAATTGAATTGAAATTTCTTGTTTTTTCTATAATGTGTTTCATTGCCATCTCTTGCAACTGTGGGAACATTTGTTTTAATAGACATAATATTTCAAATAATAATTATTATTCATGGAACATGTGTCCCACAACATAAGATAAGATATGCCTTTATTAGTCCCACAGTGGGGAAATTCCAGTGTTGCAACGCACAGATCAAGAACAGCAGGAAAAAGTAACATGCAATATAATAAATAAATAAATAATGGCCTAGGATAATTTTAAAACTATACCTAAAAATAGACTCTAGATTATAGGTGAATATTTGTAAGTGCAGATACGTTGAATGACATGTTAACATTGTTCGTTGTACAGTCTGACAGCAGCAGGAAGGAAAGACCTGCGAAACCTCTCCTTCACACAGCGAGGGTGAATCAGTCTGTCACTGATGCTGCTCTCCAGAGCCGACAGAGCGTCCTGCAGGGGGTGAGACTCATGGTCCAGCATAGAGGTGACCTTAGCCAGGACCCTCTTGTCCCCCACCTTCTGCACTGAGTCCAGAGGACAGCCCAGGACAGAGCTGGACTTCTTGATGACCTTGTCCAGCCTCTTCTTCTCCCTCTCTGTGATGCTGCTGCTCCAGCAGACCACACCGTACAGGATGGCTGATGCCACCACAGAGTCATAGAAGGTCTTCAGGAGTGGCCCTCTCACTCCAAAGGACCGTAGTCTCCTCAGGAGATAGAGCCGACTCTGGCCCTTCCTGTACAGTGCGTCTGTGTTATGAGTCCAGTCCAGCTTATTGTTCAGATGAACACCCAGGTACTTGTAAGAGTCCACTCTCTCAATGTCCCTTCCCTGGATGTTCACTGAGGGGGCAGTAGAGTGGCGTCTGCGGAAGTCCACCACCATCTCCTTGGTCTTCCCTGCATTGATGATGAGGTGGTTCCGCTGACTCCAGTCCACAAAGTCCTGTATTAGTCCTCTGTACTCTCCATCATCGTCATCCTTGATGAGACCAATGATGGCGGAGTCATCAGAGAACTTCTGCAGGACGCAGCTGTCCGTGTTGTGTCTGAAGTCTGCAGTGTAGAGGGTGAAAAGAAAGGGCGCGAGGACAGTGCCCTGGGGCGCCCCCACACTGCAGGTCAGGAGGTCAGACACACAATTCTTGGCTCTCACAAACTGGGGCCGGTTTGTGAGGTAGTCCAGGATCCAGTCTGCCAGGTCACAGTCCACACCGGCGGTCTCCAGTTTGTCCCTGAGGAGCAGTGGCTGGATGGTGTTGAAAGCACTGGAGAAGTCAAAGAAGAGAATCCTCACAGTGCTGCCGGGGTTCTCCAGGTGAGACAGTGAGCGATGCAGCAGGTAGATGACGGCATCCTCCACTCCGATGCCAGGCTGGTACGCAAACTGCAGCGGGTCCATCGCTGAGCTCACGGTGGAGCGGAGGTGGCCAAGGACCAGTCTCTCCAGTGTCTTCATCAGGTGGGATGTTAGAGCCACCGGCCTGAAGCTGCTGAGGTCTTTAGCGTGCGGTGTCTTAGGCACTGGTACCACACAGGAGGTCTTCCAGAGTTGTGGCACCACCCTCAGCTTAAGGCTCATGTTGAAGACATGCTCCACAACTCCGCACAGCTCGTCTGCACAGGACTTAAGGAGCCTGGAGTTGATGCCGTCTGGTCCTGCTGCCTTCCTCGGTCTAATCTTCTTGAGCTCCTGTCTCACCTGGGCTGCAGAGAATGACAGTGGCCGGCTGGGGGGATGGGTGAGTCCATGTTTGGTGGAGGGCTGTGGAGCAGAGGTAAAGGTGTGAAGAGGAGCAGGAGTTCCCCATTGTCCAGCTGGGGAGGTGGGAGCTGGCAGCTGGGTGGGGGGAGGGGTGCCGGGTGATTGATCAAATCTCCTGAAGTGAGCATTGAGGTCATTCACCCACTGCAGGTCCCCCTCCATCTGGGCAGGAGGTGCTTTGAAGCCTGAGATGGTCTTGAGACTTCTCCACACCCCCTGGATGTTCCTCTCCTGTAGCTGTCGCTCCATCTTCCTCTTATGGCTGGCCTGGCTCATTCTGATTTCTCTCCTCAGCCTCTTCTGTGCAGCCTTCAGCTCCTCCTTGGTCCCTGACCTAAAAGCTCTCTTCTTCTCCTTCAGCAGAGCCTTTATGTCAGGGTTAATCCATGGTTTATTGTTTGAAAAACACCGCACCGTTTGGGAGGGAACGATGTTTTCAAAACAAAAATTTATGTAGTCCGTGATGCATAAATTTTTGTTTTGAAAACATCGTTCCCTCCCAAACATGCACGCAACCCTGTTACCAGAACATTTTTTCTTCTTCTACCATTGGTAGAAGAAGAAGAAAGCAGTGAACGACATGATCCCCTGGACTTGACATTATCAAACAGTTTTCCAAAAGAATGGACAGAGCAAAGGTTTGTCTTCTCTTCTATTTTTCATAACATTGTTATCCTTGATTGGATGTCTCACTCTACCTCATGCAACCCTGTTATGCAAATGATCAGAATAAGACAATTATTATTATTTTTTTCCTTTACGTATTTGCATAAATAAGTTTTTCCTCTTGATTAGTAATAACAGCTAGCTAAACAGCTAGCTTCTATTCCTGAGATAAAGCGAACATTAGTGCGGATTTGCAACCCTGTTACCTGCAACCCTGTTACTGTGATGAGAGTAAATAAATAAATAAACCATATAAATTATATCATAAAAATTTTACCAATGACCGTCAGCTGAGCTAATCAAGCATTTGATAGTTTATTACCTATTATTGATGAATATGTAGCAGAAAATCAGAAAAGTGAAGGTTTATTTTTCAAGAATTTTAAAGCCAAAATGTCCTCCAATTCTGGAATGACCCTACACATATTTTTCTCATTCTCAGATCTGATTAATTCTAGGTTGTAGATGCTAGTGTTTATGTTATGGGGAGTATTTACAGTAGATCCAAGAGAGTCTTTTTAGGTTCAAACCAGGGTTTTGGCATTGAAACTGGCAACCCATATGGTACTGGTAGATTCATGTGAGTCTCCTGATTTCTGATTGAATAATCATCTTAAGAACCCAAACATTAAATGAAAACATCAGTCACTTGGCCTCAGTGGCCATTGTTGTCTAATTAATAATAAACCAAAATGTATACCTCCTACAGTATCTGTGGGTCATGATCTCTCCTCTCTCCCTCTCCCTTTTTCCTCTTAATCTCTCCCTCTCTTTCCTCTCCCCATCTCATAGTCTCTTCTCACCCTCTCTCTTATCCCTCTCTCATCTCCCCCTCTTGATGAGAGAGCGATATCTCCTCCTTCCCTTCTCTCCCTCTGTCCTTGTCCTGTCTTAAACTGCAGCGATGTGAGATCACACACGTCCATCCTGTTTCCCACAAAATCACCACATGCTCCTTGGGTTTAAATTTGGTGCGTACGTTAGCCACGCTCCTCTCTGGAGATTAACTGCTTTAAAAACTTACATGTATTAGTTTTGCCCCTGAAGGTTTTTTTTCTTAGCTGGAACAAGCCTTTTGGGCATTTGCTGTCCCATAATTAGAAACTACTAATAATCATCATAAAACATCCTGTCTGAATCATGTAGCCTTCTAATCCCTCTCCTCGTCAAGAGCTATTCTGAAGAATGCAATTTCATATTTTTCACTTTCTCTGCAATAGTCAAACCCTTAAGTCTGCAGATGAAAGGTGCTTGATTTGTAAAGCATCATCTCTGTTATTGTGTAGTGAGGGTGGTGTACATTTTTGTGGTTATAAAAAGCCCTGAATAGCCTGGTTTCATGTTGGTTTTGAATACCTCTGCAGTTCTATCTCCATGTTGCCTGACTCTGGACTCTGCATTTTCACTATAGCCTGCTGTGCCCTATTTTCTGCACCCAAGGGACGACAGTAGTCATTGTGAGCCTGTGGAGCCCACCCAAAATACAACAGAGGAGAACACCTTGTATGTCTAAAGATATATTGACTGCCAGTGGAGTAAGAGAAAATTGCTTTTGAAATGAGAAAAACTTGATTATGTTGCTTGAAACAAGGAAACCAATTTAAAAAAAGAATACAGTGAACCCTCGCTGTATCGCGGTTCACTCTTCGCGGCCTTGCTGTTTCGCGGATTTTTTTTTCCAATTTTTTTTTTTTTTTTTTCAATTTTTTTTATAGTGTAACTTTTTTTTACAGTGTAACATTCTGTCCTGCGCCCTGATTAGCTAAGAGACTAGACCAGGACTAAACCAGGTCTAAAGCAGGTCTAAACCAGGTCTAAACCAGGACTAAACCAGGACTAAACCAGGTCTAAACCAGGTCTAAACCAGGTCTAAACCAGGACTAAACCAGGTCTAGACCAGGGATGGTAGGGACAGAGTCTCTGATTTCCTTCACGAGAGCGCCTGGGTGACAGGAGGTGTGGCCTTTGTTTACTTGCACGAGCCATGGAAGAGACTGAGTGCGAGTCGGACCATGGAAGAGCCAAGAATCAACATGGACGGGCCTGGCGCCTGGCCGCGCGGCGTCCGGGGGAGCCACATTCGAGGGAGCCGCAGCGGGGAGAGGACACTCGCGCGCACAGAGGAGACAGTGGCTCTTCCCCGTGAGAGGACGAGAGGACGAACCCGACCCCGTCCTAGAGAACTGTGGAGTATTGGCGACGCATTGATAGCGGTCTGATTTTGGAGCCGGGGTGAAATGCAACCAACTCTTGTGAGCGCAGGTTGGTCTTACCTGGTCTTGTGGTGCTCAGAGGCGTCTGTTAGCGGTTCGGCACTGTTAGCATTGGCTTGAGTCTTGCCCAAAATGATATCCAGGTCGCTTTCCACTCGACTTTCGCACATGGCATGGATATGTGGTACCAAAACAAACACACGTGTCCGCGCGCACGTGTCCGCGCACACGTGTCCGCGCGCACGTGTCCGCGTGTCACGTGCCCCCCCCTCCCACTATTAATATATTTTAATGAAAATCTACAAAAGTTTGAGTGTTTAAACAAGAGAAAAATGTTAATACCAGTCTCAGAAAGGTGTATAATGTGTCTGGTGAAGCGTTTTCAGCCTTAAAACATGTAGAATAATTGTAAAATATAAAATTGTCCTACTTCGCGGATTTCACTTATTGCGGGCTATTTCTGGAACCTAACCCCCGCGATAAACGAGGGTTCACTGTATATTAAAATGTATCGAAACAAGTTACAAATCAAATTAAGCTATTTTCAAGTAATCAGAAATTTTGACATTTCAATATATTCCCATCCGTGGTTGAGCTTGAAACCAGTGGTAGAAGAATGTGAGGGCTTTCTCCTAGTGGCCCATATATAGTTAAATCACACAGGAGAGAGATGCTATGTATTGATGTAGATAGCAAGTTACACGTTACAATCTTTGCAATGTATACAGCCTTCATTAGCCTTCACCCACCAATCTCTCAATAACACACGTATGTGAAGTGTCCTCTTCTATACACTGTCAGTACCATGTATGGTACAGTATCAGTACAGAGGAGTGAATGTATTAGCTAATGAAAGTAATAGGAGTCAGTCTGGAGGAGGTTATGGACTTAAAAAACACAGAGAAACACTTTTTGTTTACAACCTGAAAATGGAGACACTAAAAATTCTGAATGAATCAAACGTGTGACATAACTGTTGTTTTAGCAAAGGAACCCTTTCATTTCCACATGTGAACCATTAACTGATGTAATGAAAAGTCACCTTCATTCAGGGGTTACATAAGAACTCAGCCCCAGTTCCCAAAGATGGTGTTGATCTGCAGAAACTCTGATGTGATTAGTCCAGTCCAAACCCCACAGGACCCTGTGTCAGAGCAAAGGAAACATGGCGCCTGTGTTCAAGAGGCTGCCAGCTCCATTACAACTACTTGCCAAAAGTTAAATTACTAATAGAGAATTTAACCTTTTTTTAAAGCAGTAGAAAAGTACTGACCTACGTATGTAAAGATGTGATAATGCAGCAAGTTGGATATGATTTTCCTAATTATGGCATTTGAGAACAATATCCAGAAAGAGTTATTCACACAAATCATTACTTTGTTCATCTATATTTCCAAAATATTCTATATACCAGGGGTCTTCAACGTTTTTCAGGCCAGGGACCCCCAAACAGATGGCGAACTGGGCCAGGGACCCCCTACTATATATACGGCATAGAATTGTGTTTTATATTAAATTGAGCTTAGTGTCATGTATAAACATTGCTACTCTGTTATGGTACATCCAATACAAGGAAATAATACACAGGTTAATATTGTATTTTACACTATAAAATATAAAATTCTATTATTTTAAAGTAAAATCAACCGACCCCCCTGCAGTACCTCCGCGACTCCCCTGTTGAAGACCTCTGCTATATACCATTGACCTCATGCTGTGTTTTTAGAGCCATGCATACATTTATTATATGATACTCTGGCTGAAAATAAGCTGTCCGTATTATATAATGCTATACTTATAATTCTATCATAATGGTTTTCTGTTAAGGTTGGCTCAGCGCAGTGGGGATTCACAATATGCACTATTTATATGCATTTTCCACATATGCAGCCAACTGTATGGAACATTGGGCACTATAATAGATGCATGTGAACAATCTGAGCCAGATCTATTAAGGTTTTTCATGTAATATTGTGTGTCTCTGTATAATATTTTCACGATATGCATCTCACACTACGATATTTACAGTGATAGCTTGTGGAAGCTATCAGAATTGTGAATATACTTTTTCCTTTTGATTTAAACATGCTTTATTCTTGTAGTCTGCAATGAAAATAAGCAAAGGATGATGGTGTTTGTAGTTCCGTTTTTTTCCCCCCCTGAATTCATAACAATGAATCAACAAAGAAAGTTGAAATTCGATATATTGGGATGGCCCCACGATATTATAGTGAGACTTTTGACAATACGACATCACAATATTTCAGATATTGTTACATCCCTAGTTTTCATAAGTTTGATATCTATTGTTGAAATGTAATGACATAAACATGGCATTAGGCCTGTTGACAGAAATGTGGAGGCCTGGGACAAGAAGACTCACATGGGCCCCCCCCCTCTAATATAAAATAATAGGAAGAGGATCCAATTCTGGGTCCCTAAGATGCTGGGGCCCGGGACAACAGACCCCTTTGTCTCCAGCTGTCTATTTCCCCTGCATGACATTATCTTTTGTATTCTTATTCCAGCTGCTATTATGACTTCACTCTCAGTCATTTAAATACAACAGAAGATGGATCTCTGTTTATGATTGCTCCAATTGCCTTTTTATTAGTGGATCATAAATGAAACGATTTAACAGGCACGTTTTAAATAACACAGGAGACAGTGGAGCGTAACAAAAGCCAGCTCCAGGCCAAACCAAATATCAGTCTGAACGCCATACACACAAGACAGTAACTGAAAACCCATCTGTGTAATATCTACCAGGAATAACAGTATTTTGACGTGTCTGCTTATTTGTTTGGCAAAATATAATGTTTAATGGATAAAATGTTTCTTTTGTTTTGTATTCTGATGACTCACTTAAAAGGACACTATGTAACTTTCCAGGAGGAGGTCACGCCACTTTCTTGTCTCCATGATTCACTATCATAAGAATGGTATTTTTGAAAGAGCTATTATCTGTAAGTCCTCTGTTGTTGTTCAGATGAAATATGTAGCCTCATTCTTAATTAAACAAACATGGCTAATGGCTAATTATCCAGAGTACGGACTAATAATCTTGACTGAAACAGAGCAGCTCTTTTGTTCTCTGAAGAGAAGAGAAGTTAAACCCTCTACGTGTTGTGCGTCATACGAAACACAGGAGGGGTATTAGAGGGGCTGTCAGCGCTGAAGTGATTGGAGTAAGCCTAATAAAAGAGTTTTAATTATGCCATTTGATTGAGCTGTATTGTTTAGGAAGGTAGCAGCACTTTTCAGCCTTGTTAACCACTGTTTCACAGACACCTTTTGTCTGTTCCTCTATTCTTGCATTGTGATACGTTAAACATTATATCATTATCTTCATCATCTTATAATAATGTGGTGAAATATATAACTTTTTGTTTGGGGCTCTGTCACCTGCTTGTTTCTATGGATATGTCATTGCTCTGCATGGAATGATCCACAGTATATTTAATAGCTCTACCTTACATTTATTTGATTGCAGGTGGTTTTATAGCTCAAAAATACCTCTTAAACAAGCATTCTGGTTGTATGTGGGGTTGATCCTCCACAGATCTGACCTGTAAATTGGTCAGGTTTGGTCTCCAAGAAGATAGAAAAGTTTAATACCATACTGTGAAACATTCCAGGCAAAGCAATAACATCTGCAGAGAGAAAATTATTTGACAGACCCTCCACCAGAAAAGTTACACAATGCAACTTAAATGCTTCAATCAAATAACACAGAAATACTTTTTGACAAAACAGTACAGACACAAATCTTGCATATGTATAATATAAGCCAACACAAGAGAAACTTAAAATTAATATAATATTTTGTCTTTTCTCACAAAATTATCTGTTCATAAATGAGTGTCCTTGAACTGCTAATTATTACAAGCAAAGCTTTTCTCATTTATATGTACGCAGACCAAAATGATTGGTTTAATGGACTTGAATTTGGGTTTTAATCATGACGTATATTTGCACATTTGATTTGCACATTAAGATTATAGGTTTTCTTATCCGTTAAATTTGTTTTTATTATCTTTTGAATTAACTTTACTGCAGCAATGTTTTTATTTTGTTTGCAGAGCTTATCTTTTCACTTATTTCTTTGCAGTCCAATAAATCAAAAACCTCCCCAATTCATCTGACCACTTCCTGCGCAGGAGGTCAGCCACTGTTCCCAGCCACGGCACATTTCCCATGATTCCTTTCACCATGAGGCTCTCCCCTGGGCATGTATTCATCTACTAACACCAACCCTCTTTGCTCCATAGACGCCCAGTGCATTCTGTTATTACGATTGTCTGGGAGAGCCCATATTGCCAGGGGAAATAACCTTGTCATTTCATATAAGTTTGAACTGTTAATGTTTCTATGGTGTTGGTTCAGTTCAGATAACGCTGTAAAATCTAACACTAGGGTTAAATTGCATTCAGCTACTCACAGCTACGAATCTGTGGAACTTAATGATTGTGGTAAAGTAACAGCTACTTTCAGGGCGAAAAAAGCACATTACTTGTCAATTAGACTAAGGTCAACTTGAATGAGACAAGAAACTTCAGCAGTGACATATTATTGCCAAGAGTTCAGCTCCATTTCCCAGTCTGTTCTGGTCCTTCTTTTGCTTCCTCCCTGTTTTTCCTACAGCCGCCACTCATTCCCTAATCATCCCAGGGCGATCTCTCTACACTCCCTCTGTTCATTCAGTCATTGCCAGATTACACCTGTATACCTGTTTTGTTTTTTCCAGCATTTTTTGAGACCTAAGTGCAGTGGCCTTGGTTGAGTTGACATGGAATGACCAAGCTATATTTTTTTGTTATGTGTGTTATGATGTGTTTTGAACTTAAGCTGAACAAAAGTTTTGCTATGTTTTTTTCAAAGACTAATAAATACAGTGAACCCTCGTTTATCGCGGGGGTTAGGTTCCAGAAATAGCCCGCAATCAGTGAAATCCGCGAAGTAGGACAATTTTATATTTTACAATTATTCTACATGTTTTAAGGCTGAAAACGCTTCACCAGACACATTATACACCTTTCTGAGACTGGTATTAACATTTTCTCACATTTTTCTCTTGTTTAAACACTCAAACTTTTGTAGATTTTCATTAAAATATATTAATAGTGGGGGGGGGGGGGGCACGTGACAAGCGGACACGTGTGTTTGTTTTGGTACCACATATCCATGCCATGTGCAAAAGTCGAGTGGAAAGCGACCTGGATATCATTTTGGGCAAGACTCAAGCCAATGCTAACAGTGCCAAACCGCTAACAGACGCCTCTGAGCACCAGTCCTCACCACAAGACCAGGTAAGACTAACCTGCGCTCACAAGAGTTGGTTGCATTTCACCCCGGCTCCAAAATCAGACCGCTATCAATGCGTCGCCAATACTCCACAGCTCTCTAGGACGGGGTCGGGTTCGTCCTCTCGGCGTGATGGGGAAGAGCCACTGTCTCCTCTGTGCGCGCGAGTGTCCTCCCCCCGCTGCGGCTCCCTCGAATGCGGCTCTCCCCGCTGCGGCTCCCCCGGCCCGTCCATGTTGATTCTTGGCTCTTCCATGGTCCGGCTCGCACTCTCTTCCATGGCTCGTGCAAGTAAACAAAGGCCACACCTCCTGTCACCCAGGCGCTCTCGTGAAGGAAATCAGAGACTCTGTCCCTACCATCCCTGGTCTAGACCTGGTTTAGTCCTGGTTTAGACCTGCTTTAGACCTGGTTTAGTCCTGGTCTAGTGTCTTAGCTAATCAGGGCGCAGGACAGAATGTTACACTGTAAAAAAAAAGTTACACTATAAAAAAAAAAAAAAAAAAAAAATTGGATAAAAAAATCCGCGAAACAGCGAGGCCGCGAACAGTGAACTGCGATACAGCGAGGGTTCACTGTATTCAAATCCTTGTGTACCTGATGCAGATCTAAATGGCATTATTGTAGAATAGAACTGTTTTTTACTCTAACTTGTGTATAATAAGTAACTCTGAGAGAGTGGCAGCAGGGTTCAGTAGCTCCTGGGGTTTTTACCTGAAAAAAACTACTTTTTTGAAGTTACTCTTGTTTGCACTTTAAGATTTTATTTTATTTGTATTTACTTTCTCCATCCAATAAAACACTCACCATGTTGTTTGGGTATTTTTGTAATTTTTTCTTGATTTTTGCTAGCCTCTTTGTTCTTTGGTGTGTGGGTCAGCAGTCCAGGCCTATTGTGTATTCCCGAGAGCACCTTATTTCACTGTCCAAGTCCCCAGTGCTGCCTGGACTTAAACCGCACATTCCTGTGAAACTACGGATGACGTGCAGAGGATGCTGTGCTGGAGTGAAAGTAAAACAGCGTAGAAGGAAATTCAAGCCTGCTGTTCCCTCAGTTCTGATGGGGAACGTAAAGTTACTGGGAAATAAGATGGACGAACTGTGTGCGCTTGTTCGGACCCAGAGGGAGTATGCTGTCAGCAGTATCATGTGCTTCGCGGAGACCTGGCTTCATACAAACTTCCTGGACAACAGTGCATCTGTACCAGGCTTTAAGACAGTGCATGCGGACCGAGACACTCTTTAGCAGTAAGATGAAGGGCAGGGGATTGCTGTGAACGAGAGGTGGTCTAGTCCTGGCCATAATTATTACTGTGAAGGAGTGTATTTGCTCACTGGACATTGAACTTATGGTTTGGGAATGCCGCCATGTTATTTACCAAGGGAATTTACTTCTGTCCTGTTCATTGGAGTTTACATTCCCCCCTCAGCGGATGAAAATGCAGCCTGTGACAGAATACACACTGTGGTCGCTGGGCTGCAGTCAAAACACCCAGGCTCTACTAATGATTTCTGGAGACTTCAACCATGTTTCCTTCACATCACTTCATACTTCACCAGTATGTGGGTTGTAAAACTCGGGGCAGTAGAACTCTGGACTTGCTGTATGCCAATTCTAAGGAGCTGAAGGATCTACTTAATAAGAAGAAGTGGGCCTTCAACTCTGGTGACAAGGACAAGGTGAATAGTGTTCATAGCTGGGAGCCAGAGAAAATAACTGGTTTGAGAGGGGACTTAAAGAGGCTATTTTTGTCAAGAAAAAGAATCCTTCCTTGAACAGAAATGGAGGTCTCAGACATCATTTGTCTCTCATCTATAACTCTATCCTCACACCTAATTCAAAACAGACAGAGAAAACAATAGGGTTAGCCAGGTTCTGCTAACAAGACCCCCCACGCCCACTGCATATTGAATAGGCTTTGTTCACTAACAGAATCTGAAAACAAATAAGTGTGATAGTTTCATAGTAATTTCATTGTAGTTAGCTCCTCCCTTCAGACAGTTTTTAAGCAGTGTCCACCAGCACTCTAGCCAGAACTGAAGAAGCAGCTTGGATGAGCTGCTAAATGTATTCGACCATTTTATTCTATTTTATCCCGCTCCAAGTACCGAAGCAATTTCCTAATGTTGTGAACATGTTCAAACATATGGTAATAAAACCTTTCTGATTCTGATTCTGATTCTGAAACTTTTGTCCAGTTGATAAATTGAAATTCTCTTTTGCCATGGATTGTACCTGGATGACTGAGGGATTTTACACGCATCTCACCGGGATAGTGTTAAGGGCTCTATGAGGATATTGTTTTTCGATTTCTTCAGTGCCTTTAAAGGGATATGCCACCCCCAGGTCAAATTTGGGCATGCGGAAAAACAAAGCCGAATCACACAGCACGCTGCCAGGGGAATCCCAGTTACGCACCAGGAAGGGAGTTCCCCTGTTGCGCAGCATGGTGCGTTTGTTTTTCCGCACTGAAAAATAGTTCCCACCCAAAATGACCAAGGCAAGCTCTCCGTGTTGATTTGCACATTTATTTGCACTCGATATGAATGCGCACTACACAGAAAGTAATTGGGAAACGCATCGAGCAAATTAATTCCTTTTGGCCGAAATCTTTCTCTGGCGCCGTTAGACTCCAGTCTAACGCGGAGGAGCAGCAGATACCGCGGCGGTCAGTGCTGACAGACTCGGACAATGGCTGGGTGAGCAGGAAAACGCTTTCCACCACTTATTTTAGTCTCTGGACTGTGGGGAGATGCCCAAATTTGACCTGGGGGTGGCATATCCCTTTAACACAATCCAGCTCATGGATTCTCATGAATGAGAAGCTGCTCAGGATGGGTGTCAGCTCCTCCATGGATTAATGACTACTTGTCAGGCCGGCCTCAGTACATGCGACTGGGGACCATCCTGTCTAACACTGTTGTCAGTAATGTAGGACTCCCCCAGGGTACACTTCTGTCTCCATTCCTGTTCACTGGTAGCCAGTGCCCTGTACTTCGCTGTGGTCTGCTGGGGGAGCAGCACCAGTAAAAGGGACATTGGGCGAATTGACAAACTGATCCATAAAGCTGGTCACGTGATTGACTGTGAGCTGGAGGCATTTATCACAGTGAGGGACAGGAGGACATTGGACAAACTGCTCTCCATCATGGACACTCCTGCTCACCCACTGCACCAGACCATAGAGAGACAGAGCTCATTCTCCAATAGGCTACATTCATACCATACTCCATACAACTGTATAACAACTCACCCTTATGTAACAGATAACCTTATGCTCTGACAATCATCATATCATTGCACTGCCTTTCTTGTCTCTTGTATATAGCTGTGATTTTATATTGTATTACTTAATTTTCAATTTTATTTTGATTTGTACATATACATTTATTTATATAATTATGTCTTATTTGACACCTGTCTTTTTTGCTACTTATTTAGAAATTATTATTACCTTCTTTTTTTATTCATTTTTATTATATTGTGATGAGTGAGCTACTGTGTCCAAATAATTTCCCTTATAGGTCAGTAAAGTTTGTCTAAGTCTTACTTGCTCAAGTCAAGGCAGTTTCCATGGTTTTAACAAGTAAGATTAACTTACACTTAAAGTAAAGGTTACTACATATTTCAGATTTGAGGAACTGACTGATTAGTTGGCACAGCTTCACAACATGAGCTCTGTGAATGAAAACTAAAGGAAAACTTTAACTTGCTATGCCTAGTTTGATGAAAGAGGAATTTACTTTACACTACACTGAGGAATTACTCGTAAGATCAGCTTTAGATTCACAGTCCACTTTAGTCAAATGTTTCAAGGCAATTGGTTTCCTAGATTTTTTCAAGTAAGGTCTACTTATAAGATTTTACAGTGCAGAGCTGATTGATAAGGAAATATTATTTCTGGTTGAATGAACTCCTTTACAGCTCTGTCCCAAATATGTACACTTCTGTATTTGATCCCCCGAGATTCCTCAGCTGTCAGTCCTATATATATTAACAGTGCATCAGGGCTGTGCTAAAATGTGTCTGTCAAGTCTAACCCAAAATGTCAATGGACCATGAAAATAACCAGTTAAGGGCAGAAATTTCACTTAATACCCTTGTTTGGAAGATTGCACTGGATGTTTCTGTCTCTTATAACTTTATTTAGAGCCAATATATTGGTTATTCTAAGTCTGCATATCTCCAAAACAAAAAAAATATGATGAGCATTTTTTAAAGGTCCTATATTACACAAAATTTATTCTTGTGAGCTTTAGGCCATGTTATAATGTTGTTACCACCTCAAAAACATATCTGGAGTTGTGTTTTATTTCATTCACACAGGTTTGAATAAAGCTCTACATCACCAAAGCTCAAAATCTTCTGATCCACCTTGGGATGTCTTGAAGCGGTAGTTTTCCTAGTTAACAGCTACCCACAGTGGAGCACTTCCTGAATTGCCACATGACATCAGAAGGCGAACAGAGGGTTTTCTGTTTCAAAGAAAAACAGCCTAAATATGCACATGTGTGAATGAAACAAAACACAACTCCAGGTCTGTTTGTGATGAGGAAACAACATTATCACATAGATCAGAAAATAGCTTAATATGGTCCCCCTAAGACAAATCTGTGGCTTGACCTGGACTAAACCAAGAATAAATCAAGGCTAAACCAGAACAGGGTGAATGCTTTTGTTGTAAAATGTCTAACTGGTTGATAATATATTGCAGTAAGAACCTCATTTTACATGCAAATATGTGTTTTATAAGTAGTACTGTTTCGCTTGAGGTTTGAGGACTTACAGTAACAGTAAGTTTTTTTTCCTTTGAAGACAACTCTCCCGCCTCATGCCACTCTTTGATTTTCATTGTTGCTCTTTCTCTGTACTTTTAGTGGGAGTGATTTACTCCAGTAGCAGCAATCTTTAGTCTCCCCACATGTCCAATGATTTACATCCAGGGTTTAGTACACACTGTCCGCCTGTACGCCTCCATGGGCAGGGCTCAAAAGATCACACACATTTTCTCACTTTCTTCTCAAGCAGTTGCAAATTACAAATCAATCCATCACCACAAAGCTATAAGAACAAGGAGCTGATTCTTAGGATGTGTGATAAGACCTGTCCAAGTGGATTACAGGTTCTTATGTCACAGCTATTACTGGAGCCTTAGACATAATCAATCTTTGAAAAGGTTTATAGCCAGGATCTAAGCATGGCACATTCCTGGAAGTATTTTAAACAACATGGATATTTGAAGTTTAATGTTGAGGTTCAATCTGCACAAACTGCTGGATTTATTGTTAGCATGCTATCATCAAGATACTGTAAATTCCACACATTTTCTTGTATTGAAGTAATGTTATGACATGTCATGTGAAGTAGAGTTTCAAATGTAATTTCATTTGATGATAACTAACCACTCAAGAACTTAGAAAAAGGTGGATTCCTATCACGCATTGTATTTTAAGGCTCTTTTTCCATGGACTTTTGAGTTCAAATATAGCTTATGTTTAATTTAAAGAAAGAAAAAAAAATCATAATGTTCATAATATACTGGACACTTAGTATGAATAAAGATATTACTTATACAGTGGTACCTCACCTTACGAAATTAATTCGTTCCAGAAGTGGTTCGTAACGTGAAAAATTCGTAAGTTGAGTAGCTATTTCAATGGAAAAAGCCTGATTCGTTCCAAGGCCCCGATCCAAGTTTTTTTTTTTTTAAATAGTGTAACTTTTTTATAGTGTAACAATGTGTTCTGCGTCCTGATTAGTTTCTCAGACTGGATTTAAACTTTTCTCACGTTTGTCTCTCGTTTAAACACTCAAACTTTCATAGATTTTCAACAAAACGTATCAATATTGAAGTGTGGGGGGGGGGGGGGGAGGAGAGGGGGAGAAAACTGCGCGGACATGTGTGCGCAGCATGACCCGGCGCAGAGCTGACAGCAGGACTAGACCAAGATCTAAACCTGGACTGGACCAGGACTAAACCAGGACTAAATCTGGACTAAACCAGGACTAGAACAGGTGGATTAAAGCGCCACGTGCGGGTCTATTTCCTGGTTTCTCACGAGTCCGTGAGCGCGGCTCCTCCTGGTTAGTCCAGGTTTAGTCCTGGTTTAGTCCAGACCACCGCGGCTCCTCTAGACGTCCTCTAGACCTGGTCAGGTCTAGACCTGGTCAGGTCTAGAGGAGGTCTAGAGGAGCCGCGGCTCTTGCATGGCTCTCGCTCACATGCGCTCAGACTGCCTCCTCGCTGCTCGCCTCAGCTGTGACTCGTGAGAAACCAGGAAATAGACCTGCACGCGGCGCTTTAATCCACCTGTTCTAGTCCTGGTTTAGTCCAGGTTTAGTCCAGGTTTAGTCCTGGTTTAGTCCTGGTCCAGTTCAGGTTTAGACCTTGGTCTAGTCCTGCTGTCAGCCCCGCGCCGGGTCATGCTGCCCACACGTGTCCGCGCAGTCTTCTCCCCCCTCCCGCTTCCCCCCACACTTCAATATTGATACGTTTTGTTGAAAATCAATGAAAGTTTGAGTGTTTAAACAGAGACAAATGTGAGAAAAGTTTTAATCCAGTCTGAGAAAAGCGTATAATGTGTGTGGCTGAGCGCGCATTATTTGAATTTTTGAGATTTCGCGTTTCGTAACTTGAAATTTCATTCGTATCTAGAGACAAAAATTTACCGTGAAGGCGTTTCGTAACTTGAAATTTTCGTTTGTTGGGTCATTCGTAAGGTGAGGTACCACTGTACTTGAGTAAGAATAATGTACAGTACTTTTCTGTTAGGTCTGTGCAAAAAATTTCAATATCGTGATACTAAATCTGGTGATACAGTATCCTTATCGTGTTCCGCTGTATCGATAATCTAGGTATACTTTTTTCTTATATCTTTTACTAAATTATTTTCTGATAGTGCTACAGTTCTGATGTTTGTTCAGAGAAAATAAATTATTTAATTCAACAGTAGACATATTCACTCTTTTATGGTTTAATCCTTATTGACTGCACATGTAGTGTTTTAACAAAGATATACTGTTAAAATGCATTTAAAACAGTGATATATTGCAGAATATCATGTGCAGTATATTAATTATTGTACATATCACCATATTGATAATATGGTGAGCCATTTATAGAGTATCTTATCAACTCATGAGGGGCCCAGCTCTGGTATCTATAAGGAAATGAGTCCTTAGAAATTGATCCATCCTTCAGTGCCATTGGATTAGCTTGTCAGGAGCAGTGGGGCAGCCACAGAGCAGAGCCTTGTACTTTTTTTTAGATCTGCAGTTGGTGATAAGAAGTACCTTTTCTCAAGGAATTAGCCTATAGAGCGTTTTCACGAACCCGGAAAATCGGGACGATGACCCGGATATGCGGCCATGTTGGAGATATTGCGCACTCAAATTAAACACGCTTATAAAGCAACCATGCAGAAAAACTCAAAATTTCACGATAAACCTTCCACATCAGAATCCAAAACTTCTGATACAGTTGACCAGTTGTATAGAGATGAGTTGGATGCCAAAGAAAAGGAGCGTTATATGAACAAACTCATTAATTGGGCAAGAAGATCCATATGAGATGGATTCTGCCTGCTGTAAGCTCTCCTGATATTGTGAACTACCTGCTTTTCTCCTCAAGCCCTTATACAGCACAAGACCTTAAGAGCTATAAAGGTCTGGAGGCAACAACCAGTTTGTTTGTGGCTGGTACGAGAGTGCAAAGTGAGGAAAATTGGAGACAAGCATATTGTGATTGCAAAGGTATACTTGTATCTAGTAAAGCCACATGTGTAACGTGTTTAAGTACCCGAAGCGAGCTGCCTGCTTCCTGCATTTAACCAATAGCGTGTCATGCCGCATGCATTGATGTTTCTGTGTGAAGTCTCACTCTGTGCCACCACATAACCATAGATCTCATCTAGGATATGTTAAAAAATAAGAAGAATATATATACATATATCCACATATATATCCGATACTGATCGGGAGGTAACGTCTGATTCCGATCCGAAACCACGTGATCGGGGCCGATTTCCGATCACGCGATCGGATCGGGACATCCCTAAAAATTAATGTGGCATAAACAGCCAGGTAAGAAACATTTAGCTTTACTTGTTTGCTCAAAGATCCTAATCATCTCCTCCTGCACAGAAATACATGACCTTCCTACTGTGAGGCAAGTTGCCAATGTGCCACCATCAGTAATAGACTTCTATAACTTAAACAGTTACAGCCTGAGTGGGTAGCCTGCTGCTTGGGTTTGGTTAATAGCTCAATAAGACATAGAGTTTATAGTTGGATTTACAAGCAGCAGATTCCTGGAAGCTGCTTAGCCCTTTACAGTCCTTAATAGCAGTTTGGGCAGCATCTTGTCTGCGTCTGTCTACCTTTGCCTGACAGTGGAGCAATAAAGCCCAGCTAACTGCTCCTGGGGCCAATGATTCACTCATGTCAGGTAGAGAAAAACAGTCCCTCCAGCCAGAACCACAACTAATTTACAACAGGCTCAGAGACATCAATCAGCAGGCACACGCTACATCATCACTCAAAACAGAGACAGCCCAGAGTGTCCAAGGACTGTTCTTTATATTTCTTTGATGTAACTTATGGACCTGCTAGACCTATTGTGATCTCTGTTGGAAATCTGTTGGGACAGTCAAATTCACTTAATCAGATAAGTGGAAGATTTGCTTATGTGTTCTGAAGGAGGGTGATTTCTGTTATGGGTCAGGGTCCTCCATTTATCAAACCATAACATTGCTGTTACTGAAAGGGTTTTCTAATGCATCACTTTATTAGCCAATATTCAGGTTTAACACAAAAAATATGCAACATCAGGTATCGTTTCAAGGATATCTGATATATCATATAACTTGATGTAATAGATTATTTTATTTACCAGCTGATGTTGGCTAAGATTGTGTCATAATATTTGAACCTTGGTTACAGATAATCACAATCACAATAATGTCGACTTATCGCTAAATATATGTAAGATGGGAAATGATATATACCTTTTCTTTGCACCGGTGGAAAAGTTCTGGTTGTGTTGGGCAATAGGATTAGATTGGAGCTGTAAAAGGTGGAATCAATCACTTCTATGACTCATTACAGATGCAAACTAATTCTGCTCTTTATCTATTATGTACAATATATCACACTTCAAAATGTGTTATTGTGACAAGCCTATCTGCACCTATAGGAAACTAAATTAGCCTTCTTTCAGTATTTATATCAGAAGTGAAAAACAATCACATCACTTATTACAGTGTCATAATTTTCAGATTGCATGTACACAGCAATAGAATCCCGTATGAAGCCCGAAACCAGTCTACTCCTGATCCTGGTTCAGGTATCAAGTAATTTTGGCATTTGCTATGGTCATTGAAGATTGGGTTAAATGCAAACGACCACTCAACTTTTTGACCCATTTTTATTTCAATGGCCACTAATGTTTTACAATATCAGCTCCAATATGTGTCTCATTATTCCTGGTCTAGACACATCCCACTAGTGCCCAGAGTGGTCCATTCACTGACATGCTCCGATGTGATGTGTTACCAATAGCAGAGGAGTGGCATGGGGAGGCCTGGCACTGGCATGGCGGCATTTGTTTGGCAGTAAAGAGGTGGCTTTGGGAGTGCGGGGAGCCATAGACCAGCAGGGGGTTGTCTGATGACCACAGGGAATCAATGGGCCCTGGTCAATCAGTAACACAGGCCGGATCACTACAGGCCACAGGCGCCACTAAACGCTGCTGCTTTGTCCGTAATTAGGCCCACATCCTGTTAGTAATGAGATTAGACACCATCAGAATCAAACCAGAGCTAATGGCATCTGGTACAATCCTATAGTAAATTCGCAGCACAGTTGGGATTTGCACAGTTGCATCAGTATGATATGATACTGTGCTCCAAGCTTAAAGGTCCTATAATACCCGAAATTGATTCTTATAAGCTTTAAGTTATTTTAAAATGCTAGTTTATTATCTTTTGTTCAGAAATTGGTAATTTCAGGGCTGATATTATACAAATGATTCACAGTGGAGCACTTTTTGTATTACCACATGAGATCACAAGGTGGAACAGAGTGTTTCTGTTTGAGAGAAGCTTAAAGGATTTGTATGTTAAATATGTGAATGAGACTAAACACAATTTGCAAGATATGTTTGTGATGAGGTAAAAAACATTATAACATAGATCAGAACATAGCGTAATATGGGGCCTTTAAGTTATTTAATTCAACAGGTTTCAGACTGCACATTGTCCTTGTTGTACATAGAACAGTTGATCACCAAATTGGACAGAATTGTATTACGGAGGCAAGAGAAAAAGAATGTGAGTGTCAGAAAACCAGAAATTTGAAGGTCCTTTTTCCAGTTCTTTCCAGATTCACTGCATAATGTTTCTGCCACCTACTCATTCTTGATACTCTTATTTTTTTGAATGTTTCACAGTATGACATTGAATTTCAAAATCTCTTTTTATCGCCATGTAGACAGACAGACAAACAAGCCATATTATAGATGCGTAAAGATGGTAAATGGTCACATCTTTATATAGCACTTTTCCACCTTCAAGGCACCCAACGCGCTTTACAACAAGGAACCACTCACCCATTCACACACACATTCACACACCAGTGTACGCAGACACTGGGGGTTAAGTGTCTTGCCCAAGGACACAACGGCAGCATTCATCTGTGGGAGCTGGAATCGTACCAACCAACCTGTGGGTCAGTGGATATGACCGCTCAACCACTGATGTTTCTTATGTCAAGAGCGGGATTTGAACTGTGGACAAACGCTCTACCAACTGAGCTACTGCCGCCCATGTGACCTGCTCACTGTCAGAATGCACGGTTTATTTTTTTTCTCATCTTTTAGCTGACATGCTGTAATGATCATTTTAGACCTGCAGTGTATCTTGTATTAATAATCCTTCAAAACTTGAACAACAGTGTACACAGCTATACAGTGGTACCTCACCTTACGAAATTAATTCGTTCCAGAAGTGGTTTCGTAACGTGAAAAATTCGTAAGTTGAGTAGCTATTTCAATGGAAAAAGCCTGATTCGTTCCAAGGCCCCGATGCAAGTTTTTTTTTTTTATAATGTAACTTTTTTTATAGTGTAACATTGTGTTCTGATTGGTTTCTCAGACTGGATTTAAACTTTTCTCACATTTGTCTCTCGTTTAAACACTCAAACTTTCATAGATTTTCAACAAAATGTATTAATAATGAAGTGTGGGGGGAAGGGGGAGGGGGGAGAAGACTGCGCTCTGACACGTGTGATAGCGGCATGTGAGACAGCTGACCCGGCGCGGGGACTGCCAGCAGGTCTAGACCTGAACTAAACCTGGACTAAACCTGGACTAAACTAAAAATAAGTCTACTCATCATTTTATTTAGATAATAAACTTTTATATTTAACAACAGCAGAAAGGAGTTAGTGAGTTAACTGAAGATTTTGTATTTATGTAAGTATGTATGAAAATCTGATTTGATTTGCATAAATAGTAATTAAATAAACAAACAAATAGCATGAACTCATGTTTAGTTGTAATCTTGTGAATGCAGTCAAAAATATATAGAAATGTATAGTAGGCAGCAACTAGAAGAAAATCTAGAGAGGTGGAGGTTCGCATTAGAGAGAAGAGGGATGAAGGTCAGTCGTAGCAAGACAGAGTACATGTGTGTAAATGATAGGGAGAACAGTGGAACAGTGAAGTTACAAGGAGCAGAGGTGGTGAAGGTGGAGGATTTTAGATACTTAGGATCATCTGTTCAGAGCAGTGGAGACTGTGGAAGAGAGGTGAGGAATAGAGTGAAGGCAGGATGGAACAGCTGGAGAAAAGTGTCAGGAGTGATCTGCGATAGAAGAGTGCCAGCTAGGGTGAAGGGAAAGGTTTACAGGACAGTTGTGAGACCAGCCATGATGTATGGATTAGAAACACTTGCAATAGGCAGAAGACAGGAGGCAGAGCTGGAGATAGCAGAGTTAAAGATGCTCAGATTCTCTTTAGGAGTGACAAGGATGGACAGGATCAGGAATGAGGTCATCAGAGGGACAACACAGACAGGAAGGTTTGGAGAAAAAGCTAGAGAAGCCAGATTGAGATGGTTTGGACATGTTCAGAGGAGGGACAGTGGATATATTGGTAGAAGAATGTTAGAGATGGAGCTACCAGGTAGGAGACAAAGAGGAAGACCAAAGAGGAGATTTATGGATGCAGTGAGGGAGGACATGGAGGTAGTTGGAGCCAGAGTAGAAGATACAGAAAACAGGGCGAGATGGAAAAAGTTGATTCGCTGTGGCAACTCCTGAAAAAGGGACAAGCCGAAAGGAGAAGAAGAAGTATAATAGTTTTGAACGCTTATGCCATGCCCCCTTTTAAGTCCGCAAATCAATCAACCAAGAATGACTTTAGATGACTCCAGTCCTAGTGTTGACAGTGATGTGCAGTGCTCTGATAGTCTCCATGTTACACCAGTGAATACTTGTAGTGCAGTTAAAAACTCTGACAAAGCCCCCTCTCTTCTGTGTGTACTTTACTCTACTGCTGCTGTGGTGAAAAGCTCAGATTCAGTTACTTGTAATGACGCTGGACTTCACACCCCATTGGTCCTCATCTGTACCTGGAATTTGGATTGGAAAGACAACAGAAAAGTGAGAGGTAAACTGGGGAAAGTAAATGTGGAAATTAAAACGATTTCTTTAGTTTAGCTTCTGCTATTAAAAGAATCACATAATACTAACTGGTTGTTTACTATATTATGCAAAATTGATTCTTGTAAGCTTTAAGTCATGCTATAATGTTGTGGCCTCCTCACACATCTTTGAGTAATTTAGTAGTTTATTATTAGTACTGTATGTGTATATCCCCAAAGCTCAAAATGCTGTGTTTCACCTTGTGATGTTTTCAAGTTTTACCTTTAGTTCAGTGATTGGCAATTCCAGGGCTAAAATCCTCCACATGATTCTAGTGAAGTGTATGGAGTTTAAAAACACAGTGGAGCATCTCCTGTATTACCACATGTCATCACAAGAGTGTTTTCTGTTTGAGAAAAGAACTAGGCCTAAATATGCATGGTTTGTGTGTTAAATGTTATGATTTGATGAGGAAATATTATAACATAGATCAGAAAATAGTGTAAGAACAATGATTGTGGTTAAATTATTTTTAAATCCCCAACAAACTTTGATCAAAACTAGTTGGTTTAGTAATATATATTCTCCCAGTATAACATCAGATGGTGTAGGAAAGGTTTCTTATCTTCTGGTAGAATCAAATGAACTTATGGATGGAGTTGGGCTCCATAAAGCTGGTGAAAGTGAATGTGTTTTGAAACAGTGATACAATCAAAGAACAGCTTTTGTGTGTTCATGGTGTCAATATTTGTGTATGAGTAATTGTTTCAATATGATGTTTCTTCTTACAGTAATTATAACATTATAATTTTAAATTGTGACATCCCTGTTGAAAAAATTTGGCCCACGATGGGCCAAATGGGGTGCAGTGGCGAGGCAGTAAACTCAAACTGAATTAGTGAAGCTAATGTATTTTGAATATATTTGCGAAGGTTATTTGATTGTTGTGTTGGAGAGAAGGCTCATACATTTCTACTTAAAAGTCAAGCGTGTGGCTGAAGTTTTTTTTTATCACTTATGAGTTATGTGTAGTCTTTATTATCACTTTTGCAAAGAAAAAAAAGATATTTTGATAATTAAGTATTTGTAATTTCTGATGAGTAATATTGACAAGAATGAGGTGGTGCAAATGAGTTTTCTGCAGTGTGGCTGAGTGCTCCCTTAGAGATAGAGTAAGGAGATCTGTCACACGGGAGGCGCTTGGAGTAGAGCTGCTGCTCCTCCAATGGCTAGATGGAATATGTTTACATCGAAATACAAATATATATATATATATATATATATATATATATATATACAGTATATATATATATATATATATATATATATATATATACTGTATATATATATATATATATATACTGTATATATATATATATATATATATATATATTATTTTTATTTTTTAAAGGTGTTTGGCTGCAGTGAAGCAAAACTGAGCACGCCAAAACATTGGATTCATGACACTATGTTTCAGTTTGCTATATTCTAACAGTCCATAATGTTCCTCCTTCACTTCTTTAAATAGACGTAACCATTACATTAGACTCCACAGGCTCTAACAGTAGTAGACCACACAGATAATGATAAATGGAAGTATTTAGCCTGTACCCCTGACTGACTGTGAAACCCTGCTTGACCTCACTTCTTCAGCAGTTAAATGAATCATACAGCACACAGAGGTTAACAAAATAGCTTTTCTTTCAGTGTTCTTGTTGGGGCTAATTACATGCAGAAAGCTTCACTAAGATGGATGGTCTTTCTCTGCTGTTCAAATGTAAGAATCATTTCTCATTGTGTCCATGTAGTAAGCAGGAGCCAAGTGCCCAAACAGAGAGATGGACATAACTCAAGAGCATTATAAAGTATTCAGCCACAAAAACTTGAATGGATATGGGAAGGGGTGGCTATTTGGGCTTGGAGGATCTCATGGTAGACTTGTCATCTTGTAATCTGTGCATATTTTTATGTCCTTCAACAAGACACTCACACTTACCCAAAATGTGGCAAGTAGGGGTGGGCGATATAGCCTAAAATTTATATCACGGTATAATTTGAACCATAGACGGTAGACGGTATATATCACGGTATACTTTGGTATGTAACAGTATTAACTGTTAACAGTATTAACAGCTTCTTAATGGTCACCAGAGCACATGGAAAAAGCATTCAAGCAGGAAGCTGTTTTTTAAACTATTAAATAACATAAACATCAAGAATATTACTACAAGAAAATGTATTGTGCAAAACTGTAATTGTAAAAAACATAAAACAAGTAACTTCACTTTCAAGCAGTATAAAATTTGAACAAGGCAATGTAAATCGAAAATGAAACTGCTTTTACATTGGCGCTGGTGTCAGTGCTGATGCATACCTGCAACTCTTCGTCAAGTTCCCATGACTCGAGCACTTCCCTAAGTCCCTGGGCAATCAACTCCCCTGTATGGTCGTCAGGGAAATACCATGTTTGCACTACACATGTACTGTTTAAATGGGCCGTACACAGGCATTTGACGCACAACTTCCAGTCGTCGTCAATAAAGTGGATTGTCAGGCTGATATACGGGTCCATAGTGCGACTCGACCACAAGTCCGTGGTGGTTGCATAGTGTTTTATGTCACGAAGCTCTTTTCCCACTTGATTGCGGACCTCGTCATGCAGTCTGGGCACTTCCACCTGGCTAAATATTTGCGGCTTGGTACCACGTACCGCTGATCCAGCGTCTTCACCATGCCTAAAAAGCCGCTTCTCTCTACGGTTTGTAAAGGCACCGTGTCGTTACACAAGAATATTGCGATGGACTTCGTTATGTCAATCCACCGCTGGCTTTTTTATCATAAGCTACGCCTTTTGAAAATGCCTGGGTGATAGACTGCTGGTGTGTAGTGCCAACTTTTTTCCTCCCACTTGAAGACTGGCTTGGCTTTTGAGTGTCACCGCCAATGTTCCCCCTAATGTTGTATGTGTCTGAGCAAACACACTAACTCCCTGAGCGCTCCTTGGACTCCTGTGCGCGACATCCGACATGCACCCCCGCTACATGCACCCCGGTACACGCTGTTGCGAAAGAGCTGCGCGTGCTCGCGGCTTACACCGGTAGAAGTTTAATACGAGACACATACTTTTGTTTTCTTGCGACTGGACGATTCCCCCGTATTCAGATGACTCCGCGGCTGAAAAAAAAGCGGAAATCTTTCATCCCTGCGCTGCATAGGTTTTCTTGTGCGCTGAGAATGTGCGAGAATGTGCGCCTGTGCGCAATTGCACAGGCGCGCAGCTTAGACGGAACGTTGGTCACCGCGCATTCGTTGGCTTTCTTCGTACTTGATAACGTGTTTAGCTTTTAGGTGGTAGAACAGATTTCTTGTGTTGCCATGTTTTGCGATCACTGTCGCCCAGCATATTCTGCAGATTGTTTTCCAATTTCCTGTTCAGTATCCGACGCCTTGTATCCAAACCATGACCAGATTACAGAAGTTGAGCCGGTCTTTTTCACGAGCTCCTCCTCCTCCATGTGCTCGCTGCTCGCAGCGATTTTTCCTCCTTCCTTGTTGTGGTGACGCAATGAACTATCGCGATAGGAAGGTATAACCCAAATCTCTACCGTTGGCCAAATTTATACCGCATACCGTTTATACCATTTATACCGCCCACCCCTAGTGGCAAGTGTGTAGTTTGTGGTGGTCAAGACGATGTTGGTGCTAAAGCAGGTTAATCAGAATTGTTTCTGTTAGTTAGCTAGGCCTATTGAATATGCACTGAGTGTGGGGTCTTGTTAGCAGAATCATTCAGGGCCATAATGGGTGTTTTCACACCTGTGGACCTGACCTGGCTGCCCTTTTGTTTTCTTTGTTTGTTTTGATTTAGGTTTTTATAAATGGGAGACAATTTATGTCTGAGACCTCCAATTCTGTTCAAAGGATTCTCTTTCTTGACAAAAATAGCCTCTTTAACTCCCCTCTCAAATCAGTTCTTTTCTCTGGCTAAGCTCTGTACCTCACTGTCCTCAAAGGAGTGGCTCATGGCTTTTAGGTGAAGATGTAGGTCCACTCTGGCTCTCTCTTCTGTGTTGGTACATCCTCTTGTGAAGTGGCTGTTTTATTTCTCCACTGTAACGCTCACTGCAGTCTTCACTACACTGAATGGAGTAGATCATATTGCTTTGTTTGTGGCTCGGTGTTTTGTCCTTTGGGTGGACCAGTTTTTGTCTTAAAGTGTTTGTGGGTTTGAAATAGACTGGGATTTGATGTCTGAAAATCCTCTATAGTTTTTCAGAAATGCCAGCCAGGTAAGGAGTAGTTACACCCTTTCTCCTGGGTTCTGATTCTCTGTTGTCTTGTTTCTTGGCTCTCTTAGTTTTATTGAAAGCCCATTTAGGATATCCACAAACAGAGTGGGCTTTCTATTTTTGCCATGGATTCAACCTGGACGACTGAGGGATTCTACACATACATACTGTAATTTCTGGACTATAAGCCGCTACTTTTGTCTCACACTGTGAACCCTGCGGTTTTTACAATGATGCGGCTAATTTATGGACGGCTTATTCGTTTATGAACAGAGCAGATGTTTGTGCGCAGACACTGACATGATCCCAGATACTGACATGATCCCAGACAGGACAGTGGCTCTTTCTGCAGGAGACATGCGCAGTAGAGCACGAAGTGACGGAGTACAAGAGCGAGACAGACAGGTGAAGAGATAATGTGCCAAGGAAAATACTAGTTTGATTGTGTTTTGAGCAGTTATTCTGTGCTTCATACTCACACCCTCCTCATGGAAAACACACAAAGAAATGTATATGATGCAGCTTTGAAGTTAAAGGCAATCGGTCTGGATCTGTCGAAGAAGGAAATGCATGAGTTGATGGTGAGACTTTGGCAAAGGCAGCTTGACGAACTGCAAAAAGATGACAAAAGCTTTCAGAGGCAATAAAAGCAGATGCTTCGAACTTGAAAACGTTCTTGAAGATGTGGACACCTGTGGCTTATAGACAGGACCTGCCTAGAAAATTCTTTGAAAATTTCGTTGATGCGGCTTATATTTCAGGTGCGCTCAATAGTCCGGAAATGACGGTACTTGTTGTCAACCAATAAACATGTGCTCTTGCAGAACACTGCCCTACCCTCTTCCTTTTTGTTATTTAGCATGTTTTCCTGCCCCTGAAAGCAAATAGTCATAGATTTCCAGGCTGGCACTGTGTTGACATTTAAAATATTTGTTTTTGACTTACTGACTGCGGAGGGGATCGCAGCTTGGGTGTTTGCCTGATACAAAGCTGGTTCTATATTTGGCTGTGTGCTGCCGGCTTACATCTCATTGGTCTTAAATGTGTGGGCCCTTGACGTACTGAAGGCCACTGCTGCTGCTGGAGTGTTGAGATAAATGGATTGAACACTCTCCCTCCCATCCAGCCTTCCTTGGTGTAAAGAGAGAGTGATGCGGAGCTGGTAATTAGATTAGGCCCGAAGCTATTTTTGATTTAAAACTACACAGACAGAGACATGTTATAATAAGAGGCAGAAGAGGTGAAAGTGTGGTTTAGTCATTAGGTTAGTTTTTAATGAAATAGACAGTCATTCCCCTAAGGAAGTTTATTTTTAGCTTTACTCCAGATATAGAATGAATGACAGCAATTGGTGTGGGCTAATTGGCTCTTATGTAACTGTCTCGGGAGGGCATCCTTGGAGAGTTGTGGATGTCATCTTGAGTTTGTAGACTTGGAAATGTGCACAGGAAACCATTTATTCTGTCTGCAAGAGAAATTGTAATAATGACAGACTTGTACGTTGTATGTGATTATGTTACTGATTGTGTGCTTGTAAGGAGTGAGAGTGGAGACAGTAATCATTGCCTTATTCAGACTGAGGAAATATTTGCGCCGTTGCCATAGAAATGAATGTTTTGAAACCCAAGAATGCTTCGAGTAAGTATAACTACAACTGGGTGATATGACAAAATATTTATCACAATGTTTGTTTGTCGATTTTTAGTTGGATTACATTTTTTGTTATTTAAATTGAATATTAAAGGTGCATTATTCAACTTTTCCAGTGGAGGGCTCGTCAAATACTTTATCCAGGGAGATGTTATTGCTTTATCTACAACGTTTCACAGTATGTTTTTTTTTTTTTTATCTTTCTGTCTTCATGGAGACCAAACCAGACAAGTTACATGTCAGATCTATGGAGAGTGAACCCTTCTCACAGTTAGAATGCCTGTTTTTATGTATTTTTGAGCACCTGTAATTAAATAAATGTAAGGTAGAGCTTTTTAATGTCATACTGTGGAACATTCCAGGCAGAGCAATGACATATCCATAGAAACAAGCAGGTGACAGACCCCAAACCAAAAAGTTACATAGTGCACCTTTAATGGTATTCAATATTAATTCCCTGAACAGAAAAATACAGACTTATAATCAGTGTCATTTAAATATAGTTTCTTCCTCCAAACCACATGCTTTTATTCAATAGGCTTTCCTTGATTAAAAAGGCCCAAGCGCATAATCATTACGAATTACTGAATTTTTATGTTGATTAATATTTGAGTAACTGCACAGTCCCGTAATATGGAAGAGAAAAATCTTATCCTTTCAAGTTCATGCAGGGAACAAGATAAGAATGAATACTGAGTGGTAAGGCTATAAAACTTATTCACCAAAATAATATTAAAGATACTGAACTCCACCACCTGACGCCAGAGTATAAAATGTATCCATTTTCCAATTAATAATGATGATTTCTGAGAAAAATATTTCACACCAAAAATGTAGGCTAAATTTTTGGAAAAGGACATTGCCTGCCTTTGTTGCAAAAAAAAAAAAAAAGCAATGAGTCATGACAACCTTTTATAACAATAATACAGTTGGCCTTTCAGAGAGAGAAAAAACACACACACTTGGAGGCCATTTTCCAAACTTGAAGTATGTTTCTCAACTGTTTCTTTCTTGTGTTTGAGTTACACCTTTATTACCAAGTTATAAAATTACACAGCATATCAACTTCATTTATAAAGCATTTAAAAACTTTCTAGCTGGCCAAAGTGCTGTACACAAACATAAAATTAAAAAAGACAATCACAGTCATTGTATTGGTGACGTCATTTGAATTTCTCATTAAAGTAGAGAAAGGACCAGTTGTGTCATATATGAAACCAACTTTGGTCTGAATGAAATTACTTTGATAAGTGTTGTCCATGAGTGCTATTGAGTTCTGTTCATACATTTCTGACAAAGGAGTCCTTGAATACTCTACTAATACTCTATTGTTCAACAATGTTTTTGTAGTTCTAATTGCATTTAAATCACAACATGCTGGTGGTGGAGTACAAGTATAATTTGTAGACTGAGGCACACGGAGCAGGTAATGTCAGTGTAATTGTGTCTGGAAACAGGGGATCAGCATTAGTGCGTAGCAGATGAGTTGTTGGTGGTAAACCATTAGCCGAGTGAGTCAGCGGCCTCCTGAGAAGTATGTTTGGGCCTTATTAAAGCTGCTACTGCTGCTAAAGAAGGGGTCTTACTACTGGAAAGTGTTTCAATAAGTATTTCAAAACAAGCGATCTCTCTCTTGAGAACCAGTCAAACCACATTTGTCCCAACCAAATTTTGTGCATTGGAGTGCACAGTATACTAGTACATGCAATAGTGCTCCGTGTACGGTCGAAATACTACAGATAACTCCAACTCCTACACTCCTGTTTATGAGATTTATGAGATCCACTTCACAACCCCCAATCACTGTCCTGCATTTACATGTATTTTTAAAATCTTTTTAAAATTGAACTCAAATTGATGTCCCTTAACTAGTTTTGTACAATGGCATGGTACAAATGTTGAGCTTTGTACCAGTGATTCTTCAATATTTACTGAATATCTCCCCCATTCTTTCCCTCCATTTCACACCATACTGCCTCTTTGAGCTCTTGGTAAATGGTCACATTTTTATAGAGCTCTTTTCCACCTTCAAAGCACTTTGCATCAAGGAACCATTTATTTATTTATTTATTTATTTATTTATTTCAGGGACAATGCACATTAATAAACATTTACATGTAAATATGCCAGGATTAGCCTGAGGGCTATTTTTCATCTGTAATCTCTGGACAGGTGTTAAGTGTCAACCTGCAGGAAGTAAAAACTAATAGAATAAAAACAAGGTTATTATTTACACTCTAAAATCATTCTTACATACAGTCGCATACAGCTCCATGCAATTATATGCAGTCATAAAACCACATTTAGGCACATACATTCATTTTCAGCCATAAACACCACATACCGTTGTATGCAGTCACATACAGACACATACAGACTTATACAACAAAAAAACACACATTCATACACCAGTGTACACAGATACTGGGAGCAAGGTGGGTTAAGTGTCTTGCCCATGAACACAACAACAGCATACATCTGTGGGAGCTGGAATCACACTGCCAATCTGTGGATCGGATCGATTTTTTGATGTCGAGAGCATCAGTGGACAAACACTCTGTCTCCCCTCTTCACTCATCTTCACTTTCGCTCTGTTCTTGGACAAGACACTTTATTCTGCTTGTCTTCTGTTTCTTTATACTCTGATGTGCATGTGTGAATGGGTGACGCATTCAATGCAAAAAAGGGGGGAAAAGGTTTGTCCAGTTGACGGAATTAAATTTTCTTTTGCTATAGATATATATTTCCAGGTACAGACAGAACAGTTTCCAGAGTTTCAGAATGTAATGATGATTTGTTAAAATGTTTATAGGCCCATCTTTGCTTTTGGACTGTGGCTAATGATTAAAGGGAGATTAGCATTGACAGTGTAAAGAGCATGCCATCTGCTCCTGTGAGCCATTAGAGGAGATGTGTTGTCAGCTATTATTAAGCCTGTTGACTTTTCCCTTGTATGGAAATGAGCACAGCGGACTAAATATGCAGCATAATAAAACGCTTGTCTATCTAAATCTCTTCAGGAAATTGGGAGACTTAGCTCATTTCTTGCCCTTGCCCTGCTCATATCCTGAACATATTTGTTCTCCACAGCTCTGGTGGTGAGATTTCTGACCAGACGCTTCATCTGGGAGTATGACCCCACCCTCGGTAAGGCACATTTTTTCTGTAATATCTTGTTTTTCTTTAAGGTTATTCCAGGTACTTTGCTGTGGAATTTTTACTATAGAAACATTGAAAATATATGGACATACAGTATTAGTCAAGGTGTGGTTCTAATCTAGTGGTGCACTGTGTATTTTTTCTGGCGTGTGGCACATTGTATGGCCGTAAGATTCGGGCTGCCCGAGCCTTTCTGTGTGGAGTTTGCATGTTCTCCCCGTGTCTGGGTGAGTTTCCTCCGGGCACTCTGGTTTCCCCCATCAACCCAAAACATGCACCGGTAAATGCACAGGTAAAATCCTCCAGCTTAGGTCCTGACCAAGAAGATCATGGAGATGGTCCCCGGGCACAGTCATGTGCTGCCCACTGCTCCTAATAACAGGATGGGTTAAATGCAGAGAAGAATTTCTCCTGTGTGAGATCAATAAAGTCACTTCTTCTTCTTTAATGGATATAACAGTAAATTATGTTACGTCCTATAATATATGGCTCAGTATATTGATCAGCTGCAGTACATATACATTATTATCACATTCTACAGCCTGCCCCTGACAGGTTGCCCTGGGGGCAGTGAAGGATGGGTCAAATGCAGAGTAGCCTATGGGTTTACTGTTGAAGACCGTGAACTCTTTAGACTAGGGATGTCAACAATTAATCGACTTACAATTAATTGTCGATCAAGGCGTTGGCCGAACAAAATGCATTAATTGTAACTAATCGCTAGAGGGCGCTACTCTGGAATGTGAACACGAGATGCAAACCCACTCCCGAGAAAGACCATAGCGTGCTAGGTGAAAACTAAACATGAAGCAGAAGTGCGGTATGGGACAACTTCAAGCTAGTTAATTCCGGGAAAGAAAGAAAGGGTTACATCCAACGTTCCCTCTAAGCTGCGCGCCTGCGCAATTGCGCACTGCTCGCACATTCTCAGCGCACAAGAAAACCTATGCAGCGCAGGGATGAAAGAGTTCCGCTTTTTTTTTCAGCCGCGGGGTCATCTGAATACGGGGGAATCGTCCCGTATTCAGAAACAAAAGTACGTGTCTCGTATTAAACTTCTACCGGTGTGCGAGCACGCGCAGCTCTTTCGCAACAGCGTGTACCAGGGGTGCATGTCGGATGTCGCGCACATGGGTCCAAGGAGTGCTCAGGGAGTTAGTGTGTTTGCTCAGACACATTAAAAATTAGGGGGAACATTGGTGTTCCCCCCTAATTGGTTCCCCATGTAACCCTTCCCTCTCTGGATGTTGCCATACAACTCACAGTAGAGCTGGACCTAGAACCATATACTTTTGAAATTATAAAAGCATATAACTTACATGCTTTTATAATTTCTTGATTGTTCTGGTTTGAGGCCCTGTAATGTTTTATGCTGTGTCCAGGGGCCCTGTGAAATGTATATTTTGTAGTGTAACCCTTCACAGATTAAGGGAGAGAAATATTGTTGATGCCTTAGTTCAAAATAAATGTTGAGAATGTCCTAAAAATAGCCTGGATTCACTGGTTTCATCATAATATGTAGACTAAATAACATTCTGTTATTTAATTTCTTCTGTTCCTTTTAATTTCAAGATTCCCATGCTGCAAGTGCAACAACTGAGCCAGTCCTCAATTTATTTTCAATAAAGAATGTATTTTGTTATTCAGCATCAATAAGGTCAATATAGTTGATTGACCTTATTGATCGACTTACGATTAATAATACTATGATATATTTTTGACTCAGTGTTATGTATACTATAGCTTATATTCTTAAAGAATATAAGCTATAGTATACATAACACTGAGTCAAAAATATATCATAGTATTATTATATTGTTTATTCCTTAGTAAAAAGCAGACAAAGATTAATGAATTAATCGATAACTTGCATCCCTACTTTAGACAAATATGATTTTGAGTATCCATTGGTTTGAAAATAATGAAAAATTGGATCTTTTAACAATTTCAAACATACTATCTTTATTATGGAGAAAAGTCCTCAGAATGTCGCCTATACAAGAAGCTGAAGCACAAGGATAAGGTCAGTAGTAACAAAACTACAAAAAGTATGGCTAGTGCATTTCTCTCAGTCTCTAACACAGAACTTCTACAGAACTGAGAAGTTTTTTTTCTGTTTATGTTTTGTATAAAAGAAGTTAGAACTGGTAACACAGGTCAGTAGCTCGGTACTACTACTACTACTACTACTACTACTAATAATAATAATACATTTTATTTATAAAGCACTTTTCAAGACACTCAAAGACGCTGTACAGAAAGTAAAATAAGTAATAAAACAAACAGACAGTCAAACAAACATTAAACATTAAGAAACATTAAAAGCAGTTTTAAAACGGTCTTGAGCAGTTTTTTGAAGGTGAGGAGGTCAGAGCAGTCATGGATAGGTCATGGGAGCGAGTTCTAGAGGGTGGGGGCAGCAATGGAGAAACCTCTGTCACCCCAGGTTTGGAGCTTGGTCCTGTAGGGGAGGGACAGGAGGTTGGCGTCGGTGGAACAGAGGGAGCGGGGTGGGGTGTGGCGGTGCAGGAGGTCAGAGAGGTATGATGGAGCCAGGTTATGGAGTGCTTTGTAGGTCATGAGGAGGACTTTGAATTGGATGCGCGGAGGGATGGGGAGCCTGTGGAGATTTTGAAGGACAGGAGTGATGTGGTCTCGGGAGCGGGTGTGGGTGAGGAGGCGGGCAGCAGAGTTTTGGATGTATTGGAGTTTGTTGAAAGTTCTGGAGGGTAGACCATAAAGAAGGCTATTGCAGGAGTCAATTCGAGAGGTGATGAATGCATGAATGAGAGTTTCGGCAGCAGAGAAAGAAAGGGATGGGCGGAGTCGTGCAATGTTTTTGAGATGAAAGAAAGCAGTCCGGGTTATGTAGTTTATGTGTTGTTGGTATGAAAGTGTGGTGTCAAAAAGAATGCCAAGGTTTCGGATGAGTGGGGATGGAGTGAGGGTTGTGTTGTCTAAGGTCAGGCTGAAGTCTTTGGTAATGTTTTTGGGGACAATAATGACTAAGTGGGATTTGTCACAGTTCAGTTTTAGGAAATTGTGTTGCATCCACGTTTTGATTTCGGTGAGGCAGTGGGTGAGGGAAGAGTGAGTTGTGGAGTTGATGGATTTAGTAGTTATTAGGGATGTCAACAATTAATCGACTTACGATTAATTGTCGATCAAGACATTGGTCGAACAAAATGCATTAATTGTAATTAATCGCGGACACGCACACCCGCGTGGTCACGAAACAAGGCAACCGCGCACCGCGCTGCGCCAAGCTCGACTCACAGCCGGCCGCAGGCTCCAACAGCACTGCCCGCGCATACACCGGGGCTGCTGAGCACGAGATTGAACCACGGCGCCCGGAATGCGTACTCTCAGCCCTAGCCACCAGCGGCACGTGGTGGATTAATCCTGGTTTAGACCTGGTTTAGACCTGGTCTAGACCTGGTTTAGTTTTGGTCTAGACCTGGTTTAGTCCACGTTTAGTCCTGGTCTAGTCTCTTAGCCAATCAGGACGGAGAACAGAATGTTACACTATTTTAAAAAAAATTAAAAAAAAAAAAATGCGATAGAGCGAGGGATTACTGTATTTTGTTATTCAGCATCAATACATTTGTCTGCTTTTTACTAAGGAATAATTAATTGAGGAATATACAATATATTAATACTATGATATATTTTTGACTCAGTGTTATGTATACTATAGCTTATATTCTTAAAGACCCTATTGAAACACTAAAATTCAGGTGAAAAACGCTGCTTATCAGTTAATCGTTAATCGATCAATAAGGTCAATCAACTATCAATTAACTCATTCACTGCCGGCCTGTTTTCAGAATTCTATCCCCCAGAGTGCCACAGGTTTCAGTAGAATTTCACTGATTTTCCAAGACCCACAGAATACTGAGTTCTTTGACTATATAAACATGGGACACATCAAAATAAAGTGTCGACTCTCTTCTTTCACCTGGAAAAAAAATTATGTTTCTAACCTTTTCGGTTCTCAAATAACTGATAGTAGAACATAGGGAAGTTTCAGCAAAAACACTGGTTTTTGAGCAAGAAATGGAGAAAACGACCGTTTAGTTCAGGGAAGGATTTCGAGCAGATCAGTGACTTTGACATCAATATTTATTGATTTAGTGACACCTCAAACATCTAAAATAACAGAGAAAGAGATTTTTGATGACAAAGTACATTTTTTATTTACAAATATAAGAATATAAGGCTCTGTGAATTGAAAATTCGTTCAAATCAATAGTGCCAAGAGATGTTTACAGGATATAATATCTTTTCCTATAAAATAGAACTTTGTTGAGGCTTTGTCTGAGGCCCAGAGTACAGACCCATAATAAAAACTAATACACACACACACACACACACACACACACACACACATATATATGTACATACACACAAGCCCATGCATAAACCTTTACACACACACAGCTACACACGCGCACGCACACGAGCGCACGCACGCACACACGCACACACGCACGCACACACGCACACACACACACACACACACACACACAACTTCATTCATTACAATTACCATACACTGCTCACTGCTCCAAGTCAGTAAACTTCTTCTTTGGAGCTGTCGTAGTTCTGAGGAGACTCCCTGGTCCGTGCAGCGCACACAGGACACGCCCCCTCCTCGGGCACAGCAGATCTCTGCTCAGACCTCGCTGCTTGATCCGGCTTGTCTCTGCGATCCTCTGATCCAGGATCCTGGGTCCCAAGAGCAATCTGATCGCTCCATAGGCGCTGATCAACAGTTGTCTGCTTTTCCGGGTTCCCTGGCCTCGCCATCTTACTACTCTGGCCAATACACCATACACACGCTGCACTCCTCCTTTCTTCCCCGGCTCTGATCGGCTAATAATGATACAACATCGCCATCTACAGGTTGAGAGATGTAAATTACACCTCAAAAGTTGCTCCAGGCCGTAACCTAGCAACCCCCGCTGAAAAAAGCAATTGACGTCTATAGACGTCACGGCACTCAACGGTTGGATTCGAGGGGACGTCAATAGACGTCTCCGGCATTGAATGAGTTAATGAATTAATCGATAATTTGCATCCCTAGTAGTTATGTAAAGTTGAATATCGTCAGCGTAGCAGTGGAAATGGAGGCCGTGGCGGCGAATGATGCTTCCAAGGGGGAGGAGGTAGAGGATGAACAAGAGGGGACTAAGCACTGAACCTTGGGGGATGCCTTGCAATAGGGGAGCGGTGGAGGAGGAGCAGTTGTTGATATGGATGAATTGTTGACGGTTAGTGAGGTAAGAGTTGATCCAGGATAGTGCTGAGCCGGTGATGTTGAAAGAGTTCTTGAGACGGGAGAGGAGGATGGAGTGGCTGATGGTGTCAAATGCTGCTGTAAGGTCCAGGAGGATGAGGATACTGAAGTGGCCGGAGTCAGAGGAGAGGAGGAGATCACTGGTGACTTTGAGAAGGGCTGTTTCTGTACTGTGTTGAGGACGGAAACCAGACTGGAATGGTTCAAACAGGCTATTGGATTTGAGATGGGCTTTGAGTTGGGTGGCTATGACTCGTTCCAGGATTTTGGACAGATATGGAAGGTTCAAAATGGGGCGGAAATTTGCAATGTTGTCAGGGCCGAGACCGGGTTTTTTTTAGGATAGGGGTGATGGCAGCCAGCTTGCGAGACTGCGGGGCAGAACCAGTGGTGAGTGAGGAGTTGATGATTGTTGTTATTAGAGGAGAGATGATTGGAAGGCAGTCTTTGATGAGTGCAGAGTGGATGGAGTCGAGTAAACAGGTGGGGGTTTTCATGGTGGAAAGAAGTTTAGAAAGTTCATCTGGACAGATAAGGGAGAAATGGGAAAGTTGTTGAGTCGAGTTTGGGGGAGGGGAATCAGAAGGGAGGGCTGGAGAGAGAGTGAGGGAGCTATAGATTGTGTCAATTTTGGATTTGAAATATGTAAGGAAAGTGTTGCATTTGTCTACTGTAAAAGATGAAGAGATGTTGTCACTGGGTTTGAGGAGTGTGTTTATTGTGGAGAACAGAGCTTTGGGGTTATTGGAACCAGAGTGAATGAGGTTGGAATAGAAATTTGACTGGGCTGCGTTGAGGGCATCTTTATATTGACTGAGGTGATCTGTGTAGGCTTGGAGATGGCTGGTTAGACCAGATTTTCTAAGCAGTCTCTCAAGCTGGCGCTTTTGAGATTTCATTTTATAGAGTTCAGGAGTGTACCAGGGTGCTGTGTGGGTGAAAGAAACAGATTTGGTTATTATGCGAGGCCGGATCTAAAAGTGGGCAGGGGTGGGCAATGCCCACCCAAAATGTTCTCCTGCCCACCCAGTTGGTCAGCTGTATTTGATGTAATTTCAACCTGCCTATCATGTTTTTTTGTTTGCTCCGCCAAAATGCCACGAGTTCTGATTCGCCAAGCCGCTTACCCGAGCACAACGCGCTCATTTTGCTAATGGTCCGCTTCGCGTCCCACTGTCTGCATGAACACGCGCGCTGCACGGTGCTCCTCCGCTGTGGGCTTTGTGTGCCGCTTCAGCCCCACAGCTCCATCGCGACCCCGGGGTTGGTCCTCACGTGCAGCCGCAGAGCAAGCTCCACAGGGCGGGTAGCGCAGTAAAAGCAGCCTGCTGTCCGGCCCATGTGCGCCGGTTCTTGGTGTGTGCGTGCGCACACGAGCGTGTGCGTGCGTGCATTAGAAGAAAAATGTTCCACATGAAACTCCACACTATGCCCCACCAAAATTTTTAAATGCCCCCCCAATCTGTGCAGTCTAGATCTGGGCCTGTTATTATGGGAGCAAGTTGGTCAAGAAAGGAAGAAAGTGTGTTATTGTAGTAATTAACAAGTTCAGAGGAGTCATCAGACTGTGGGAGAGGGCAGGTGGACAGTTTTGTGGCAAGGGAATTTGAAAGAGCAGAAGGGGAGAGGGATTTGAGGTTCCGGAATGAGATTGTACGTTTGTTTTTTTGGGATGGGAAGAGGCAGGTCAATGTCTAGGGTGATAGCCAGGTGGTCAGATATATGAAGGTTATGGCTGGTAAGATTTGGGATTTTGACACAGGTAGTGCAGACCAGGTCCAGGATATGACCACAGGTATGGGTGGGGAAATTGACATGTTGGTTGATGTTAAAACAACTACTGTCAAATGTTGAGTGGCATATTGCTCTCTTGTTGTCAGAATAAAAGAGAAATATTCTTCTCTTCACTATTCTAACTCTGTGTCATCCCATACTACTCAATATCTCCACTGACCAATTACAATCAGAAAGATGAGCAGGTCAATCAATAAATCTTTCCACTTACTGGGAAAAAAAAAATACATGGTCATTTCCCCCAAGAAGTACAGGTTTATTTTGCCTGTCCTTTTATTTTTGCTGCAGACCTAAAATGTGCACTTTTTATTCACGCCTTTTTTTTTTTATTTCAATTTACTCTTGGTAATGAATTAATGGAACTGAAAAGAGGAAAGATATGCAGAGCTTCAAGGATAAGGATGAAATCATGTAAAAATGAAAGGTTTCTACAGTCAGTCAACAACTAAAGGGGATTCAGCTATGTATACTATTGTATACATAGTTATTTGACTTAACAACATAATCCATTACTAGAAGGTTCAATTCTTGTTCTCTTGGGCAACACACTCCATTCATCTTTAAAGGTGCACTAAGCAACTTTTCTGGTGGAGGATATGTCTCATTGAGGTGTTACTGTTTTGCTTGTAATGTTTCACAGGTGGTTTTGTGGTTCAAAAATACCTTGGAAAACATGCCTTTTTACTGTGAGCATAGTCATCTTTCCACAGATCTGATCTGTATGGTGGCCTGGTGGTGAGGACTGCTTGTCTCCATAGATATAGAACATTCCAGGCACAGCAGTACAGTCCCTGTAGAGACAAGTAGGTGCCAGCCCCTCCATCAGTTAAGTTACATAGTGGATTGTTAATTTATATTTCAATTAAATTTAAAGCTCCTGGATTACACAAAATTTACCCTTGTGAGCTTACAGTGATGATAGGATGTTGTTCCCTCCTCAAAAACATACCTGGAGTTTGTTTCGTTCATGCATGTTTAAAGGGATAGTGCGTGTTTTTTTTAATGTTAATCTGTGTGGGATTCCATCTAAAAGTTACGTGTGTTGACACCGGTGTACTGTCGAAATGGGCCGCTTCGTCAAAATGGGCCGCCTCGTCTACTGCGCATGCGCACCACCCCTTTAAGCATTGTTTAAAGTTTAAATGTCGTTTGAATGCCATCGAGCTGAGTTCTCAAGGCAGAAATGGAGTTGTTTTCAACAGTGACAAAGCAAGTAAGTAACATTTTAACAGTCTATTGGTTTTATTGTATGTTTTAACCAATTAAGCATGTAACGAACGATATGTGAATGTTAGATTTGCGCAGTGGTGAAAGTAGTTTTCATTTCTTACAGGTGCTATAATGTCCAGTGCATCACTTTACCGTGTTTTTTTTTTTTTAAACACTCGTTTTACCCGTTTTTGTTTTGTTTTTTTTATACCTTAAAATATAGCTATAGTGCTGACTCAGCATGAACCCTCTCTTGCCGGGGGGGATTCGAACTCACAACCTCCAGGGGGAAAAATCAGTGACTTACCAGTTGAGCTAACCAGTTGAGCTAATCGAATGGCATAGTGTGGTTGATTGTGTTTTCAACTTAAATACCGCACCTTACTTTTTTTTTCAATTGTGGGTTTTGGCCACCATTAACCATATTCTCTTAGTGGTGCTGAGTCAAAAATATATCATAGTATTATTATATTGTATATTCCTCAATTAATTATTCCTTAGTAAAAAGCAGACAAATGTATTGATGCTGAATAACAAAATACAGGGGGTCCTCGGGTTACGACGGTCTCGGGTTACGACGTTTCGTGGTTACGAACGCGCCCCCATTAAAAAAAATATGTATATATTACGCGTCATTCCGTCTTACGCGGTTTAGCGTGGTAAGAGATGTAAACAAACGCGAACGGTGCGCGGCGCACGGCGCACGGCGGAAGAATACGCTCTGTTGTGGTTGTAGGGAGAAGAAGACGGCCTCGTGTGCGTGCCCAATGTGGGCGGAAGTACCTGATGTGAGCTCTGATCTGCTCCTATGAAAGCGGCAGTGATAACCAAGCAGCGTAGTGGTCTAATTATTGAGATGGAAAGGTTATTGGTGCTTTGGTTGGAAGATCAAAGGCAAAATCCGGTTTACGACGAAATTCGGGTTACGACGCGTCTTAAGAACGGATCAACGTCGTAACCCGAGGATCCCCTGTACAGTAATCCATCGCTCTATCGTGGTTTGCGGATTTTTATTTTTTATTTTTTTCAATTTTTTAAAAATAGTGTAACTTTTTTTTATATAGTGTAACATTGTGTTCTGCGTCCTGATTGGCTAAGAGACTAGACCAGGACTAAACGTGGAATAAAACCAGGTCTAGACCAGAACTAAACCAGGTCTAGACCAGGTCTAAACCAGGTCTAAACCTGGACTGGGCCTGGACTAAACCAGGACTGGACCAAGTCTAGACCTGGACTAAACCAGGATTAAACCACCACGTGTCGCTGCTGGTTTCGTGCGGCTGGTTTGTGGCTAGGGCTGAGACTACGCATTCCGGGCGCCGCGGTTCGATCTCGTACTCAGCAGCCCCGGTGTATGAGCAGGCAGTGCCGTTGAGTGAGCGCGGTGCGCGGTTGCCTTGTTTCGTGACCACGCGGATGCGTGTGATTAGCGATTAATTACAATTAATGCATTTTGTTCGACCAACGTCTTGATCGACAATTAATCGTAAGTCGATTAATTGTTGACATCCCTACTTTGTTCCACCTTGTGATGAAGTGATGTGATGAAGCAATAGTTTTACCCTTTAGTTCAGGAGGGATGGGCAATTCCAGGGCTGAAATGAGCCAAACAATTCTAGTGAAGGTGTATGGAGTTATGGAGTTTAAAAACACAGTGGAACACTTCCTGTATTACCATATGACAATGACAATCTGTATAATGATTGCATAATACCTCTAATACAAAGCCTGGACCTGGCACATGAAATTGTAAGGAGAGGCTCATACTCCTACACAGTTACATCGAGGGTTTGCTGTGTTTACATTAAAAGACAAGGCTGCTGCCATAATAAAGAGTGGTGCTTCTGCCTCTACATGTAATTGTATAGCGGCCTTGTAATGGAAAAGCAAACTTACCTAGGAGCTGCACATACTGTATCAGGCTTTCCATACCAACCATACTATGCACAGGGCTAATTAGTAAAACAACATCCCATGATATGTTTGCCTGACCAGCCAGTCACTTCTACATTCTGTTCAAATCCAGAAGGAACTGGAACCAGACCATAGAGTGTGACAAACCTCCATCCAAACTTGAGACGGTCCAACCACAGCTGCTAATTTGTAGCACGTGCCACTGAAATGCATGAGACATTTCCTCCTGAAAATTCTTGTATCATTCAGATATACTTTACTTTAATAATTGTTGATTCTGAGAAAATCTATGCCGTTTTTCAGTTCTTTTTTTTTCTCCCTTTTTATGTGTAAAAAGCCATATTTGCTTTTGATGTGAACTGACCATTTGTCCTTGCCTGGAAGAATCCATGACTCATCGCTGTACCAGCGAGTGAGTCTGGTAACGCTTGATCCACAGAATGCGCTGCGGTTGCGCGTAGACAGACAGCTAAGTGAACCAATCAGAGATTGCGCCATCTTGATTCAAAACTGAGGCGGAACTTCCGCTGCCTAAGAGTGACTTTGCGGGCAAAGGCGGGTGCACTGACGTCACCATCTTTGAACGAATCAGAATCGCGGAGTCGGTTTGGAACCGGAGGAGCGAGAGTGGATGGAGAGTGTCCAAATGGTATCGCGGTGTATAGGAAATACAGAGAGATATCATTTGGCTGGCCAGGTAACATTTGTCCCTCTGATCCGCCTGTTAATCACGTGCTCTGAAATCATGGAGACTGAATATGGCTTCAGATCCTCTCGTCTTTGTAGTTTTATTAAAGTGTGTGGTTTTGGCTGATCAGGTAAACAATATGCTCCTATATGATGCAACATTGAACTATGAAAAATTACATCTTTTCCATTCATCTTCACTTATGCCATCACCTACTATATAAATATATCTGTTATTAATACTGTTAAAGACATAGCAACAATCTGGAACATGTCACTGGGGGCAGATGGTTACCAAGAGCCAGCAGCATCACAAAGAGGAAACTCAAGATGCTCCACTAAGCGTTTTTTTCTGAATCACAGTGCTCCAAATTCAAATTACGCATGAAGTGCTCACATTGTAATGAAGACCGTGTTATGGGAGCAGCTAAGTTCATGGTCTTGAATGCAAAGTGGATGCTGCAGTATCTACATACAGGGTTCAAGTGTCCACATCTATAGCGTTCAATACAACTGTAATAAGGATAATTATGGTAAAGTACTGTTTTGGTGTATACTGTAACCAATTAAAACCAAGATTAAAGCAAGTGGTAATAGCACTATTGGCAACAAATAGAGTCTATTCTTTACTATTGTAGTATTGTGCATCTCATGTCCACATGTTTTTTTTTTTCTTTGGGTGCTGTGGGTTCATCAACCAAAGCAAGAGGTGGGTTTCAGATGACATAACAACATTTTATAGGCTGGTCATTCTTAATATAGATAGAAGCCAGCTAAAAGGAATATTGTTACATATTGTTAAATATAGAAATATTGTGAAATATAGATTTTTTTTTTTAAATTTAGTCACTAATGGTCTGATTCAACATTTACCAATTTACATTCTTGATGTACAGTACCGGTATGTGTCAAAAATACAATGTAATCAATAAGGAAAAGTGGAGAAATCCCCATGTGGGAGTCAGACATCATCACATAGTATAATCTGAAAACTACCAATAGGCTAATTATTGTCCAGCTCACTATTCCTGGCATTCCATGATCCATATACTGTGAAATTATTATTGAATTGAATTTCCAGTCTATGCATGATCCTGCAAATTATATGGAGAAGGGTCCCAGGTGCTGCAATGCGTACGCCCCACTGTCTCTGATAATTAATCCCTTTGGACCTCTCCACTCCCCCTGTTTCTCTTTCTCGACTCTCTTGTATTTCCCCCAAGTGCCTTCAAGTTCCTTAGCCCTTTATCCCGGTGGTGTTTATTCCTGTGCCCACATCCCCCAATGTGTCATCTGAATACTTTGCGAATGTTATTATGGTTTGACAATATGTAACTTAAATAATAAAAGATTTAAAGAAAAAAACGTGGTCTTGAAGTATTGATCAAATGCAAGTATGGATCTTTTCCCACAAGTGGACAAAATTAGGCTCTCCTGGCTTAAATATTGTCTAGTGCAGAGGTCTTCAACAGGGGGGTCGTGAAATCTTTTGATTTCACTTTAAAATAATATAATTGTATATTTTATAGTGTAAAATACAGTATTAACCTGTGTATTATTTCCTTGTATTGGATGTACCATAACAGAGTAGCAATGATTATACATGACACTAAGCTCAATTTAATATAAAACACAATTCTATGCCGTATATATAGTAGGGGGTCCCTGGCCCAGTTCGCCATCTGTTTGGGGGTCCCTGGCCTGAAAAACGTTGAAGACCCCTGGTCTAGTGTGAAACTTCTCAGATAGTCTAGTCAGAGAAAAAAACAAAACAAAAAAAACAAAAACGACCTCTTTGATTTGACTGATTTATATGTGCTGAGCCTATACTGATAGAAAGGACTGCTGGACAGATGTACAGTTTCATGGGAAATTAAATGCCATTTTTGCTTAATGTATTTTGAATTAAAATTCCATTCCTTTACTGAAAGTTCACATGGTCTGAGAAAGCATTCTTTGGATTAAAATGCCATATACTTGTACCTTTCACTATATACAGTCAGTATTTGGTTCAATGCATTCAGTACACAGGAATTCAATTTTGTATAAAGGAAAGACAGGTTCCCATGTACACAGAGGCTGTGGGCAGTTATCAAAACAAAACATGCTCTTATTTCCTGTCTGGGTTTATGGTACCATTTTTTTGTGCCTTCAGCCAAAACATGCTCTTGGCGATGAGGTCCAGTGAATTATGAATAGTTTTTTCCTCTCTCTCTGTGTCGTTTTAAGGAGAAGGAGGAGAGATAGGAAATCACTTTAACACAACCCCAGAAGATGAACAAAGATTGATAAGAGGTAACATACAGGTAGAGATATTTTAAAGGTGCACTGTGTAACTTTTCTGGTGAAATGTATGTAAACATGTGCTTGTCTTGATTGAGGTGTTATTGCTTTTTTAAATGCATGTCTGGCAATTGGCCTATTGAGCAATGTGGTGCATTAGTCCAAGAATGTATGAAAATAAATAAAATTCACTTGTTAATTGATATGGCAACAGTCCAAACTTTTCATAATTCAGAACCCCATGGATAGAGTAAGCTGGAGCCTGTGAGTATTATCTTATAGCAATAAACACAGTGGCATGTGTAAACAGTGTGCGTGCTGAGTGACTGCTCCCTGGAGTCACGTCTGCTCCTCAGAGCCTGAAGCTCTGCTGTTTAAATATGCTCAGAGCTCCTCTTCACTGGAAAGGGCTGCTGGTCGTTTACCCCCCAAGAGGAAGACATGGAGAAGATGGACATGTCTCTATGTACTGTTTTAGCATCAGTCCCTTGACATTTTGTGACAGCATGAACAAACCAGGGATGTTCAGATTATTTAGTTAATCAATTACTGCGATTATACAAGAAAATTAAGGCCTTTTAATTCACTTTATAATTCAAATGTAAATTAGACCTAAATGTAAAGAGAATTTTATCTGGCTGTTTATGTCACATTAACATTACTTTATCATCCAGAAAGTTTGATATCATAAAGCTGGTCACAACAGAATGAAAAATTAAAGGATTGTCGTTGTTTGGCTCAGATGTCAATAAACATTAATTTGTGACATTGCACAATTACATTGACATGTGTGGCATTTAGCATTTATGCACCTGCAAGAAGCACCTTTTAGAAATTCAACTAACCTTAACTTATGTTTTATCTGTTTGCTTGAGTCTTATATCAAAGCATTTATTATAATAGTTGTACTTTCATGCAACATGAAAGAGCTTATTTGGGTCTTAGTTGTATATTTTTACTCTTTGTTATATTGTGATATTGTGATGTGTGAGCTACTGTGTCCAAATAATTTCCCTTGTGCATCAATAATATTGTATAAGTCTAAGTTTCTAAATAAGTAACTAGTGAGTGTGATATCAGTGGACTCTACAAATTGAAATTGGGTCTTATTTTTATTTCATATCCCCAAAGACTTCAAACGTAAACAGAGAAGACTTTCTACAAAAGCCTGTCTGTGTAAGGAGAGACTGTGTGTCTCCTTGTCCTTGAAGATTGAAATCAGATAAATTAATCAGATTTTCAAAGAACACGATGTATCGGCCATTTACTGAAGAGTGCTTTTCTTTTGATTCCTCAGAAAATGCTTAAAATGGAATATAGCCTTCTTTCTATGATGCAGGGCATGGGTCAGAAGAGCAATTTTACAATCAAGATTAAGATTAAGTTTAGGCTTAAGCCTTTATTGGTCTCACACACAATGACACACAGTGACACATGGGAGAAATTTGACTTCTGCATTTGACCCATCCTTTTCAGGAGCAGTGAGCAGCCATCTTTTTCGGCGCCCGGGGGGCAGTACCGTGAAGGGTCTTGCCCAAGGACCCACACTGGTTAGCTCATTGCCCGGGGGGGGGGGTTTGAACCTACAACCCCCAGGGGGAAAGTCCATGACTTACCAGTTGAACTAACCAGCCGGTCCAGTTGAGCTAACCAGCCGGTCCAGTTGAGCTAACCAGCCGGTCCAGTTGAGCTAACCAGCCGGTCCAGTTGAGCTAACCAGCCGGTCCAGTTGAGCTAACCAGCCGGTCCAGTTGAGCTAACCAGCCGGTAGAGACAACCTTGTAGAGATTATCTAGTTTCTAAAGAATTACATGGCCCAGCATTTATATTGTCCTGTGATGTCATAGTATTTTCAGGTAATGTTAGTGAATGAGAAACGCACATCACTTTCTTGAAACAGGTGCATTAGAGGAGATGGAGCAGCAAGAACACCACTGAGAAAAATACTGCACACCATCATCTAATTGCAAATTGTGAATTTTATTAACAATATTTAGCAATTAAAATTAAAATTCACAATTTGCAAGTAAGCCAGTGCGCATGGTCTTTCTCTGTTAAGGTAATGTTATTAAAATGTCCATTCTGGTTTTGTAACAACATAAGGAGTTGGATTTCTTAATTATGGCCATGAAATTGAAAGTGACACCACGTTTTCTTTGTTTGAGCAATAAAGACACTTGTATTCTAATAAATGCAAGGTATATTTATTAAGTTTAAGTTAAATGACATACTGTCTAACATTCCAGGGACATCCATGAAAAAAGTTATACAGTGGTACCTCACCTTACGAATGACACAACAAACGAAAATTTCAAGTTACGAAACGCCTTCACGGTAAATTTTGGTCTCTAGATACCAAAGAAAATTCAAGTTACGAAACGCGAAATCTCAAAAATTCAAATAATGCGCGCTCAGCCACACACATTATACGCTTTTCTCAGACTGGATTTAAACTTTTCTCACATTTGTCTCTTGTTTAAACACTCAAACTTTTATAGATTTTCAACAAAATTATTAATAGTGAAGCGTGTGGGGGGAGGGGGGAGAAGACTGCGCTCTGACACGTGTGTGATAGCGGCATGAGTGACAGCACACCCGGCGCTGCCAGCAGGTCTAGACCTGGACTAAATCAGGATTAAACCTGGACTAAACCTGGACTAAACCTGGACTAGACCAGGACTAGACCAGGACTAGACCAGGTGGATTAAAGCGCCGTGCGTGGGTCTATTTCCTGGTTTTGTTTCGAGTCACAGCTGAGGCGAGCCATTGCTCGCCTGCAAGACCTGCTCTCCAGGGCCCCTCCAGGCACGGAGCCCCAGACATCCAGGGACCCAGGGGGACACTGCCAGCCCGCATTAAGAGCTCCCTAAGCGGGCATGGGTCCGGGGATTGTCCCGGTCACCGGCCTGGAGGTCTTGAAGAGGCCGACCTCACGGTTCTATCCAGGCCACTCTGTGAGCACCTTACACGGGCAGGTCTAGAGCAGCGGCTCGCCTCAGCTGTGACTCGAAACGAAACCAGGAAATAGACCCACGCGCGGCGCTTTAATCCACCTGGTCTAGTCCTGGTTTAGTCCTGGTTTAGTCCTGGTCCAGTCCAGGTTTAGACCTTGGTCTAGACCTGCTGTCAGCTCCGCGCCGGGTCATGTGCGCTATCACACACGTGTCAGAGCGCAGTCTTCTCCCCCTCCCCCTTCCCCCCACACTTCACTATTAATAATTTTGTTAAAAATCTATGAAAGTTTGAGTGTTTAAACGAGAGACAAATGTGAGAAAAGGACGCAGGACGCAGAACACAATGTTACACTATAAAAAAAGTTACACTATAAAAAAAAAAACTTGGATCGGGGCCTTGGAACGAATCAGGCTTTTTCCATTGAAATAGCTACTCAACTTACGAATTTTTCACGTTACGAAACCACTTCTGGTGAGGTGAGGTGAGGTACCACTGTACTCGTATAGTGTGTATTTAAAGGTCCTATATTAAAGGTCCTGTATTGTGCAAAATTGACTCTTGTGAGGTTTAAGCCATGTTATAATGTTACCTTCTCAAAAACATTCCTGATGTGTTTTGTTTCATTCACACATGGTTTACAGCGTTTACCAAGAAATTGCAGAGATGTGTAGATGTACAGTGAAGTTGTATGGAGTTTAAAAACACAGTGGAGCACTTCCTGTATTGCCTCATTACCTCAGTGTTTTGAAGACAAACTACATTATGGTACAATATTGGTTTGATTTAAATGGATTGATTCTTAATGTTAAAAAAAACTAATTTCATTTTATTTAATGATAAAAATAAAAAAGAAGATCATTAGAAATAGCTGGAATACAGATTATTTTTAGGAGTTATGATTGATGAAGGACTAAACTGGAGATCTCATATAAATTACACTAAAAGCAAAATAGCTAAAGCAATTGCGGTGATGCATAAAGTAAAGTTCTCACTAAACAGTGCAGCATTATTAATCTTGTATAACTCCATAATCGCACCATATCTGATGTACTGTGTGGAAATTTGGGGGCCGACATGTAAAACTTACCTACAGCCATTATTTATTTTACAGAAAAAGGCTTTGAGAATTATCACTAACAGTCATTATAGAGAGCCATCCAACCCATTATTTGTTAAACTTAAAGTGTTGAAAATGTGTGATATTGTTGAATTAAGTATCCTCAAAGTCATGTATAAAGCAAAGTGCAGAGTGTTACCTGTAAATAGTCAAAGACTGTTTGAGATGAGAACAAGCCAATACAATTTAAAGGGAACCTACATGTTTAAAAAACCTAAATTCAGAACCAAGGTTATGGAGCGAAGCGTCGCTGTGAAAGGAGTTAATTTATGGAATAATCTTGACAAAGAAATCAAAGAATCAAGTACAATAATGGCATTTAAAAAATACATAAAATCCAATGTAATGTGTATGTATGAAAAAGAAAACTAAATTGTTACACTTGAAAATGAAGCTTTATGTTTACAATTGATTAATAATTGTGATTGAAATGGAATGTAATGAGGAAAGGTTTTGCAGTCACTATCGGTGTTGGTGTTTGGAAAAGGGAAGAGGGAGCAGATAACATAAGATAACTCTTCTTTCTGCTCCCTTTCATTCAATATTTTGTATTGTTATCACAAATGTTGATGTCTTTTTATACTTTATGAATGAAAAAAAAAAAAAAATGCAGGGTTTATGTGTTAAACACGTGTGAAGGAAACAAAACACAGCTCCAGGTATGTTTGTGATGAGGAGAAAACATTATAACAGACCATAACATACTGTAATATGGGCCCTTTAAGAAAAGTCCACAAAGCTTCAGGTGAGATTGTTTTCAAAGCTTGACGCTGTTTGCCCAGACTGGATCTTTACAAGGGGCAATAGAATCACTTCCCTTTAGAGTTGAGCTAAACTTACAGCCACACTTAAGACTTGTGTGTTTTACAAAGCCAGTAGAGGTGAAACCCCGGTCACTGTGGGTCACTGAGCTTAGCAACTGAACACAAAGGAAATACACAGCATCACCTGGCTCACCACTGTTACATAATGGGTTAATGGAGGAGAGAACAAAGACAACAATTCCTTTTGAAAGCAGCTAAGCGCCTGTCATAACTAACTGTGTTTTTATAAGTTTCTATTGGCTCAGTTTATCTTGAAGTGACAATGATGCTCCAAGGTCCAGCTACAACATTTATATCATGTCCCATATTACACAATATTGACTCTTGTTGAGCTTTGTTTGCATTATTACTCTGTCTACATCTCCAAAGCTGAAAATGTTTTCTTCCAACTTGTGATGTCCTGCGTGGTAGCATTATAAAATACACCAGAAAATAGTGTAATATGTATAACTTAAACGTGTGCTATGTAACTTTTCTAGTGGGGAGATGTTGCTTTGCCTAGAATGTTCCACAATAATGCATTAAACATATTCATGGAGCCAAGCTGTTGACGGCAACAGGCCAAGTAAAATGCGGAAAGGTAACCCACAGTAAAAATGTGTGTTTGGAAATGTGTGTTTGAGCAAATATACATAATTACATCTATATGCATTTAACATTGTTTGCCACAGCTTCTCTGAATTGAAACTCTGTCTTAATGCAAACAAAACCAAAGTAATGCTGTTTTCTAGAAGTAAGATTGTGCAAAATGTTCCTCCAGTTGTTGCACCTGATGGCTCGGTTATTGAAGTTGTTCATGCTTTTAAATACTTGGGTGTCATGATTGATGATGGACTGTCTTTTAAGTTTCATATCGACTCTCTTGTCAAAAAGTTGCGTTTTAAATTGAGTTTTTATTTTAGAAACAAGTTGGCTTTTTCATTCAATGCCAGAAAGAGGCTTGTTGCTGCAACATTCCTCCTTGTGCTAGACTACGGGGATCTTTTGTATATGCATGCCCCAGCCCAAGCTCTGGACTCAGTATTTCACGCCTCTTTGCGCTTTATTACAAACTGTAGTGCTCGGACCCATCATTGTGAACTCTACTCTCGTGTTGGATGGCCTGCTTTAGCGACCCGGCGGCTCACACACTGGTATAAACTTATTTATAAGGGACTTGTTGGGCTGCTCCCTCAATACCTCAGTGTGTATCTTCAGCGAAGGCCTGACGGACCCCAGAATTTACGTTCTCAGGATGTTTTCACGTTGTTGGTTCCTACTGTGAGAACAGAGAAAGTAAAACTGTGTTTTCAGTATCGTGCTCCAGCAGACTGGAATTCTTTGCAGAGAGTTTTAAAACTTCAAACACTCGTACCTATGGCTTCTTTTAATACTCTTTTAAAGGACCTGGAAACGCAATCGATGATATGCCAATGTTTTTAAACTGTTTTTCATCATTTTATTTGTGTTGATTTTATTTATTTGTTGTCTGGTGAGTCGTATTGTGTTTCTAATTGTTTTTAACATTTTATCTGTGTTGACCTTATATTTAAAGGCAAATTAACGTTTTTTTTTACAATCTGAGCCTTCTTTCGGCAATAAAACAAGTAGTTTTACTCACCCATAGCATTTTTCTGTCAATTGGAGCAGTATCGCAGAACTTATGTTGAGCCGTTCTGTTCTACTAATGATCCCGTATCTTTTAACATGGTGCTGTATCATATGCTCGGGGCATTACTTTGCGGTGTCCAAATAACACAAACTTTAGCACTTTTCAAATCATAGAAGCCCGATGTCTTAATGAAAGAAATCGTTTGAAGCAAAAGTGGCCTGTAATCCGAGATTTAGCCATAGTTTCGAGTAGATGAGGACGCCAGTGCGCATGCGCGGACTGGTCCGGGGACCCAAACATGAAACGCAAAGCTGAAAACTATGGATAAATCTCGGATTACAGGCCACTTTTGCTTCAAACGATTTCTTACATTAAGACATCGGGCTTCTATGATTTGAAAAGTGCTAAAGTTTGTGTTATTTGGACACCGCAAAGTAATGCCCCGAAAACAAATGCTAATGGTTACGCTACAACATAACTTTCTTCAAACAGCTCCAAATGACACGAACGTGATATGGGTGAGTCAAACGACTTGTTTTATTACCGAAAGAAGGCTCAGATTGTAAAATAACGTTACTTTGCCTTTAATTGTTGTCTTGTGAGTTGTATTGTGTGGGCCTCTTGGCCAGGACTCCCTTGAAAAAGAGATCTTTGAATCTCAATGGGACTTTTTTTTTCCTGGTTAAATAAAGGTAAATAAATAAATAAATAAATAAATAAATATGTTGATCAGTCCTGATAGAACCAAATGACGGTTTAATCCCATAGTGTGGAACATTCAAAGCATTTTCAAGGAGACAAGCAGAAAAATTACTTAGTGCACCTTTAATAGATCAACCTGAAAGGAAAACTTGTTGACATTGAGTTTTTTTATGTTTTCTTTTTTGACACTTTGATGTTGTTTGATCTCACTGTATATTGCGTTGCTCAACCATGAACCATATTTTTCCTTTGTGCAAATGAAATAATTATTTAACTGTGGTCCTGTATTATTCAATCAATTGCACCTTAATACATGAGTTATTTATGTATTTGTGTGTCTGATCACATCAACCGGAAAGCGCAGATCACATGATACATTCTGCTGAAGTCAAAACTGGACTTTCACTTGAGCGATCGCTACTTTTTACTTTAACTTTATTATAAATGTATTCATATTATTCTGAAATAATTGTACTCTACATGTTTTGCATTGATCCCTCCCTTGTGTCTTACAGAGTCCACGTATCGGCATCAGGCCAACATTGATGATGAGGTGGTTACCATGGAGATCCTGGACACAGCGGGACAGGTGAGCCAAATTACACGTGCCGCTGTATGATTACCTCAAAACACGCCAGTACACATCAGTACAGTGCGATTACTATGGCTAAAGTCATTATGATCACACCTACACGGATTAATATAAACTTAAATGGAACACAGAAGAAATGCAAGGCTTTATGGGTCTATCATTTTTAATCAACTAAAATCAGGATTAACATATTTTACATTGAGTCAAAACCAGGTTAAAACTGCCTGAAGCTGAAGTAATAAACCAGATAATCACCTTATCCGGAAGTTACCATTATGCGCCGCCATTATGATTAGGGTTGTATTATTTTGTATGGGGCTGCCCTTGTTGACAGTAAATACGTTCAGTATGGACGATAAAGACTAGTTGGCCCTCGAGTATAGCTAATGGGGATCCTAAGAAATAAACAATTAGACAGTAAAATGATGACCCAAAAGATTAAAAACTGATATGTCCAAGCCACAACTAAACCAAGTATAGCCAGGGTTAGTCCAGGATGCCCTCGTTTTTAATGGGCCCCTAAAGTCTGCCTGTTATATCCAAATATTGCACCAACTGTGCTGATTTCAACTTAAACAGTCATTAGACATGCCCTTGTTCTCTTGTCCCGGGATTCAAAGAGTGCTGTCTTGTTAAAACGTCATGAAGTTTTCTGCAGTACACTCACTTTTTCAGCTTTGACAGTTTAGCTGTGGTTGACATCCAGATTTTTCTCACAGAAAGACAGCCTCTCATAACAATATAGTCCCATATTTTATCTTTTTTCTGTTCTCTATTCCCATGACAAATATCAGTGCTTTATGTCAAAAGTGTACACGTGAATAATTATGTGTTAAGAGAGATGGTTTAGTTTAGTTTTTTAATCAGTAACATTTTATTCATTATAGTTTGTGACCATGCAGCATTATTAAATTAAAATAACTTAAAGGAAAAGTAAGGTTTTTTACAATTTGAGCCTTATTTCGGTAATAAAACAAGTTGTTTTACTCACCCATAGCACTTTGGTGTCATATGGAGCATTTCCGGAGATGTTTTAGATTAGCGTTAGGCTAACGCCGTTAGGCTAACGCCGTTAGCCTAGCGCGACTTATAGCCATAGCTCGGGGCATTCCCCGAGCATGTAATATGCCCCGTGCGGGCTCCAAATAACACAAACTTTAGCACTTTTCAAATCATAGAAGCTCGATGTCTTTAGTCTACAATTTCGTTTGGTCAAAAGTGGCCTGTAATCCGAGATTTAGCCATAGTTTCGAGTAGATGAGGACGCCAGTGCGCATGCGCGGAGTGTGCTCTCAGCTCCCGGGACCCAAACATGGAACGCAAAGCTGTAAACTATGGATAAATCTCGGATTACAGGCCACTTTTGATTCAAACGAAATCGTAGAGTAAGACATCAAGCTTCTATGATTTGAAAAGTGCTAAAGTTTGTGTTATTTGGAGCCCGCACGTGGCATATTACATGCTCGGGGAATATATTATATGCCCCGAGCTATGGCTATAAGTCGCGCTAGGTTAACGGCGTTAGCCTAACGCTAATCTAAAATATCTCCGGAAATGCTCCATATGACACCAAAGTGATATGGGTGAGTAAAACAACTTGTTTTATTACCGAAATAAGGCTCAAATTGTAAAAAACCTTACTTTTCCTTTAACTAGAGTTTTGGAGGTGACTGGACACTTTAAGTCTTTTCACTTATGAATGTGCTGTTCACTAGTACCGTACTTATTCGTATTCAGTTTGTTTTTGTTTTTACAGAAGGTAGTTTTGAGAGCTCTTGCCTGTGTTATTCCACATCCATTTTTAATTAGTTAAAGCTATTTTCTGATCTATGTTATAATGTTGTTTCCTCATCACAGACATACACATTTTTAACATATAAATCCTGCATATTTAGGCAGAGTTCCTGTCTGAAATGGAAAACACTGTTACACCTTATGATGTCATGTGGTAATACAGTGCAAGTGCTCCACTGTGTTTTTAAACTCCATGCACCTTCACTAGAATCATTTGGATAATTTCAGCCCTGGAATTTCCTATTTCCACTGAAAAAGGTAAAAGGTAGCTGTTAATTTGAAAACTACTGCCTCATGACATCACAAGGAGGAACAGAGCATTTTGAGCTTTGGAGATGTAGACGGACTAATAATAAAGGATTACTCAAACATCTGTGAATGAAACAAAACACAACTCCAGGTATGTTTTTGAGGCAATAACAACATTCTAACATTACTAAAAGCTCACAAGAGTCAATTTTGCATAATATGAGACCTTTAAATGATGCACAAGGCATCTCTTTGTTATTTATATGCTATATATGTTATTTATATAGTGACATTATCAAACTCAATCAATTCTGTCCTAGTGACGTAATTGCCTTATTTGTCCTATAAATATATTCCAGGAGGACATCCAGCAGAAGGAGGGTCACATGCGCTGGGGGGATGGCTTCATCCTGGTCTATGACATCACAGACCGGGGCAGCTTCGAGGAGGTGGCCCCCATTCGAACGCTTTTAGAGGAAGTCAAAAAACCCAAGAATGTCCCACTGGTTTTAGTGGCCAACAAGTCTGACCTGGACCACATACGGCAGGTCAGCACGGAGGAGGGCGAGCGTCTGGCCTCGGAGATGGCATGTGCGTTTTACGAGTGCTCGGCGTGCGCAGACGTAGGGGGCGCTGTGGCGGAGGCATTTCACGAGCTCTGCAGGGAAGTGAGGAGACGTAAAGCTGTGCAGGGGAAGGCACGGAGACGCAGCTCCACCACGCACGTCAAACAGGCCATAAACAAGATGCTCACCAAGATCAGCAGCTAGGACTGGGACTGCACACAAGAGACACTGCAGGGTTCCCACTAAAATAATATAAGACATGCCCTTCAAATATAGGTTTATTATTGTAGGTGGGTAATATGATACACAATCATATCAGGATTTTATGGTTCTTTACAATAGCGCTCAGCAGTGACTGCCCACTTAGAGGTTCTGGAACTGTCCCAGGTAGCTATGGTGCCAGAATTAACTTGTACACCACTAATGCATGAATGAAAAAGAGTGGACCAAATGTTTGGTTAATGCACCCAGCTATGTGTGTTAAACAAGGTCTAAATTCATGCATTATTTGATTAAGCTCTAGGGCCTATTAAGAGTATTAACTAAGGATTGTCTGTGTGTGGTCTGATACAATATGCCTTATAATTAATTATGGGGCTTTAATTAATAATTAACTTTATATAAATTTCCTAGAAGAAGAATAGTCAAGAACAAAGACAAGAATAAAGGTTATTCAGATTATGCAGCACTGAAACATTTTATTAAAAGAGTATAGGACCTAAACAGAAAAAGATCTCAACAGAGTTATTGTGATAACAAATTAATATTGCTTTCAGATGTTTAGTTTTTTTGTGAAGTTTAATAATGAAAACCCTATGATACTTCTGTTTTCAGACGCTCATGTTCCCTCACATGAACCCAGGGTGAACACAGAGTGGACTGAACCGTAAACATGTTTTTATAAACTGAACTTTAGATGAGGACAGTGACTCAAGAAGAAAAGTCTTGACTTCGTGGTATTGTTTATTAAGATGAGAAGCTAAACAATGAACCAAAGTATTTCAAGTATCAGACATAATTAAATGGGCACTATGTAATTTTGCTGGTGGAGCTTCAACCACCTGCTCATCTCATCTATCTGCAGGTGACCATCAAAACGAAGTGAAATAAAGATACTTAGTGCAGCTTTAAGTTACTGTTTTTAAAATCATTGGGAAATTTAAACCATGTTTTAATGCTGGAGCAACTGTGCCAGAGCGGTCATCTTTTAACAGTTTGCCTATGACCGTCTTGCCATTGTGTTTTTGGGCAAGACACTTCACCCACCTTGCTAAAGTATGAATGTGTGTAAGTTAGTGATTGCTGCTTCATAAAAGCACTTTAACAATTTGTATTTTCGTTAATGTGATACCCTTACCAAAAACATACAAGAAATAGTCATTTATTTAACTGCCAAATATTTTATTAATTTTATTTATACAAAAATATGTACAGCTATTTTTTTTCTTAGTGATAGTCTGTCCACTATATATTTTTCATTCAAATTGACAAAATATTTGATTGTGTGTAGAATCCCTCAGTCGTCCCAAGTAGAATGCATGGCAAAAGGAGAAATTCACTGCCTATATCTGCCTGAAGGGAGGAGCTAACTACAATGAAATTGAGACTACCACACCTATTTGTTTACAGTTTCTGTTAGCTAGCTAGGCCTATTGAGTATGCACTGACTGTGGGGTCTTGTGAACAGAACCACTCAGGGCCATAATGGGTGTTTTTACACCTCTGGACCTGACCTGGCTAACCCTATTGTTTTCTTTGTTTGTTTTGATTTAGGTTTGAGGATAGAGCTATAGATGGGAGACAAATTATGTCTGAGACCTCCATTTCTGTTCAAGGAAGGATTCTCTTTCTTGCAGGGATGAAAGAGTTCCATTTTTTAGCGGATCTCCGCTTTTTTTCCAGCTGCGGGGTAATTTTTATTTTATTTTTTTTACATCTGTGCAAATTCGTTGAGAAAGATTTTGGGTGTATATATATATGTATACAGGGGGTCCTCGGGTTACGACGGTCTCGGTTTACGACATTTCGTGGTTACGAACGCGCCCCCATTAAAATATATATATATATTACGCGTCATTCCGTCTTACGCGGTTTAGCGTGGTAAGAGATGTAAACAAACGCGAACGGCGCGCGGCGGAAGAATAAGCTTTGTTGTGGTTGTAGGGAGAAGAAGACGGCCTCGTGTGCGTGCCCAATGTGGGCGGAAGTACCTGATGTGGGCTCTGATCTGCTCCTATGAAAGCGGCAGTGATAACCAAGCAGCGTAGTGGTCTAATTATTGAGATGGAAAGGTTATTGGTGCTTGGAAGGCAAAATCCGACTTACGACGAAATTCGGGTTACGACGCGTCTTAAGAACGGATCAACGTCGTAACCCGAGGACCCCCCTGTAGTTGTGTTTAGGGTCGCCAACTGTCCCTTGAAAAACAGAATTGTCCCGTATTCAGAACAAAAGTACGTGTATCTCGTATTAATCTTCGTATTAAACACGGGCTCAAGCCCGTGTCTGGAGCCGCGGACCGAGCGAGCGAGCACAGCTCTTTCGCAACAGCGTGTACCATTGCGTGTACACAGGTTAAACTTTATAAAACATCCTATATACCTCATCCTACCTGCCCGTGCCTCACGCGTCGCTCCTCGCTTTTTCACCTGCGCCTTTTAGCGCGCATAAGCTCCTCCTCAATGCGCTCTGATTAGACAAAGTGCAAAGCAAAAACAAATCCAATATATATACTACTAGTAGGCCTGTTAATAAAATGTGTTTTTTTGTACTTTTATGTACAGTTTAACTTTATTGCTAACATATAGCATATAGAAATCCAAATTTCAGAATTTAAAAATTTTCCAGCGGGGGGGGACTTTCCGCTTTTTTCATGATTGGCCACTTTCATCCCTGTTCTTGACAAAAATAGCCTCTTTAACTCTCCTCTCAAACCAGCTTTTTTTTTCTCTGGCCAAGATCTGTACCTCACTGTCCTCAAAGGAGTGGCCCGTGGCTTTTAGGTGGAGATGTACGGCAGATGAAGGTCCGCTCTGGCTGGCCTGTCTGTGTTGGTACATTCTCTTGTGAACTGGCTGTTTTGTTTCTCCAATGTAGCGCTCACTGCAGTCTTTTAGAAGAAGAAGAAGAAGCAACTTTATTGATCTCACACCCTGCATTTAACCCATCCTGTTATTAGGAGCAGTGGGCAGCACATTACTGCGCCCGCTATTACACTGAACAGAGTAGACCACATTGCTTTGTTTGTGGCTCAGTGTTTTGTCCTCTGGGTGGACCAGTTTTTGTCTTAAAGTGTTTGTGGGCTTGAAATAGACTGGAATTTCATGTTGTCTGAAAATTCTCTGTAGTTTTTCAGAAACGCCACCTAAAAGCCACGGGCAGCTCCTTTGAGGACAGTGAGGTACAGATCTTGGGCAGAGAAAAGAACTGGTTTGAGAGGGGAGTTAAAGAGGCTATTTTTGCCAAGAAAGAGAATCCTTCCTTGAACAGAAATGGAGGTCTCAGACATAATTTGTCTCCCATCTATAACCGTATCCTCAAACCTAAATCAAAACAAACAAAGAAAACAATAGGGTTAGCCAGGTGAGGTCCAGAGGTGTGAAAACACCCATTATGGCATTGAATGGTTATGCTAACAAGATGCATACTCAATAGGTCTACCTAACTAACAGAAACTGTAAACAAATAGGTGTGGTAGTCTCAATTTCATTGTAGTTAGCTCCTCCCCTCAGGCAGATATAGGCAAGTGTCCACCAGCGTCTGACAAGAACTGAAGAAGTAGCTTGGATGAGCTGCGAGACTAATAAACTTTTGTCCAGTTGATAAATTGAATTTCTCCTTTTGCCAAAAATATTTGATTACATTTTTTTCTTTTTAAATGTTAAGATTTTTGTAACATTGCCCTTTAAACAATTTGCTAACCTCCAGTATATTATGCATCACATATTACAATACAGTTATAATTACTATGACATTAATGTGGCTGAAGCTGGATTTATGGGAACCCTGTTTTGTAAATATCTCACCAAACATCGGACTGTTAATTTTCCATGAAAATAAGAAGAGGGATCTTGTAAACACCAACACAAACACGAACAGGACAACGTACCAAGACTTTCTTTGCTAACCTCAAATGTTTTGGAGGATTTGGAGAAAGCATGAGAACTGTCTTCATGCAAAACAATGAACAAAACACTGCAGTGACTTCCTATGGTGTGTCTATGGAACTCACAGGTGTGTAATTATACTCAGAAGAATTCTACAGATGCAGATGCGACTCTTATTAGCGAACATTATCTCCTCAAATCTTAGACAAAGCTAGCTCTGTCAGTGCCTGTCTCTACATTATGCTATTGTGAAGTACTTGGACTTGAAATGGCTTTATAACCTTGCTAGAGCCTGCTAAACCCTTTTATTTTAATTTTCTTGCAATACAGTTTAGCATGAAACTATTCAAATGCATTTCATTTTGGATTATACTGACCACATATACTCTTACTTTCTCATTAGTTGTATGTTTTTCAGATTTTTTTTTTTAAATTCTGTCCATTGTGGTATATTTCCAGAGTTCAACATCAACACTTTATTAGGTTCCAAAGGGGCAATTGTTCTGCAGTTCATGACAATGGCCAAGGACATAAGAATAAAAACAGCATTGCAAAAAGGCTAATTTTAAGGTGGATTGCACAACTTTTCTGGTGGGAGGTCCACTACCTGCCTGTTTCTATGGAGATGTTATTGCTTTCCAAGAAATGTTCCATGCTATAACATTAAACATATACCTCTAGTAGGGGTGTGAATCTTTCACTCACAAAACGGTTCGATTCGAATCTCGATTCACAGGCTACGATTCGATTCAGGGACGATTCATAACATTAGTAAAGGATCCGGTACGATTCGATCCGATTCAGTTTGGTTAATTTCGATTCAATACAAACTGACAACTTTACTCCCAAGTGCTTTAAAGTTATTGAGAAGAAAAAGAGAGAAACAGAAATGAAATTTCAAAATAGTATCCTTTTGTTTATTTAGTGTCCAACAGACAATACACCAGGCCTACTGAAAAACTGGCAATCCGGTTTCCAAAACTCTGCTCATACTTAAAATACAACACATTCCTTCCCTCAAGCAACACAAAACAATAAGGTTAGATATCAAAAATAAAAAAGACGTTATAAAACAAGCAAGTTGCCTATTAAAGGCAAAAATCAGAATGAATCAGAATGATTAGTGCTTCAGTCACTCATATGAGTTTCAGTAACTGTAAAAGTGTAACATATCACTGACAAGAAGATAGACATTACTAGGCAGTTATAGAAAACACTAGCATGTTAATTCCAACATGTCTTTATGTCTGTAATTAACTTTTCTTAACAAAAAAAGAAAATCAGAGAAAGCTCTTAACACTGAATAACCAATACTTTCTCTCCATCTCATAACATTTCCCCAGTCTCGAGACAAAAATCAGTCTCGTAGCGCATTTTTACCAATCCGGGCTCCGTTGATCGGTACACTTGGATCGCAGAGCTCACAGACCAATAACCGATCCAAATCGGTTAATCTTTACACCCCTAACATCTAGCATTTATTCATTATGGGTGTTTCCATTGCTCAAAAATACAAAAATTCCTTGTAAATGGGGCGACTTTCCACAGATATGAATTATAATGTAGCGTAGTGCTGTGACCTGCATGTCTCCTTTGTGATAGATAGGTTTAATCTATACTGTGGAAAATTCTAGACAAATAACATCTCCCTGGAGACAAGGAGGTATCAGACCCTCGACTAGAAAAGTTGCGCAGTGCACCTTTAGGTAAGTAAAAAGTTAAATAAGTGTGATAGGATTTCGTGTCCACAGGGCCGGCCCAAGGCATAAGCGAACTAAGCGGCCGGGCCCCAAGACCAGTTAAATACCCTTTACTTTACTTTTTGGATCAGAAGTAAGTCAGCCAGGGACTCCAGGACAACTATGATTTTCAGCTTGTGGAATGAAGACTTCCTTTGCAAACCAGATTAAGTGCCATTAATCTGGAAAACAAAGTTAATGAATGATTTGTATAGGGCCACTAACCCTCACTATTTTACTTTAAAAATAGTAAGTCATTCCTTCTTGACCACTCATACTTAATTAAAGTGAAGTTTAAGATAACAAAAGCTACAAACCTGCAAACTGCTGAGTTTGTTTTTGCAAATGAATTCTTCTGATACTGAGCAGATAAGAAGCTGTTATGACATATGTTATGGATTATAGAAGCCGCCATCAATAAATTTAACATAACATTCATTTTTATTGATTTTGTTAAATTCAAAGGGTCATGTATAATGTCATATTGTTGTTTATAAGGAAAATCCTATTATTCTGTTACATTTTCATTTGAGTTGAATTCAGTGATTTAAGTTCCCTTTCACTTGTGATGAAGGTTTGAGTCGTGTTTGAAGTGTGTTTTTGTGCCTCTCATCTGAACCAAAGCACAATCTGTGTCCAGTATCTGCAGTGGAATGTGTCCATAAGCCCACGGCAGCTTTCAGTGCACCGCTCACTCTGCTGTACCTTTATTAACCTCCATGTTCTTTCTGGCCTCCTGCCTTAAGCACTGCTAGCCCTGCTCTACACCACAGTTGGATTATATTACTAAATTGTTTCATGTTTTATGGATGTGAAGTGTTTCTGATCAAACCATGCACTTGTAAATAAAATTAGACCTATATCCAACTAAAGTCCCTGTTGTTCTTTTTCAAATGCTTGTACCCCTTTTACATTGCACAATCAATAGTAGTAAAACATAATATTTTACCTGTGGTTTTCCACCTGCTTGTTTCCATAGGAATAGTTTTGCTTTGCCTGGAATGTTCCACATTATGACATTAAACTTGTATCAGTTTACAGGTGTATTCTGTGAGCAGGGTTTTTTTGCCCGTTTTTTCTCCCTCCACGTCATGGAGGTAGACGAGTGGAGGTTATAGCTTTATCTGTATAGCTTTTACTGTAAGCAAATAATATAAAATATTTTGTGTCAGATCATTGTTTCCAGTTTCTCTTTAAAATCCCGAACACGCATCGAGTATTACAAAGAAACCTTTAATTTAAATTCACGTTGTTTCTAATTATAGATTTCCTGTTTCCAACCCACTCCTTTAGTTGGGCTGGAGACATGAGGAGTGGCCCTTGTATCTGCAGATAATTACTGGAGGCTTCACTTCAGTGCTATAATAAGCAGAACCCACTGTGCACCTCCTCGACCTGTGATAGAGAGGAGAGGACCGCCGTGTCAGCCCCTTCCACGTAGCTCTCCAAGGGACTTATGAATTATTACATTGTATTGAATAACTAAAATTTGACTAATTACCATTGTAATTAATTGTATGTATCATGTTGATGCCTAACTTTGTGCACTAATAACTGGATAATGGTTTATGTAATATGCATCTAACTACCTCATCAAAGGCTCGCCATGGCTCTTATTGACCCATCCCACGTGACGTCACAAAATTGTGGCCGCCATTTTGGATATGAAGTGGGATACCACAGCCAACAACACAGCAGAGATCAACGGAACGTTAAAGGACACAGATATTGAATATAGCCATTGCGTTAAGTTACTTCTTATTTCGCAATCATGCCGTTGTATTGTTGCGCACCCGGATGTAGTAATCACCAGCACAGTAGGCAGGATATGTCGTTTTATCATATCCCAAAGGATCCGGACAGAAGGAGAAGATGCGGCTAATCGCCTACATACATAACACAGACAGAGCCTAATAACACAGTTCTTGTTCATTGCCTGGTAGCAGCAAATTTATAACGGCCATGAACAACAGACTAAAAAGTTATGTCAGTGACATTTAATGACATTTAGTTTGTCCAGAGGACCGATATTAAATTAAAAATGTGAACAAACCTTGGCGGTAATGAGATGACGACCACCAGCTCCAGGGACGACCCACTGATAGAGACATGTAACCCAGCCAGACACGAAATATTTGTAGGCATCCAAACTCTTGTATGCCTTCAGGTCACATCCTGTGTATGGCGATGGGTTACTTGTGACATACATGTACACATCATGAGGACCGAAGTCTGGTAACGACGAGGTCTTGGTGTACTTTCTCACGTCCGTAAACAATCCGGGCGGAAGCAGGTAGACATCACTATCTAAACCAGCTATTTTCAGCTTTTCAAAATATCTCTCCCTCTGCTCACCCTGTAAATGTGCTGTCTCGCTGGATAGTGGAGGTGTCATCTCGTTCACTTCGTTAAATCCAAATCTCGAGTGTCCGACTCGTCTTCATCGCATTCAAACACGTTCATACCGCAGTGATGTTCATGTCCAAAATGGCGCTTGCTTTTACGAAGGTCACGTGTTTGGGAAGCGTCAATACAGTATATTCTCAATTTCTTCTGACCGCTAAAATAAGTAGCTCTTTGGCATTTTTGTTTGTAAAGGTAGCTCACTGGAGGAAAAAGGTTACCCCTGCTGTAGGGTATTGTGCCCTGTTGCATTTGACCCATTTTTCACAGCTGCTGGGGCTCCTCATCAGGACCAGTGGACACTAGTACCAGAATCTACCTTTCCTCATCTGTGCTTCAGCGTTGTTACTGCTTGAGAAATATCCTATAGTTAAATTACACAACATAAAATATGTTTCATCTCCCTTTTTTCTCCGAGTTCAGTTGGGCATGATTGACAGGTGGATTAGCCATCAATTTTTAGGTTTTCATGGTTTTCTATTTACTACAGTAATTATTACTAATTCCAGGTGAGATCGTAAATGTAGTGTATATTTATCATAGTTTTACATCAGTTAATGAAACGGTTGAGAATAAAAATACAAAAATACAGGAAGTAACTCTGAGTTCTCAGCAGTGTCCAGGGGGAACCAAGTGAACACAACAGGAAAGGCCTTCTTAATCCACTCTCGTGTTTTGGATGGTGATTAAATCATTAATTTCCTCAAAGTATTTCCTCTGGAAGGTCTTCTGTCACTTTTACTGCCACATATGCTGTTAAAAACATCTCAAATGTCCATAGCTAGCCTCTGGCACAGTCTCCATGGATACAGGAAAAACAAACACATAATTTCACATAAGTTCAAAGTATTCATTTATCAAAGTAAAAAAAACTGTTAATTTCATACAATCCAACAGTCCCTTGTGTTCATAAACTCAAAAGTATTCATTTATCAAAGTAACATTTTATTAGTCTTCTTATAACTATTGTGTAATTTTGTTTTGGCCCATTTTACCATTATCTCAGCTAGTCAACAATTATGAAATTCTGTCTACACATGTCATATCTGCTACCCATGTCGAAACAGGAAGTATAATTATAAACATGGCAAATGTCATCACCCTGTGTGAAGTGTGTCTTTGGAGGACATAGATCCATGCCACTTCTCTCAGCTCCTCTCTACGTCTCTCCTTTTGTGAATACATCAGGTCTCAAACAGGACCAGGTGCTGTTGGCTCTGTGACCTCCACAGACACAGGGGTGTTTGTTTAGAAACCATGTAAGCACTTATTTAATGTTTGGGTGACTTCACATTTCCACTACTGCAGTGTATTGACTATTGAAAAAGATTGTTTAAATGTTTTGTTTTGGTTTTGTTAAAAAATGCAATTACCTGCCCAACCAATTATTAGTGTAAGTCTTTTAGTCATTTAGTCAGGTCAAGGTTTAATTTTCTGTTTGAGCAATAAGTCCATGCACATTAGAAGTTGTGCAATCTTTTTGTGTTATCTCATAAAGAATTTGATCAAAAGAAACTACAATAATTATAATCTCTTCCCACTGGCTTCCTGTGTGGCAGATCTAACCTCCATATCTTTATATTTAATATATTCTGTCCATGTCCCCGCTCAAACAGGACATATCGACCTTCAAGTACAAAACATTTAATATTGTCTGTCCTTTGGATGAGCACATACCTTCTCCTATCAGTACACTTCTCATGTTTATCTCTCCTTTTTCATTCTATGGCGGCCTCAGAAGGACAGTTTTCAAAGTAGTGGTTATGTAGCCTTTCTGGTTAGAAGTCTGCCACCATGCAGTTGTTATTGCAGTAGTAGATTATGTACCTTGTTCATTTTAATGATCTTATCTTTTTTATAGTGTCCCTAGCCCTAATCAGGCAAGTTATGGGGAAAATACATAGATATATGTATTTTGTATAGATCAGATGATGTCTTCTCTAAGTAGTCCAAACTCCAAACAGTTGCTTTCTGTTTTTTCTGAGAACATCACAACCTCTCAGCTAAACTTCCATGTGAACTATATCTCAACAGCGCAGTGATGATGGTGACCAGACGGATTACAATTTGGACAGAAAAGGAGAAGAGTTAGGAAGTTATGCAATATTGGGTTCTGGACAATAGATCAAATTATGTGTTTAAAGTCTCAAAATGCCATTTCCCTACTCCCTTTTTTGCAATGGGATGCCACTGCTGCAAACAAGTCTCATGATGATTTAGCTTATTTAGATGCCCTCAATGAAGGCATCTAAATAATAACGTTATGTTATGGCAATGAAGTTCCTTGCCCAGAGACATAGGGTTGAATTGGTTATCCTCAGATCAATGCGTTTGGACTCAACATGCTGTGCCATCCGCCTGCCAAACTCTTTCAGTTCCTTTCTCTATTAAAGAATTATGCTGTTCTAATTGTGTTTAGGCTGTGTCCTTCTCTCTAGCAGAAAACACTCTATTCCATCTTGTGATGCCATGTACAGGAAGTGATCCACAATGTTTTTAAACTCCATACACCTTCACTATAATCAGTTAGATAATTTCAGACCTGGAATTGCCAGTCTCTACTGAACAAAAGGTTAAAAAAAAAACTGTTAACTTGAAAACTACCACTACATGACATCACAAGGTGGAAAAGAGACTTTTGAGCTTTTGGGAGGTAGACAAAAGTTGATTTACACATGTTTGAGTAGGACTTTATTACTCCATTTCTGGGTCGTGGGGGCAGCAGTCCAAGCAGATCTGCCACCCAGAACACAATGCACCAGCCCCTATGAATTCTCCCGTGGGTGGTGGGTCCACGGGAGGATGGCCCACGTCACAACTGGCCTTGATGTACTTCTATGGGGACTACCAGTGTCCGCAGACACTGGGGTGTCTTGCCCAAGGACACAGCAGCAGCACTCATCTATGGGAGCTGGGATCACACAGGGCCAACCTGTCAAGAGTGGGATATGAACCGCCAACCCTGGGATCAATAGACAAATGCTCTACCAACTGAGCTACTGCCGCCCTTGACTTTATTATTAATTTAATTAATAATAAAGTCCTACTCAAACATGTGTAAATCAGACAACACATTAACAAAACAAAATTCTAACATGGCTAAAAACTCACAAGAGTTAGTTCATAAAAATAATAATAAAATACATATAGGACCTTTACAACATATTAAAACGTAAGCTATTTTCTTTGGCCACATATCTCTTAAATTGGAAGCAGCCATTTTATTGCAATAACTTGTGACATTAATTTTCACCATAAGGTTCTTGTATCACAAAGTGGATTCGACATGCTAATCCAATTGTTTTGGTGAAATTGCTTAAGCTTCTCTGGACCCAACCCAAAGTGAGAGCAAGCGGGTGCAACTGAGGTCTGTAGAGTGCACATGATTTGTGTAGAATGGGCTGATGTGGCCATACATCCTGTTCACATTAGGAGCCACGGAGAGGGCTCGCAGTGCAAGAAAAACACTCACCACTATAACTATTATCAGTGAGGGCAGATGCAATATACCACGCATACACACAGGAGACAAACATGGAGGAAAAATAGACATTAAAGGAATATTAACTTTTTTACAATCTGAACATTATCTCTGTAATCAAACAAGTTGTTTTACTCACCCATAGTACTTTGGTGTCATTTGGAGCAGTTTCGTAGATGTTGTAGTTTAGCGATATCCGTTAACGTGAGTGCTTGGGGCAGGCGATTGCAGTCACCAAATAACACAAACTTTATCACTTTTAAAATTACAGAAGCTCAGTGTCTTAGTCTACACTTTCATTTGAGTCAAAAGTGTCCTCTAATCCGAGATTTAGCCATAGTTTCGAGTAGATGAGGAGGACAGTGCGCATGCGCTCATTCACGGCTTATTTTGCTCTCGGGACCCAAACATGAAACACAAAGCTGTAAGACGTTTGGACCATCGTGTTTGCAGTACCCACTTCAGTCCGGATGATTTTTTACCAGCAAAGGAAAAGAAAGAAGGCCAGCTGATTCAGCTCACGATTCTGAGAAGTAATGTGGTACCGATGGCTGTTCTCTAGTGCGCTGTTCCTAAAACTGTCTACGCTTCATTCTTTCCATATCCATTCTGTCTCCTCATCCGTATACTCCTCTTCAGTCCTCAGTCCTCCATAAGTCCTCTTCAGTCTCAAAGTCCGACTCTTCTGCCATGTGTCGCTCGCAACAGAAAAGTTATGAGCGTCTTCTTATCTGCAAAACAGCCGTGAATGAGCGCATGCGCACTGTCCTCCTCATCTACTCGAAACTATGGCTAAATCTCGGATTAGAGGCCACTTTTGACTCAAACGAAAGTGTAGACTAAGACATTGAGCTTCTGTAATTTGAAAAGTGATAAAGTTTGTGTTATTTTGTGACTGCAATCGCCTGCCCCAAGCACTCACGTTAACGATATCGCTAAACTACAACATCTACAAAACTGCTCCAAATGACACCAAAGTACTATGGGTGAGTAAAACAACTTGTTTATTGTAAAAAACGTTAATATTCCTTTAAGCTATCCAAAGCATACCATAATGATGTAAGGTGTGTAGCAAGTGTGTTAATATGTTAATATATGTTATGTTATGTTAGGGTAATATTTCTCCTACATTTATTCTCCTATATTTATAGAAATAAATTCTATAAAAATCTGAAATGCTATATTTTGCTTGATTTCTCACTCCAGTATACTGGAGTATTCTTTTCTGTGCTTAAAACAAACTACAACAGATGTATATAATATTGCACAGAAAGCAATGATTAGGCATAACTATTTCTGGGTTTCAGGCATGATTCCTTCTTAGTTTGAAGGATTTGCCTTGGCAGTGGTCCTCCATTTTTATAGCAGTAACTAATTTCAAATCACAATATTTTACATTTTAAATGTGGAAAGGTCCTCACAAAACCCTTCAAAACAGGAAGGAATTTTACCTGAAACCAGGTGATGGAAGGTTACATAGTTTACACATAGTCACATTTAATCCCTTTACTAATTTTAAATGTCTGCACTTCCAGGCCTCTTATAGTCATGGGACCTAATACAGAAAGCTCAAAAAACTCTATTGCATTCCACAGCCCCTTGAAAGTGCATTTTACCACTTGTCTCAGCATATACATTGTTAAAGTTCTCTGCAATTCATAAAGCCACCCAAATTTCACTTTAGGGCCTCTCAAAGTAATGTTCCTCTGCACACTTGATTGGAGTGCAGAGGAAAGAGTGTGTTAGTGACAGGCCAGAGGAAATGAACAGTTTGAAGATGGGAGCTAAGTCTCTTCTTTAAACAAATAACTGTCGTGTGTTTTAACTGGGAACAGGGGCCACACAGTGTTTAAGATGGACGGTGAAAGTTTATTTCCACTACGCATTATGGACATCCATTACTGAAAACACAACAACATGTCATGGTGGGTGAGAATTGAGGGAGGGGTACAGGGGGACAGCAGAGGGAACTAAAATGGTGAAAATATGAGCAGGACTTTGACGCATTTGACATTTGATTTTGTGATCATCGCAACAACTTTCTGACTGTTAATTTCTGTTTCTGTTTGGAAATTACAAATATCATCCTTTGCACACTGGTCCTGTTTTTACTATCCATGTTATTTTTCTTCCCACCTGCAGTTGTGTTATTACATATGGCTTGGCCTGCTGTAAGAACATGAAGTTAATACTGCAAAACACTGCAAGAGGCTTGGAACAGAGAAGTAGAGAGAAATAAATACATGTTCAAACTATTGCTAAACTTATAACTTATGTCATTTTTACTACAGATGTTTAAATAAGCAAAAAATGGTATGGTATATTTATATCAGAATGTTTTGACACTATTACTACTATTGATCTACAATGGAAATTATTTGGACACAGTAGCTCACCCATCACAATATATTATTATTATTATTATTATTATTATTATTATTATGAATAATAATAATAATAATAATAATAATAATAATAATAATAGAGCAGCAATATACTAGAAAATGGTAATAATAAATTTTAAAAGTAGCAAAAATAGCAAGAGACTCCTGTCAAATAAGGCATAATTATATAAATGTACAGTGGTACCTCACCTTACGACATTAATTCGTTCCAGAAGTGGTTTCGTAACGTGAATTTTTCGTAAGTTGAGTAGCTATTTCAATGGAAAAAGCCTGATTCGTTCCAAGGCCCCGATCCAAGTTTTTTTTTTTATAGTGTAACTTTTTTTATAGTGTAACATTGTGTTCTGCGTAGAGACTGTAGACCCAGGACTAAACGTGGACTATACCAGGTCTAGACCAAGGTCTAAACCTGGACTAAACCACGACTAGACCAGGTGGATTAAAGCGCCGCGTGCGGGTCTATTTCCTGGTTTCGTTTCGAGTCACGGCTGAGGCGAGCAGCGAGGGGGACCGCACGCAGTCTGAGCGCATGAACGAGACCCGTGCTCAAACCGTGCCTCCTCTAGACCTCCTCTAGACCAGGTCTAGACCACCGCGGCTCTTGCATGCATTCGTTCATGCGCTCAGACTACATGTGGTCCCCCTCGCTGCTCGCCTTTCGAAAAAATGGGGGGGGGGGGTTCGGGAGGTCGGGAAAATATTAATTGACTGAGCAAAATCCCCGCAAGGGCCAAACTGCGCTCCAGCTTCCAATCATGTTGCAGCATAATTACCCACCGAACACGTTGCGTATTCACGTGTAAAATTAACACGGCAAACTGTTACAATGGAGTGACCGCATTCTTATGGGGTGAGTCATTTTATCGTATTATTTCTGCATCAAAGGGACATATTAGCTGACAGAAGGGGCCTAAACCAGGACTAAAACAGGACTAAACCGGGTCTAAACCGGGTCTAAACCGGGACTAAACCGCGACTAAACCGGATCTAAACCAGGACTAAACCAAGGGTTAGGGTTAGGGTTAGGGTTATCGCACCCCTCTCACCTTTTTCACCCCTGACCCATTTTTATGCCTGCAGTAAATAGAGCTTACATTTACTCCAGAATGATTCAAAAAGGGTCTCCTGTGCCACTTTAGCATCTGTGGCGAGTCTGTATTTATAACATTTGGTCCTACAATATAACATTAGGCTCAGCCTTTTAGACCAGACTCCGTTTTTCTCTCTATTTCAAGAGAAAACGTATCTCTTACAAGTGCTGACTCTGTGCATGCCAACTGCGTTCTCTCATTACAGTAGGACAATGACAACAGTCCAGATAAGACTGCATTTGATGTTCCAAAATCAGTCAAACTTTCATGCCTGCTTTCTATCACTGTCCTTATCAACTAATTTTCCCCTATCTTTGTCTAAACAGTATATAAATAAAGTTCATTACAGAGATGGGTTTACTCTGACTTTGCATGACCCCATTGGCCCCATGTGTTTTGAGGCTTTAATCTTCCATAAGTGAGATTTAGTGTCCCGGACGATTACAGGTGCAGTTAGAGACCCATTTAAGGCCAGACACGTCAAATACAGATGTAAACAGTTTTTGATATTTAAACCGTAAAGCTGCCACAAAAAGATCTACATTTCAGTAATATCAACACCAAACACATAATGCTGGAATTTATCAACTAAAGAGAGGGTAATGGGAGGTAAGAGAGAGGGAGAGGTAGCAAGAGAAAGGGAGAGAGAGAGTGAGAAGGGAGAGAGACTATTAGGAGAGAAACAGAGAGAGAGACTAGGGGGAGAGGCAGAGAGAATATGGAGAGAGATAAAGGCTAGGGAGAGAGAGAGACACACAGGGAGAGGAAGAATGAAGAGAGAAGAGATGAGTGGAGGGAAAGAGAACAGAAGAAAGGAGAGGAGAGAGAAGGAAGAGGAAGAGACAAAATGATGCACAGAGAGAAATGGAGAGAGGAAGGGAGAGAGAGAGACTAGGTAGAGAGGAAGGATGGAAAAGAGAAGAGATGAGTGGAGAGTAACAGAATGTAGGAGGTGAAAGAGAGATGGGGCACATGGAGGGAGAGGAAGAAAGAAAAGGAGAGCTGAGAGACTATCTGTGGCATCTAGGGCTGTATCCTTTTACAATCCCAGGAGCTCACACTGTCTAAAGATTGTAATAATAAGCACAATGGAATTACACTGTAATGTTCCCAATAAGGCAACATCAGCACCAGGAAAGGGTTTAACCTAAACTCTTGTAATACAATGGACAGTGAAAGGTAAAACGAGGCAAGCTTGTGCGGGAGGTTGAGCGTTACTGAGATATAGTTGGCCTTACCGCTACACACAGCTTGGGCTCTTGAACCCAACTCCTTGAGGCGGGCTGGACTCTATTTCTCTAGCATTGCCCGTGGGGAGCGGCGTCGGCCTGGTGTGGGTCTGCTCATTGCCCCACAGGTCAGCTGCCGTTAGGCCTGTCACGATATTCAATAAGTCGATTAATCGTCCGATAAGTTTTTACAAGCTCGATCACTTTTTTGGCCACGATAAGTCACGATAAGTCCAAAAAAAAAAAAAAAACTCGAAAAAAAAAATGCTCGTCGTCAATCATCCCCTTTCCCAAATGCTCGTCGTCATCACCCCCTTTCCCCACCCAATGGAATGAAAGTTGGTGCACTGTCATTAAGTTTCGTCTTCCCAGAAAAAAATGTTTATGTTGCCCTGGTGACATTGGCGCCTTTTTAGAGATAAGTGTTTTTCGGCGCGAGCTCTAGCAGCAGCAAGGAAGCATCGACTGCACGTAAAGTCAGATATCAGCAGCAAACGGAGGAACCAATGATATGGTCGGTGGGAAGAAGTGAGTAGGCTAAATCAAAGAAAAGAATGGAATTGGTGGCAAAGAAAACAGCTAAAGCTCCGGTGTGGGACTATTTTGGGTTCCAACCTGACGAGAAGGGTGAACCACTGAATCTCTGCGAGCCAATATGCCGCATGTGTAGCAAGCCGGTGCTGTCGAAGGCAAGCACTACATCAAACATGATAATGCACCTAAAATACAACCACCCGGCGCAATTTTCCGAGCTGGGCAAAAAAACCCAACTCCATCAACATCAACGGCAGCATCATCACAGCAGAGCACAATCACAGCCCTTTTCAGTCGGCAAACTAAATACAAGCAGGACAGTGCGAAATGGTCCCAACTGACTGACAACGTTGTGTGTCTACTGGCGAAAGAGATGCTTCCGTTTAACTTGATCGAGAAGCCAGCATTCCGAAAGATGTTACGTTCGTTCGATAGCCAGTACGAACCACCGTCTCGTAATTATGTATCACAGACGGCGATCCCGAGGTTGTACAACACAATGAAAAGCGAAATTCTCAAGGAACTGCAAGATATTGCGTTCTTCTCCGCCACCACTGATATGTGGTCAAGCTCCAACATGACACCGTACATGAGCCTGACCATCCACTATATCGCGGCAGACTGGACCCTGCGTACCAAATGTCTGGAAACCAGATATGTCCCAGAGAACCATACAGCAGACACCCTCGCAGAAAATTTGAAAGCTGCTTTGGCTGAGTGGGCGCTGGATGAGGATAAACTGGCATGCATCACCACAGACAACGGCGCGAATATTGTGGCTGCAGTCAGAAATGTGGGATGGCAATGGCTTAATTGCTTTGGCCACAACCTCCACCTTGCGGTGTCCCATGGCCTTGATGTGGACAGAGAACGCATAGCCCGTGCCATAGGGCTGTGCAAAAGCCTGGTTAGGGTATTCAACCTAAGCTGGATCAAGAAGAGGGACCTGAAAAAGGCACAAATTGAGGGAAATCTCCCCCAACACAGCCTAGTACTGGTGAGATATGTTTAATTATTTTCTATTTAAAATAATAATAATAATTATTATTAACTAAACACTTTTTAAGGAATTCATTTTTTGGCATTGGCTTGTAGTAGACACAGAATAATAACAAGGATTGATAAGTAATACTAAGTGTAACATGCTGAGAAATTTGAGCTGCCCATCTGTAGGCCGTGTGTGTAGTGTGTGTGTGGAGAGAGAGAGAGAGAGAGAGAGATGTTTAAGTACTGCTAGGTAATTGTGTTTAAATTGCAGAATTGCATGTTACATGATTACAATGCAAACACATTACAGCAAACATTACATAATATCATATTATACATTATGTATATCTAATATGTGTATAAAATATATTTATTGACATGCTGCAACTCTCATTGACACAGCCTAATTTAAACAGCCTTTTTGTAGACCCTAGCATATAAAACTACTACACAACATACAAATCTGATCATGATAATGGAAATGTACAGTAGTGTTTCTTTAAGAATGCTGACTGTTTAACAAGAGCAATATGATCTTTTCCACAGGATGTTGCCACACGATGGGGCAGTAAGCAGAAGATGGTGGCGCGGGTACTGGAGCAACTCCCTGCCATAAGACGTGTCCTGGTCGAAGACAGAAAACACAGCAACCTCACCCCAGCCTGGCAAGATGTTTCTGTGTTGAAGTCCATCAACGCAGCAATGAAGCCATTGGTGGACTTAACAGACATCCTCTCAGGGGAAAAATATGTTACAGTGTCATCAGTTAAGCCTGTGCTGGAGCTGATTAAAGGTGATCTTCTCTCCCAAGACCCAGCTGACACAGCACTGACAGCCAGTATAAAAGAACAAATGTGCAAGACACTGGCTGACAAATACAGATCCCCTGCAATCCAAGGCCTATTGAGGAAAGCCACCATTCTGGACCCCAGGTATCGTGGCAGCATGGAGGAAGAAGAGGCATTAGAAGATCTGAAACTTCAGCTGGTGCAAGAGCAACTGGACTTAAAAGAGCCAGATGGAAATGGCCAAGGTGCTAGTGGTGAGAGCTGCAGCAGTGCTGATGGAGGGAAGGCGGATGAACCCACTGCTGCCCCCGCAGCCCCCCCACCTGCTAAGAAGAAGAGGCTGAGTGACCTCCTTCAAAACAGGAGAGTTCAACTCTCAGGTCGTCAGGTCCAGGCTGCATCAAGGAGAGTACAGGTGGATGCAGAGCTAACCAGGTACCTACAAGAGGAGGTACTTGATACATCCTCTGATCCCTTGTTGTGGTGGCGTGAAAACGAAAAAAGATTCCCTCTTCTGGCCACCTTAGCGAAGAAATTCATGTGCATTTGTGCAACAAGCTGCAGCTCAGAGCGCATGTTCAGTACAGCTGGCAACATTGTTACACCTCAAAGAGTGTGCCTTAAGCCACACAAAGTTAACCAGTTGGTATTTCTTGCTCGCAATCTGCCTGATGAGTAAAACAAGATTTAAAAGACATTCTTCATTGTTATTTTAATAAAACTACATTTATTGATATTTGAAAGGGTGTGTCTGCATTTTTTTATTGCATTTTTATCCAATTTTTTATCATTGTAATTATATTATTTGAAAGTTGCGAGAAATTCAATATTATCGATTATCGACAATAATTTCTTGGCCAACTTATCGTCCAGCAAAATTTGTTATCGTGACAGGCCTAGCTGCCGTATGTTGGAGTTCACCCCAATGAACGATATGGTTGTGTCCCTGTGCCTTTGGTTGGGGGACAGACCTCTCTACTAGAGGTAAGATCTTAAGCCCGAGCATTCGGGTCGGGTCGGGCCTAAAATGTCAATCATTGCTTCGGGTCGGGTCGGGCCGGGCTTCTCTCTCGCTGACTTTTTAAAAAATAAATATATGTTTATAAAAATGTATACTAAAACGATGTGTGGATACTAAACTAAGGAATACTTGTTTTAAAATAAATAATTTGGATAAAACAGAGAAGGCGCTGTAATGTAATTGCTATTTAACTACTAAACAGGAGCCGCAGAGCCAGAGCATGCTCTGCGCACGTGAACGCCGCCCTCTTAATAATCTTCCCCTCCGCAAGTCCGCATCTATTTTGACCTGGTATCCCCAATATGGAGGAGCAAGAAGTTAAGGATAAACTAAAGACAGAAGAACTGAAAAGACAAACATGCACCGGTAAGAGTGAGGAACTCCTTCCTGTCTCTGTCTATTATCCACCCGTCATTGTTCTTCTTTGTCTCTCTGCTTCTCTCTCTTAAAGTGCCGCGCTAGATTCTTAAGGACGTACTGCTGCTGTGGTTTATGGCCCAATTTTCAACCCGTCAAAATGACGGACGGCCTTACATTTTTCCCATCAACTCTTTAAAAAATCCGTCAATGATGGAAAATTGTCGGTTAATGTACCCTCTGCAGAAATAGAAATATAAAAGATGTAAATGTTTATACAGTCTTGTTTAACTTAGATTTCGTTACAAAAGACGGGCTTTAATTTGTTATCATAAATCACCCCTCCTCCTCCCGAGTCCTCACAAATAAAATATGAAATTTCGGGTTTGCTTCGGGCTTGGGCCTGCAAATCAAGTTAATTGGTCGGGTTCGGGCCGGGTTGGGCTTTAATACCCGCGGGCCGGGTCGGGTCGGGCTGGATTTTTTAGGCCCGATCTTACCTCTACTCTCTACCTACCAGCCGAACAGCAGTGTAGAGTACCCGGCCTTCTTGGAGTCCCTGGGGTAGGTACTAGACAGTGCACTGACCAGGGACTCTGTTGTTCTACTGGGAACTTCAACACCCACGTGGGCAATGACAGTGACACCTGGAGAGGGGTCATCGGCCTCCCTGATCTGAACCCGAGCGGTGTCCTGTTATTGGACTTCAGTGCTAGTCACAGCTTGTCTATAATGAGCACTATGTTCAAGCACAAGGGTTTCCAGCAGTGCACGTGGCACCAAGACACCCTAAGCTAGAGGTTGATGATCGACTTTGTCTTTGTGTCATCTGACCTTCGGCTGCGTGTGTTGTTTAAGACTATTTTATTTTGTTTGCAGTGTACAGTGTTGGTTTATTCTCAACCTAAATACCTGGTTTACAAATGTTTACAAAGCCTTCATAGCACATTAACAACTGGCAGTGATCCACACAAAAGCTTACATGATGGATTTGAGTAGTATCATATTATGTGTGCAGTGTGATGTATTCCATTAGAGTTGTTACCATGACGACCAAGGCAAGGTCAAGGCACTTCCTGGATTGAGGCAAGTGTATTTTACAGTGACCTCACATCCGTCACATCCCAGGTAACTTTACTCCACTGCCTGTATCCAACCCTACAATGCAACCAAGAGCTCACAGACACCACGTCAAAGATACTCTGACTTACAATTGTGTTTAATTGGTGATACAAAATAAACGACATGTAGGTTGCTTTATTCAAAAACTAAAAATCAAATATACCATTACACATTGTTTTAATTGTAAATGGGATATAGAAAAGCAAGAAATATAGAATAATATAGAAATAAATGAGTTTTTCATCTTCTTCAGGACCGGGTCGCAGTAGCACCAGGGATTTCCAGACTTCTCTCACTTTGGGCACTGACTGCAGCTCTTCAAGATTTTCTGCTTTGGACTCTCTACCGAGTTAGTTCTGCAATCTCCGTTGATTTAGCTCTGCTTTAGTTCAGCATTTATTCTTTCTGTTGTCCTGCTAATATTGACCTGTATTGTTCTAGTCCAGTTTACTTTGTCTCATTCTCAGAGGGCCCATATTACGCTATTTTCTAATCTAGATACATATCTGGAGTTTTGTTTTGTTTCATTCCATTCACAACAACACAGATCCTTGAAAACTACCACTACATGACATCACAACATGGAACAGAACATTTTGAGGTTTGGAGATGTAGACAGACTAATAATAAAGGATTATTCAAACATGTGTGAATCAAACAAAACACAACTCCAATTTTTTTTTTTTTTTATGAGGTAACAACATTCAAACATGTCTTAAAGCTCACAGGAGTCCATTTTGCATAATATAGGACCTTTATGTACTCTTTTAGTACTGGTATAATACTGTATTAATACTTTAGTACTGGTATCTACTTATGGGTTAGTAGTATTTCTATTTTTCAGCTAATATTGTACTTTGTATCTACCAGGGTGAATCAACATTTTGCCTAATTCTGAAAATAATACTTTGAAAGCAACTTTGACACATGATGGTAGAGACAGTACTACAGATCTACTTATACCTCTGGGGATCAGTGTAAAAACACATGGTGGTTACAGTTTTAGCGCACACGATGAGTCATCTAAACATCCCTCTCTACAGACCTGAGTGTCCTGAAGGAGGAAAGTACAGCACCCACGCTCCACACTCTTCATCTCTTTAGCACCAAAGCATTCATCCATCCATGTTCTTTAGATCTATACAGATGGTTGTGGCCATGGGGAAACTAGCCTCCATCTACATCTAACACCTACATTCTTATCTCTCACAACTAACATTATGTCCTCAAAACTCTGTGTCCTTGTCCACATTGAGTCTGTTACTAAACTTATTTTGGTGATTAAAAAAATATATCATAATGATTTTATTATTATTATTATTATTATTATTATTATTATTATTATTATTATTATTATTATTATTATTATTATTATTATTATGCAGTTTATAGGCCCAATATTTAAACACTCAAAGGCAGGGACGTGCACAGGAATTTTGAGGGGCAGTTGCTCTGACCTGAAGAAAGGACAACCCACCCACCCCCTCCACGTGGGGAGGGGGGGATCACAGACTATATGAAGTGTCTGGAGGAGGCTTGTGGCTGCTCCTCATCTTAAATGTAATGTAATTATGAAAAATTGCCAGTAGGCTAAAATATGAGTCTGATTAATTAATCAGTTAATGTAGCTTAGTCATTTGTTATACATCTCAATCTCACCTTTTACGACAACCGCGACAGTCTCTTTCCACATGCAGGCTCGAGTCAGGTGCCAGTCACGTGTATTAGCAGTGGGCACTGATCCCACAGCCCCAGGAAGCGGCGAAGAGGCAATATCTGGGCGGGAGGCGCTGTGAAGCACGCAGGTGGGGCGGCGTGCCACCTACGCCTCGAGTCTTTCCTGGCCAACCCAGAGTCAGTTGCGGCACACCGCTGCGGAGGAAGTGCGCTCGGCGGGGGCCGGCGACACCCAATTGCTGTTTCTCGCAACGGGCAGCTGTCCCTTGCCCACCGAATCCCCTGGGCGTGGACCCCACCTGTTTACCTCTAAACGATTTCACGTCCTCTTGAACTCTCTCTTAAAAGTTCTTTTCAACTTTCCCTTACGGTACTTGTCGACTATCGGTCTCGTGTCGGTATTTAGCCTTAGACGGAGTTTACCATCCGCTTTGGGCTGCATTCCCAAAGAACCCGACTCCGAGAAGGACCCTGGCGCGACGAGGATCGTTACTGGCCTTACACCGTCCACGGGCTGAGCCTCTATTAGAAGGACTCAGGCCCCCGATCAACACCGGGCAAGCGGACTTCCGTATGCCACATTTCCCGTGCCCGCCCGTCAGACGGGGATTTGGCGCTGGGCTCTTCCCTCTTCGCTTGCCGCTACTGAGGGAATCCTGGTTAGTTTCTTTTCCTCCACTTAGTAATATGCTTAAATTCAGTGGGTAGTTTCATCTGATCTGAGGTCGTAGTCGGATGGAGCGGGGACACGGGGTCCCCGGATGGGCTCACGGAGCTCCGGTGACCGCCGCTCGCAAAGTGGTCTGGCTTGCGAGTGAATGAGACTGCTTTTATTTTAGGAAAAATGTTCTGAGTGGTGATTTTTTGTTTTCATTTTCAAATCTAGGCCTAGGCCTACATGAAATTCTATATCAATTGAACAATTTATTATTATGATTTTTTTTTTTTTTTTCGACTCGGAAGGGCAATGTCAGTCCAGGAGGACACAGGGGCAGTTGCCCGGGCAACCTGAGCAACCCCCCTGTGCATGTCCCTGCTCAAAGGTTTATTGGGGCCAAGCACCGAAGGTGCTAGGCACCATAGTGTTTCTACGCCTCCATCTGGGCTCACATATATAATTGGTACACCCCGCCCCAAGTCAGTAATTTTGACTTTAAGTTGAGACACGGGATCATTTACACCTGCACCAGGTTGCACGCAATACACCCTGACAGGTACGGCTGTGACTGTCCAGTTTGCGGTGAGGCGCCTGAAGACCTCCTCCATCTGGCCGCCCGGTGCCCTGCCGTGCAGCGGTTCTGGACCCGGCTACTGGACCTTCTCGCTCGGAGGCTGGCGTTGAGGCTCCCACCTCCGGCGGCCCATGGACTCGATGACCCTGGACTCTGGTTCTGCCTCTTCGGCCCTGCCCAGCAGCAACCTCGGGGGCCGGATGCTCCCATAGTCAACTGGGATGCCGCCCGCCTTGTCCTGTCTGTGGCCAGATATTCGATCTTCGCAGCACGGAACCGGCGCCTCCACGACGGCCACGCAGCGGAGCACTGGCCCCTCTTCACAGCGCTCCTTCGTGCCCACGTCCGCCGTCTCCACGACGCAAGAGAAACGGAGTTTCGCAACACCTTCATCCCAGACAATACGCTTTTCTACATCTCCCGAGCCGGCTTCCCTCGGTTGGACTTCTGACCCCTACCCCCCTCCGCTGTCCCCCCTGGTCCCTGGCGCCTGGGCCTTCCCTGAGCGCTGCATCGCCCTTGCTCTCCCCCAGACCCCTTTCTTCACCTGAGGCAAGCCCCTTGGTCCTCTATACTTCCCCTGTTCCTCTCAGCCCTAATGCCCGGTGGTGCTTATCCCCGTACCCACATCCCCCGATGTGTCCTCTGAGCGCTTTGCGAATGTATGTACCTTGTGGTGCATTTCCGTACCACAGGGTACATCTTTCTGAAGAGAGAAAAAAGAAGTGCTTTGTGACTGTTATTGTGGTGGTGAAATATGTACTATTATGTCCCTGAAATGTGTATTATCGTGTACCTTGTAATATTAAAAGATAACAAAAAAAAGTGTTTCTACTGATTCTTATTATACATAATTCCTCTAAACATGGGAGTCTATGGCAACCCCTAGAACCGTCTGGTAAAAAGTTGTGAAATTTTGCATGCACATTCCAGCCAGTCTCCTCATTACCCACAGCAATTTATAGGCCCCCACCCCCAACCGTCTAGTGCCACCAGCAGGTCAAAGTTGCAGGAATTTTCAGGAATTTTCAGGAATTTTCTGCGTTGCTAGGTAACGCAGAAATGTACCTTTGATCTGCCTTTGATGTGTCTTTGATCTAGCCGAAGTGAGCTCATATCTCGGGAACCCTTCATAGGAAGCCTGGGAGCCTGGGAAGCCTGGCTAACAGACCCTGTTAGACCCTGTTAAACCCTGTTAGACCCTGTCAGACCCTGTCAGACTCTGTTAGACCCTGTCAGACCCTGTTAGACCCTGTCAGACTCTGTTAGACCCTGTCAGACTCTATTAGACCCTGTTAGACTCTATTAGACCCTGTTAGACCCTGTCAGACCCTGTTAGACCCTGTTAGACCCTGTTAGACCCTGTCAGACTCTGTTAGACCCTGTCAGACTCTGTTAGACCCTGTTAGACCCTGTCAGACATTTCTGCTTATAACGTAGCGTTTGATTGGCTGTCATGACAAAACGATAATACATGCTGAGGCCTACATGCACCTTCGGTGCTTGGCCCCACATTGCTGCTTGCAGCTATATTTAATAGTAATTTTGGTTGAGCTTTTTATTTTGTAGTTTGAATGTTTTTACAGTTTCCTGGTGGGATTTCTTTTAATACTCCAGCCGGATATTGAAATCTATCTAGGAATTGGAAAATGTGTCATTTGCAGAGGGCAAACTACAGAGTCAATAAAGTAGCCTTATCTTAATGTTTAATACATTGTAAAACAAAAATACCAGTGCTAACCACTCTGCCCTCATCGCAATACGTATTTTACATAGACTGCATATCTTTTTAGTTATGTCAGGTGCAATTGATTTCTTTATGTTTTCAAATACCAATAAAATTTTATTAACCCTAACCCCCTTTCGCTATAAAAAGTAATACCATCAATTTTGCTGGGTAATTTTTACCTGATATAATATACCCAACAAAAAGTACTTGTCATAAAAAATAGATCAATGACAACACATGATAAATTAGAGTGGTTTTCTTTTCTTTTCAACTGTGGTATGTGTAACAAAATGGGAAAAAAAACATAGGAAGGCCCTAAAAACATGCTCCAAAATTACTGAAAAATTAGGAATTTGAAAACTAAAAAAATCCTAAATAATAATAATAATAATAATAATAATAATAATAATAATAATAATGATACTGGAAACTTGGTCTTTGGTTCACCCATTCCTGGGACATGAGCGACTTCCCTGGTGAAGGCACAGACTCCTTGACACCTGAAAGGTCCCATGGCATGAAATTTTCACTTTCTGAGGTTTTTGAACGTTAATGTGAGCTCCCCTACCCTGTTTAGGGGAGGGGAGTTGCGAAATGTCTAAACTGAGCATTTGCGATCCTTTTCTGCTTTACAAAAAATCAGAGCTCAAACGGGCGAGTTTGAACAAGGCACCTTATTGACGTCAGATCGAAAAATGAAATGCAAATGCAGTTCCACCCCCGTCTGTCTGAACTCAGCGTCTCTGTAAATCACGCCCAGAGAGTTTGGACTGCGAATGCGCTAGGCAATGCGAAATGCGTTTTTTAATTTGCCTGGAGGCACGTCCGAGTGTTTCTAGGCTCGGAAGTCCTTTATCTGAGCCTCTGGACCTTTGAACAGCAGTGGTTTAATTTTATTTTCTGTGGAAATGTGTTTATTTTTCAATGGAACGCTTCAAATCTCTTCCCCGCTCAAAAACGCCAAAATGGATCAGCTGAGAGCTCAGAGCGAGAGCGGAGAGTTTGGCCACGCCCCCACCCTCTACTATAGGCCATCTCTTTTCTCCTCATTTGCATTCAAGCAACAGCACCCATTATGGAGTGTTCAGAGAGAGAAAAATTACTCTTTCTCATCTTATCTCTGTTTCTCATGCACTGAGTGTTGATTTTGAAGAAGGATTCATTTACAGTATTAGGGAACCATTAAGGAGCCATATAAAAGCATCAAGAAGTACCATGTCATGGGATCTTGAACAGTTGCAGGAGAGAGGAATAAAAAAAATAGTATTTTTTCAGTGGGTAAAAATGACCATTTGACTAAAATATTGTTTTCACCATAAGAATTCCCTTTGAAATCACCACTTTGTGATATTTATTCATAACCACTGCACTAAATAAGGATAGATACACATTCCAGGACCACTCTTACTTACCTATTCCTTACATCCTCTTACATTAAATTCATTACATTCTTACATTCCTCTTTCACTATTGCAACACCTACACCTTCAAAGATGTCAAAAACAATGGTGAAGCTCCCCAGGGACCCATGACACTCTAACCCTAACCCTAACCCTAACCCTAACCTCTAACCCTAACCCTAACCCTAACCTCTAACGCTAACCCTAACCCTAACCCTAACCCTAACCCTAACCCTAACCCTAAAATGCAACATATAGAAAATCATGTAAATAATTTTGCTCAGGTGAAAATCACCGGCGATAGTGCTCTAGGGTTAAAAACAACAAAAACGACATTAAATTCTAAGATTAGCACACACACACACACACGCACACACACGCACACACGCACGCACGCACACACACACACACACACACACACACACACACACACACACACACACACACGTTTTATTGTATCTTCCTATACAGTGGTGTTTGTAAAATTGAATAAACAAACCATTCAAATCAATGTCCGGTGGGACTTAAACATGTGATGAGTACATAATGAATACAAGTGTGTTTCAGAGCAAGAATCTGCAGGTGGATCTACTCTCCAGTATAAAGACACCCAGACGATCGCGACTCAGATAAGACAAGAATGCACTGAAGAAAAGCACTGCTGCAGCCTGTACACTGTGCACGCGCAGATCACACGTGTTTGAAGGTGGGGGTCCCTCTAGTGGTCGTAAGTGGTCATTAGGATTTGGATCTGAACATGGAGGCTATTAAAATGAGTTAGAACTGATTGGTCTTGAATGTATCAACAATAAATTTTGCAAAGATATGAAGCATTAACGATCAAAAACAAGGGAAAAATGTGGAACCGTGACTGACAAGCCTTTAAAGGGACAGTGTGTAAGATTTTTACCCGTTAATTACTGAAATTGAAGATACCCATTCAAAAATACATTGTTTTCCAAGCCTTTTCACTTCCATCATGAAATCAAAGTATTCTTTTGGACTTAGATATAGTCACATAAAAGGGGGATCTTCCCCATGCAGAGGCAGCCATTTTGAATACGAGAGCCGCAGAAGGACATTTGGGCTCCGCCTTCGGCAAGGCTCGTGGTTTTGGGTAAACAACACAAGCATGCTGCCGGATCAGACGTCGTAATGGATCTAACACGTGTTTTGGACTAAATTGTTTTACTGGATTTTATTTGCTGGATCCTTACGGACAAATTGAGAGCAAGTTTATGGTGAAATACAGAGTTTAACCTGTGCAAAGCATTCTAAGGTAAGCTAACCTCGTTTTGTGCTTTTTCGTATAAAAGCCCCATGTGCTCGGGGAGTGATTGTTTTGCAGGGAAAAGGTTTTGCTTTAAAGCCCCAGTGTGTAGGATTCGTGGCGCATAGGTGGATGGTGCTATTGCACTTTCTGTTTTAGCTACGGCAGACCTTGAGGGTCACCCGGGCGCGCGCACGAGCCGCGCCGCTACTGTATAAATAAAACGCGGTCCCGTTTTTTTTTTTTTTTTCTTTTCTCATGAAAACACACATTCCCGATCATGTACCATGACACTCTACACGTCAAATGAAACCTTACAGTCTCCTCTTTTTGACTATGCAGTTCATTTCCCTGCAAAGCATGCTGATCCGGCAGCATGCTTGTGTTGTTTACCCAAAACCACGAGCCTTGCCGAAGGCGAAGGCGGAGCCCAAATGTCCTTCTGCGGCTCTCGTATTCAAAATGGCTGCCTCTATATGGGGAAGATCCCCCTTTTATGTGACTATATCTAAGTCCAAAAGAATACTTTGATTTCATGATGGAAGTGAAAAGGCTTGGAAAACAATGTATTTTTGAATGGGTATCTCCAATTTCAGTAATTAACGGGTAAAAATCTTACACACTGTCCCTTTAAGGAATATTTAACTAATCTATTTAAATAGTAAATAATAGTAATTCTAAACCAAAAATGACTACAAGGTTGTTGAAAAAGAAGCTATTGATTGCATGCAGGTTTTTATTTTTCATATCCAGCTAGAGTTGGATAACTGTCCAAAGCACCCAGACACTTCCTACTTCTCCTCTAGTTAAATATTGCCACACAGGTCAAGAGAACTTGCCAAATTGTGGGAATGTATTCAGTCACACTAAAATGTCTGTAATGCAATGTGCATTATTAGGGTACGCTGTAAGATAATTCTGGATCAAAATAATCATTGTCAGCTGTAGCTAGAATATTAATTACCACAGTAAAAACTATTGGAATAAAGCAAAAAGAACCAGCAACATGGAGGGTCCACCACCTGCTTTTCTCCATGAAAATGTAATAACTGTAGCTAGAATGTTCCGCAGTATAGATGAAATCTATCTATCAGAGGGAAACAAGGAGGTTACAGCGCTACGCTACATTACAATTCAGATCTGTGCAGAGTCGCTCCTATTCACAGAAAGAATTGCAATATGTCATTATTTTGGTGGGGGTATGCCACCTGGTCTATGTCCATGGATGTTATTTCTTTGTTAAAGGGATATGCCACCCCCAGGTCAAATTTGGGCATCTCCCCACAGTCCAGAGACTAAAATAAGTGGTGGAAAGCGTTTTCCTGCTCACCCAGCCATTGTCCGAGTCTGTCGCCACTGACCGCCGCGGTATCTGCTGCTCCTCCGCGTTAGACTGGAGTCTAACGTCGCCAGAGAAAGATTTCGGCCAAAAGGAATTAATTTGCTCGATGCGTTTCCCAATTACTTTCTGTGTAGTGCGCATTCATATCAAGTGCAAATAAATGTACAAATCAACACGGAGAGCTTGACTTGGTCATTTTGGGTGGGAACTATTTTTCAGTGCTGAAAAACATAGCCGAAGCACGCACCACGCTGGCAACAGGGGAACTCCCTTCCTGGTGCGTAACAGGGATTCCCCTGGCAGCGTGCTGCGTGATTCGGCTATGTTTTTCCGCACTGAAAAATAGTTCCCACCCAAAATGACCAAGTCAAGCTCTCCATGTTGATTTGTACATTTATTTGCATTCGATATGAATGCGCACTACACAGAAAGTAATTGGGAAACGCATCGAGCAAATTAATTCCTTTTGGCCGAAATCTTTCTCTGGCGCCGTTAGACTCCAGTCTAATGCGGAGGAGCAGCAGATACCGCGGCGGTCAGTGGCGACAGACTCAGACAATGGCTGGGTGAGCAGGAAAACGCTTTCCACCACTTATTTTAGTCTCTGGACTGTGGGGAGATGCCCAAATTTGACCTGGGGGTGGCATATCCCTTTAAGAATGAAAACGTTCCCCGTGGTATTAAACTTCAGCTATTTATTAAGCATTTATTATATCACATATTTTTGTTACACAAACATACATTGAAATGCATTCTTACTGTGAGCAGGGTTGCCTCTCCACTGATCTGATTTGTAACTTGATCAGATGGCAATAGCTTAGGTTTTCTTATTTCTCTGTTGTTGCATTTATCACCTTTATTTTAAACTGCTAGCTGTTTGCATTTACATAACTCCCAAACAATGCACTTGATAATTAGTTTAAGTGTGTTTAAGTTATTTTTAATCTCAAGATGTTTTGAATATCCATTGTAATGATTTAGGTGTTTCGGGTACTTGCAGACATGGACAGACCTGCTTGAACCTGCAGTAGATCAAAGCTGTATTATTATGTCTTTTAAAAGGATGGTGGAGCTGGTCCAGATTAGAATCAGGTTGGAATGTACAGTGTCTGAAGAAACAAACAAAAAGACACTTCTGTTTGTGAAGGTCACTCTGTGCCAAACATTCCCTAGATTCTTACGCTTGCACTGTGCTAATGGTGCAGTTGGAAAACGTGGTGGACAGTAAAATCAAATAAAGAAAAACAGAAAAGAGAACACTGTGTCCCAGAGAAGAGACAGATATTTATCACAACATCAGGAGGTCCAGTAGAGTGGTCATGGGCGGATCTGAGAGCTACTGCCTGCAATAGGATTTCATAAAAGTTAAGTGGGATTTCTGTCAGCACAAAATTGAAAAAGTGTGAATGATTGATGCAGATTCATTAAGATCTAACTTGTCAAAATCAGAAGACATGATCCTCAAAGGCATGAGAGTTTATTTTAAAAGATCGTAATAAATAAAGTGTACATGGCAGGGCAGAGACAGTAGAGGAGACAGTTCATTAGGCAACAGGATGTGCAGGACAAGTGCATACAGGATCATGTCTAGCAAAATACTACTACTTTAAAAGATTTAAAGGAAAAGTAAAGTTTTTTACCATTTTAGCCTTATTTCGGTAATAAAACAAGTTGTTTTACTCACCCATATCACTTTGGTGTCATATGGAGCATTTCCGGAGATGTTTTAGATTAGCGTTAGGCTAACACCGTTAGCCTAGCACGACTTATAGCCATAGCTCGGGGCATTCCCCGAGCATGTAATATGCCCCGTGTGGGCTCCAAATAACACAAACTTTAGCACTTTTCAAATCATAGAAGCTCGATGTCTTTAGTCTACGATTTCGTTTGAATCAAAAGTGGCCTGTAATCCGAGATTTATCCATAGTTTACAGCTATGTGTTCCATGTTTTGGTCCCGGGAGCTGAGAGCACAGTCCGCGCATGCGCACTGGCGTCCTCATCTACTCGAAACTATGGCTAAATCTCGGATTACAGGCCACTTTTGACCAAACGAAATTGTAGGCTAAAGACATCGAGCTTCTATGATTTGAAAAGTGCTAAAGTTTGTGTTATTTGGAGCATGCTCGGGGAATGCCCCGAGCTATGGCTATAAGTCGCGCTAGGTTAACGGCGTTAGCCTAATGCTAATCTAAAACATCTCCGGAAATGTTCCATATGACACCAAAGTGATATGGGTGAGTAAAACAACTTGTTTTATTTCCGAAATAAGGCTCAAATTGTAAAAAAAACGTTACTTTTCCTTTAATTAAAAAAAAAGGAGTCCAATAGTGAGGCTATGAGGAATTGATATGGGTGATCCAGTTCTTCTAGAGTCACTCCATCTCATGCTCCCTTAGCAACCAGTGCACCAGAGAAGCTATTTAAGACAACAGAGGGGAGAGGGACAAAGCACGCCACACTGCATACGTAATATAATGCTACTTATTTTACCCAAAACATTACAGCTTTATCAATCCCAGATCTGCCAAAAGATACTAGTACTTTGAGAAATTATTTTCTTGTATAAACCAACCCACTTCAGGTGTTTGTCTCCAAAAAGTGATATTTTTTGCCTCATTTGACCACAGCACACAGTCTAAATTACGTTTTGTTTTTATGTAAGAATATGGCCTTTCCTCTCATCAATCTTTCAAACCAAAAATATCAATGTATAGTATAGGCAACATAATTCCCCATAAGGTTGCTGATTATTGTGGCACACACATGTAAAAGAAATACATGCATAAACGTGTATAAAATGCGTATATAATATATGTTTATAATGTTTATAATGATCTGATGTATTATTACATGGTGCATGGTGTGCCAATATTACACTGTGTAGTTGTGTCCACGCGGTGGCGTTATTGTGTCAGATAAGAGAGCAACAGCAGACGCTTGAGGAACATTCAACTCTCAAGAAAGCCAGAGTAGAGGTGACGAAATTATACAAATGATAGTGTAACAAAGCATTTAGCATATCCATATATAGCTCTGTTTTGCACATTAGTTTTTTTCAGACACAGAGACAGATGCTCATTTTCCATCTGCAATACACAGTAATAATATGAACCCTTAATGATGTAACATGAAATGTAGCTCACTATTGTTATAGCTAATCATAACATTTATGTAAAGGTATGTAATATTATAAAATGTGCTGGCTTAATTTAACTTTTAGTTATTTATACTATGTTTTGTGGCTTTCCTGTATCTGTGAACTCTCCCTCCACTGCAGATGCTGTGGGGCTGGCTGTAGTCTAGTGCAAACTGTTGTTGTGTCCTTAGCTATCTTGTGAATGTGGTGAGTGAGTGATTGGTGATCTGAGGGTGCAATGGTGTAGAGTGACAGCCTTGCTTCAGTCAGTTTGCCAAAGGGCAGCTCTGGCTATGGTAGTAGCTTACACCACTCAATATGGTGTGAATGAATCATGCACAAAATAGCAGAGCAACTGAAAAAGTGATATAACACTAATGGATTATTAGAATTTTTAAACTCACAGAACGTGAATTTAGTTTTCTTCTGGCAATACAGGGTTTATACAGAAGAGGGCAACACAGCTCCACTGTCAAAAGCCAATAAAAAGAAAATGACAAAGTACACAGAGGAGCTCAGGCACAGACTGGTGCTTTGTGTTCTGTTTATCTACACTTCATGGGACTCTGTCAGGGCTCAGAACAGCCCCAAGTGATGCACGTCCTAGTGAGCAAAGAGCAATAGAGCCTCTCAGAAGAACCAGTGTCAATTTCACATGTTGAAAGAGAAGAAAGACTTACAGAACTCTTTCATTCAAAATGTGGTTACATTACAGGCAATGTCTGGACAACAGGCAGAGTAAAGGCCCAATAGTATCCGTTATTTATTTATTTATTTATTTATTTATTTATTTATTTTTATTTTTTATTTTTTTCCCACAAACACCTTACCCTCAGATTTGCAGATCAGATATTAAACAAGCCATAATCTGTCATACGCTGACTGACCTGATAAGGTGCCCTTAGTCCTGTCGGCAGACCCTCACACACGGAGGGAGTTCAGGGCAGGGTTGGTGAATTGTCCACTGGAGATTTCCTCGCTCCTCCACTGTGTCTGGCTAGCGTCTGGAGGGGCCAGCAGATCCCTGGGTCACATGACCGGCTACAACCCTGACAGAACAGGCTGTTCCCCCCATTTGGAGGGTCAACTCAGAATCTGCATCCAAATGTAAAAAAAGAGAGGCAAAACTTAGTAAATTAATACATTTTATTACTGGGTATTTTTATTTTTATTTTTATTGATGCAATTGTAGCAGTAGAAAGCTCATTGGTCACTTTTCTGCAGTTGAAAATATTTTTCTACTAATTATTATAGTATATTATATTGTTTTATTTTAAAATTCACGCATAAATCCACTTAAACATTATTCCATAAGTTAAAACCAAGTGTATATTTTATTTCTAATTATGTAACTAATCCATTACAACTGCCCCATGTGTATGCATTTGAAATAACATACTTCATCTGTACATGTGTTGTTTATATTTCAGTACTTGTAATGGAATGTGTTTGAGGGCACTAAATAATTTCTCTAACACCTCCAGCCCCAGTCTGTGTGGTACATCTCTGTGCACAGTGGTGGTGGATGCAGATCTCCTACTGGGAGTGAGAGAGAGCACAGGAGGAGCCAGGAGAAACAATCCTCTCACTGCAGATCATCCTCACCTGTTAAATCTGCAGAGCAGCTATCTGCTCAGCTGGTTTAAACAGATTTTGGCTCTGTCTTCCTATTTGGAAGCAGTCCAACTTCTTCAAAACTCCCAGATGTGAGAAAGTTGGTATGCCCCCTCATCTTAATTTACAATCTATTGGATGCATTTTTGGGTCTCAATGGCCTCTCTGATCCAACAATGGTACTTGTTGTTCTCTGTGCCTTAGTGTTGTCCCAATCCATGAGGCAGTTTTCCCTATCAGTGGACTTAAGTTGTTCTTGGTGGGGTTGCATGTTTCTGTCTCAGCACTTTCTCACACCTGGGATACAGTTCTGAAGATGTTGGACTGCAGATGGGGCTGACGTCCTGCTGCTGTGTCAGTGGACACAACTGCTCTGGGTTGTTTGAATATTTTATACTGATGCAGATGGTCTTTTCCCTTTTCCATATGGCTCCTAAAGAAAACCAACTAATACTCATTATGCTTAAATAAATACATCAATGTTTGAAAAAGAGTGGGTGAAAGTTGCTGTTGGTCAAATGCAGAAGTCAAATTTCTCCCGTGTGTCACTGTGTGTCATTGTGTGTGAGACCAATAAAGGCTTAAGCCTAATCTTAATCTGATGATGTTGAAAACATCATTGGACCTTGAGAAAGTAATTTTGTTCTGCTATGTGTTTTTTTTTTTTTTTTGCGTGTTGGAATAGCAAATAAAGAACCTTGAACATCTAACCAGCCAGAACCATACACTTTGACAAAACTTTACCAAAGACGAGTGAATCTGGAGCCATATCCATTCTCCATGATTTCAGAGGGTATAATTGCCAGGTGGATCAGAGAGATGCACGGTCCGTTCCCTGAAAAATAAGCATGGTGCTTTACACATAAAAAAAAGGGAATTGAGAAACAAAGCAGATTTTTACAGAATCAACAACCAATGCACAAAACTATTACTTAACGCAGGTAAAAGAATACTGTATATCTAATTTGTCCTGAATGATACAAGAATTTTGGAGAGCTGTTTTCCACATTTGACACATAAATTAGCAGCTGTGGCTGTGGTTGAAGATTTTCACCACCTATTGTCCAGTTCCCACCTCTTTTGGATTCAAACAGAATGTAGAAGGACTGGCTGGTCAGGCAAGAACATGACCATGATCATTCACTTTCATACCACATTCACACTAGGCAAGGTGGGTTATGTCACGTGCACTGGTCCAATCGGGGTTTGAATCGTTGACCTTTGGGTTAGTGGCTGAGCGCTCTATTTTCCACTTTTATATTATCCACAATTGGTGATTGTATTGAATGTGTTGGTTACATAATACTGAATACCTGAATTATAATGTATTTTGTAACGTATTCAGTTATATCAGTGCTTCTCAATTATTTTCTGTGACGCCCCCCAGGAAGAAGAAAAAAATTCACGCCCCCCTCCCTGCGCACGACTATAAATAGTGTTATTTGTCTAGAAACTTGTTATTAGTACACCTCTGCATAAGATTGTATCCTTTTATTAACATTTAAAAAAAAGAACCACTGTTTTTTGCACTGAGGACTCAAATATTAATGTTTTTTTAATCCAGCTTTGCACACATTTGTTTACATTTTACAGAAACGAAACTTAAAACCGCATGGCTTATTTGCATAAACTAAAAGCTCTGAAAAAAACCAACAACGCTCTCTCTCCTTGTGCCGCTGATGCGTCACTTTCTGTCGGACTAAAGGACATGACTCAGTGGAATATATGTGCTTTTTCTGTGACAGAGGATGTTCTGCTGATGGTGAGTCTGTTCTGTGCGTATATCGCGTATCTAAGGTTGCTGACCCCTGCCCCAGAGCGACAATGAGAGCGCCACTGCTAACTACTGTTGTTGATGTGCTATTACACTTATTTCTACATTCAACAAAATTATAAACGCAACACTTTTGTTTTTGCTCCCATTTTTCATGAGATGGACTTAAAGATCTAAAATTCATTCCAGATACACAATATTACCATTTCTCTCAAACATTGTTCACAAATCTGTGTTCACAAATCAGCTGTGTCCAGCTGTGTCCTGCAGAAGTTCTCTGATGACTCTGCCATCATTGGTCTCATCAAGGATGACGATGATGGGGAGTACAGAGGACTAATACAGGACTTTGTGGACTGGAGTCAGCGGAACCACCTCATCATCAATGCAGGGAAGACCAAGGAGATGGTGGTGGACTTCCGCAGACGTCATTCTACTGCCCCCTCAGTGAACATCCAGGGATGGGACATTGAGAGAGTGGACTCTTACAAGTACCTGGGTGTTCATCTGAACAATAAACTGGACTGGACTCATAACACAGACGCACTGTGCAGGAAGGGCCAGAGTCGGCTCTATCTCCTGAGGAGACTCAGGTCTTTTGGAGTGAGAGGGCCACTCCTGAAGACCTTCTATGACTCTGTGGTGGCATCAGCCATCCTGTACGGTGTGGTCTGCTGGAGCAGCAGCATCACAGAGAGGGAGAAGAAGAGGCTGGACAAGGTCATCAAGAAGTCCAGCTCTGTCCTGGGCTGTCCTCTGGACTCAGTGCAGGAGGTGGGGGACAAGAGGGTCCTGGCTAAGGTCACCTCTATGCTGGACCATGAGTCTCACCCCCTGCAGGACGCTCTGTCTGCTCTGGAGAGCAGCATCAGTGACAGACTGATTCACCCTTGCTGTGTGAGGGAGAGGTTTCGCAGGTCTTTCCTTCCTGCTGCTGTCAGACTGTACAAGGAACACTGTTAACATGCCATTCAACTTATTTGCACTACAATATTCAACTATAATCCAGAGTCTATTTTTAGGTCTAGGTTTAAATTATCCTAGGCCATTATTTATTTATTTATTATATTGTTCTGTTGCATGTTACTTTTTCGTGCTGTTCTTGATCTGTGCGTTGCAACACTGGAATTTCCCCACTGTGGGACTAATAAAGGCATATCTTATCTTATCTTATCTTATCTTAAATCTGTCTAAATGTGTGATAGTGAGCACTTCTGCTTTGCTGAGATAATCCATCCCACCTCACAGGTGTGCCACATCAAGATGCTGATCTGACATAATGATTAGTGCACAGGTGTACCTTATACTGCCCACAATAAAAGGCCACCCTGAAATGTGCATTATTTTTATTGGGGGTCTGGGGACTCAGAACCAGTCAGTATCTGGTGTGACCACCATTTGCCTCATGCAGTGCAACACATCTTCTTCGCATAGAGTTTATCAGATTGTCAATTGTGGCCTGTGGAATGTTGGTCCACTCCTCTTCAATGGCTGTGTGAAGTTGCTGGATATTAGTGGGAGCTGGTACACGCTGTCGTATACGCCGGTCAAGCACATCCCAAACATGCTCAATGGGTGACATGTCCGGTGAGTATGCTGGCCATGCAAGAACTGGGACATTTTCAGCTTCCAAGATTTGTGTACAGATCCTTGCAACATGGGGCCGTGCATTATCTTGCTGAAACATGAGGTGATGTTCATGGATGTATGGCACAACAATGGGCCTCAGGATCTCATCACGGTATCTCTGTGCATTCAAAATGCCATCAATAAAATGCACCTGTGTTCTTCGTCCATAACAGATGCCCATACCATAACCCCACCACCACCATGGGCCACTCGATCCACAACATTGACATCAGCAAAGTGCTCACCCACACGACGCCACACACGCTGTCTGCCATCTGCCCTGAACAATGTAAACCGAGATTCATCCGTGAAGAGAACACCTCTCCAACGTGCCAGACGCCATCGAATGTGAGCATTTGCCCACTCAAGTCTGTTACGGCGACGATCTGGAGTCAGGTTAAGACCCCGATGAGGACGACGAGCATGCAGTTGAGCTTCCCTGAGACGGTTTCTGACAGTTTGTGCAGAAATTGTTTGGTTATGCAAACCAATTGTTTCAGCAGCTGTCCGAGTGGCTGGTCTCAGACGATCTTGGAGGTGAACCTGCTGGATGTGGAGGTCCTGGGCTGGTGTGGTTACACGTGGTCTGCGGTTGTGAGGCCGGTTGGATGTACTGCCATATTCTCTGAAACGCCTTTGGAGACGACTTATGGTGGAGAAATGAACATTCAATGCACGAGCAACAGATCTGGTTGACATTCCTGCTGTCAGCATGCCAATTGCACGCAATGCTTGTGACATCTGTGGCATTTTGCTGTGAGACAAAACTGCACATTTCAGAGTGGCCTTTTATTGTGGGCAGTATAAGGCACACCTGTGCACTAATCATGATGTCAGATCAGCATCTTGATGTGGCACACCTGTGAGGTGGATGGACCCTGGTTTCCCAGGGTCATACACGCCCCCCTGACATCACACCGCGCCCCCCCAGGGGGGCCTGCCCCAACTATTTGAGAACACCAAGTTATATGGTCTAATCAGTGTACTGTATTGTAGAGTTAGACTACTTTTACATTTAGCTGTATTTAAATTATACAGTACAAATGCAACATAGGATTGAAAACAGCTTTATTATCACTGATTACAAAATTGTACATGAACACACCACAAGAGCTGTATTTTATATTTTTGTCACTGATTATGTGCAGTTTGAAGTATAAAGTTTGTGACAAACAAGTACCACCAAGTATTTAACTGTATTCTGAATACTGCCAAATGAAAAAGTAATGGAATACAGTTACTCAAAATGATTAGTATTAGTATTCTCGATAAATGTAATCAGTTACTTCACAACAGTCTCCACAATATAGCCTTTATCCAAGTTTGTTTTTGAACTGTTAGTACAGAAGTTTTCATTTTTTTATAATTTTACATGTTCATGAATCTGACTAAAACTTGGCTCATGTTTTGCTCACCCCAGTCTGTAGGGCAGGTGAGTTCAGGAAGCAGCTGTGCCTCTGTGTGGAGTTCATCCACCGAACCGGGAGACGAAATCTATGTAACCTCTCTGAGTCCATCTGGCACCCCCGGTACAACCCCACTGCCAACACTGTCCACATGAAGCTCCTCTGTAACAACGCCAATCTGTGGGGATTCAATAAAAGAGCTGCTAAATAAAAACTAGAGAAACAAATGCTTTATAACGCTTTATAATTGATTTGTGTTGGAGGGGAAGTTTACAGGGCATTTGGGATCTGTTATGTGTCTAATCTTATGTAAACTAGGAAATAAAAAAGACACTAGTGGTTGAGCGCTCTGACCCAAGGGCCATTATATCAACACGCAGTGTACACAAGTGGTAAGATTGCATTGCATTTTGATCATTGTTTTTAGATGCAGGAGATCATTAAAGGTGCTCATTGTTACCTGCTTGGCTTATGTATTGTTTATTTATTCAATTCCAGGCTATTATTGCCAAAAACACTTTGATCATTTATTCACAACTTAGATCATGTATATAATTTTTATTATCATATATTATCTGTGATAACGCTACCCCCAAACTACAATATCTGTTATTGTATTAAAGGGATATGCCACCCCCAGGTCAAATTTGGGCATCTCCCCACAGTCGAGAGACTAAAATAAGTGGTGGAAAGCGTTTTCCTGCTCACCCAGCCATTGTCCGAGTCTGTCGCCACTGACCGCCGCGGTATCTGCAGCTCCTCCGCCTTAGACTGGAGTCTAACGTCGCCAGAGAAAGATTTCGGCCAAAAGGAATTAATTTGCTCGATGCGTTTCCCAATTACTTTCTGTGTAGTGCGCATTCATATCGAGTGCAAATAAATGTGCAAATCAACACGGAGAACTTGACTTGGTCATTTTGGGTGGGAACTATTTTCCAGTGCGGAAGAATAAAGCCGAATCACGCACCACGTTGTGCAACAGGGGAACTCCCTTCCCGGTGCGTAACTGGGATTCCCCTGGCAGCGTGCTGCGTGATACGGCTTTATTCTTCCGCACTGGAAAATAGTTCCCACCCAAAATGACCAAGTCAAGTTCTCCGTGTTGATTTGCACATTTATTTGCACTCGATATGAATGTGCACTACACACAAAGTAATTGGGAAACGCATCGAGCAAATTAATTCCTTTTGGCCGAAATCTTTCTCTGGCGACGTTAGACTCCAGTCTAAGGCGGAGTAGCTGTAGATACCGCGGCGGTCAATGGCGACAGACTCGGACAATGGCTGGGTGAGCAGGAAAATGCTTTCCACCACTTATTTTAGTCTCTGGACTGTGGGGAGATGCCCAAATTTGACCTGGGGGTGGCATATCCCTTTAAAGACCATAGACTGTATAAAGCAGTGGATTAAGGGAGTGTGACATCACCCATAGTGTTAAGCTCCACTTAAATGAAGCTCACAATGCTAGTCGTTATATGGGTGAATTTGAAGCTGAATTCCATATTAGGAATAGGAATTTATTTACAGACAAAATAGCAAATGATGCCCCCATATTCACTTCGTATTTGGAACTCAGTGGCTAACAGGTTTGCTAATCCCATTTATACAGTCTTTGATTAAGACAAGTGATTTCATTTCATGCCCCCAATGATAAGACTATGAATGATTGGTGTTTGTCAGTCAGGGGCTCCAAGGGCACAGCCCAGGGCTTCTGTGAGTCTGTCCCAGGGCACCTGTGGAATAAAGCTGAATAAAGCTCTGTGTAAATTGGATGCATTGTTTCTATTACTGCAATATCCTCTATAGACTCCACAGCCTTTTCTGGCTTTGTTGAATGAAAATGTGTAATGTTTTTTTAAAAGTGTAACTTTTTTGAGTGAGGGCCTGTCAAATGTGTTTCTTCGTGGAGATGTTATTGCTTTATTTCATAGTATGGTATTAAACCTTTCTATCTTCATGGAGACCAAACTAGCCAAAGTTACACTGGACCAGGGCTCTGGGGAGGTACCTTGTGCTGTTGAGGCAGCGCAGAGGAGACTCACTGGCGCCTCTCACTGAGCACCAGCTGCATGACAATCCCATCAGTGGTTTGGCCTCCAACAGCAGCCAACCGTTCAGAGCAATATGGAGTGAGTCTCTAAACATGTTCTTCCATCTCTCTTCCAGAAGATTTGTTGTTACAATATGCTGACTTGAATATAGGGAACACTTTAGAGTACACAAATGATCATGTCTGACAGTTTTCACAGTTCTGAATTTGCAGATTAGTTGGTTTAAAGGTGCCCTGCTTAACTTTTCTGGTAGAGGGTCTGTCACCTGCTTGACTGCATGTTGATTTTTTTTTTTTTTCCTGGAATGTCCCGCAGTATCGCATTTAATTTAACTATCTCCATGGAGATGCTTACATGCTTACAGTAAGAATGCATGTTTTGGTGGTAGTTTTAAGACATAAAATTGAATTAAAATGGAATAAATGCAATATATATTTGTTTAAAGACATACTGTGGAACATCTCAGGCAAAACAATAACATCACCATGAAGACAGGCAGATGGTGGACCCACCACCAGAAAGGTTACGCAGTGCACCTTTAAAGGATGCTGTTAATACATTATGTAAATTTTACCTCATTTGTACTGTACTGTTCTTCTCTGCTGCCTCAGCTTCTTGAATGTTGTAAAAATCTATATTTATTTAAAGATTTGTCAGATATGTTCAGTTTGATTAATGCTTTCCTTTTCAACATGAGGCGTGATCTTTGCATCTGTTATTTTCGTGCCATGATGAACTGAGTAATAAATAAAGAATGTGTATCTCGCAATTAGAGATGTATTATGAGTGCCTAAGATGGATCCAAACGAAGGTAGTGAATGTTAAATCACAATCTCATTAATATGACCTATTGCCCAATAAAAGTCTCATTTATCATGGACTGAAAGGATTTGGTGCTTATTGAAAAACAATTTAGATGCTTTTTGGATCAGCATCCATATGGGGGCATTATTTGCATTTAAAATGAATAAAAGCTAATATTTTAATCTCCCATATTTCCTTCATATAAATAAAAGAAAATCAATAAAATGAATACAAAATGAAAATGAATGTGAATTATGGTTAAAGGGATATGCCACCCCCAGGTCAAATTTGGGCATCTCCCCACAGTCCAGAGACTAAAATAAGTGGTGGAAAGCGTTTTCCTGGTCACCCAGCCATTGTTAGACTCCAGTCTAACGCGGAGTAGCTGCAGATACCGCGGCGGTCAGTGCTGACAGACTCGGACAATGGCTGGGTGACCAGAAAAACGCTTTCCACCACTTATTTTAGTCTCTGGACTGTGGGGAGATGCCCAAATTTGACCTGGGGGTGGCATATCCCTTTAAAGGTGAACTGTGTAACCTTTCTGGTGGAGGGTCTGTTAAAGGTATTACCTGCTCACCATCAGAATGCCTGTTTTTTTAACAGAAAAGTTCCATAGTACACCTTTAATGTTCATTTTACTGTCCTCGTAGGGGCTTTGCATTTGACCCATCCAAGTTACAGGTCTAAAGTGTGGAGAGGCAAACCCGCGCACAATAAGAATGCATTATGGAGGAATAAAAGCACTTGCATGTGTGTTTAATGCACTAACATCTCCAATTGAGCAAGCAATTGGCAGACCCACCATCTGAAAATTTAAACAATGCGGCTTTAATTATCTCCCTATCGATCAAACAAGTCACAGACCCATGTGAAAACTGTGTTAAGCATCACAAAGACCATTTCTCCTCTGTTTAGTCCATTATCCAATAGTCTATACTTTAAATAAAGACTGAACTATATCGCAAGATCAAATAGACTAGATATTTTTGATAGATTTTTTTTTTTTGGCATTTATTTATATTCGACATTTTATTCTGACTTTTCCCTATACAGAAACAATAACGTCTACAAATGTAGATATTCCTCTTCAGTATTCCTTTCAGTGTCTTGGTCACTTCTGTCCCATACTCTACTACGCTTATCATTCTCTGCTGAGGTCCTATTGCCAAAACTGTATTCATGATTTTACTTTTCTGAATTCATTTGTCTCTGTCTGAGTGAATGCAGGCCCAACGAACCCCCGCCTCTAATACAGTGTCCTTATTAAGTCAGAATTAGTTGAACCAGAGGAGGAGCTCACCCTGAAGACCCAAATGGATGTGAACAGAGATGGAAAGATCAATATTTAATGTTGAGCAGCAGCCAGTGCTAATTTACTTCCAGAGAACAGAGAACTGACTCACTCCCAGTGCCTGCCTGTGTCTGAATTTTATTATTATATGAAGCTGTCATGTGATATAATGCACCCACATAAGAAACTGCAGGAGAGAACTTTTATAGCCTTTATTCCTGGACTTAGTGCTTCACTACTTGATAAGGTCAGAAAAAAAAAAAATCAAGCCACACTTTAAATTAAGTGTATATGGACAACAAATTTAATGCTGATATTTTTTGCACATCCTGGACGATTACTGGCTTCCATTTTAATTGAAACCAGAGCAAGAACTGCCAGTCTTTAAAACAGTGGAAGCTCTTTCATCGTTGTCATATGTTATTATTTAAGAATTTGTAAACTGCCTTCAGTCTCATTATTATACATAATTGCAATTGCACAATAACTCTGCTTTGAAAGAAAGTCTATACAAGAATAATGCATTATAATAATTATATTAAAATACTCAAAGACATCAGCATTAAATAAGCTGTTATGTTTTGTTTGAAACATAAAACACTATTTTTGGAATTGTGGCATATAAATGAAAATGTAGTCTTTTGACACAAGCTGAAATCCAGAATAGCATTTATTTAAAGGGATATGCCACCCCCAGGTCAAATTTGGGCATCTCCCCACAGTCCAGAGACTAAAACAAGTGATGAAAAGCGTTTTCCTGGTCACCCAGCCATTGTCCGAGTCTGTTAGCACTGACCGCCGCGCGCATCTGCTGCTCCTCCGCGTTAGACTGGAGGCAACGGCGCCAGAGAAAGATTTCGGCCAAAAGGAATTAATTTGCTCGATGCTTTTCCCAATTACTTTCTGTGTAGTGCGCATTCATATCGAGTGCAAATAAATGTGCAAATCAACACGGAGAACTTGCCTTGGTCATTTTGGGTGGGAACTATTTTTCAGTGCGGAAAAAGAAAGCCGAAGCACAAAGCACACAGCGTAACGGGGGAACTCCCTTCCTGATGCGTAAACAGGGATTCCCCTGTCCGCGTGCTGTGTGCTTCGTCTGTCTTTTTCCGCACTGAAAAATAGTGTTGATTTGCACATTTATTTGCACTCGATATGAATGCGCACTACACAGAAAGTAATTGGGAAAAGCATCGAGCAAATTAATTCCTTTTGGCCGAAATCTTTCTCTGGCGCCGTTAGACTCCAGTCTAACGCGGAGGAGCAGCAGCTGCGCGCGGCGGTCAGTGCTAACAGACTCGGACAATGGCTGGGTGACCAGGAAAACGCTTTTCATCACTTGTTTTAGTCTCTGGACTGTGGGGAGATGCCCAAATTTGACCTGGGGGTGGCACATCCCTTTAATAATGTGTTTTTGTTGTTCTTTTACAACTGATGGTACCTGTTTTTTCATATGATTTTTATGGTTTAAGATAAGATAAGATAAGCCTTTATTGATCTCACACAGGAGAAATTTACTAAATTTAATTTAGAAATATGAAAAAGGAGGATATTGCACGTCTGGCCTATATGTTAGAATTATACAGGGCTGTCACCATGTGTTTGTGTGTTAATAACTCTGAATCTAAAATGCAGTGACTATGTGACTAAATTCCTACTCCCTGTGTCATGATGACTAGTACACTGAAACTCCTAATGCTTTATTTCCTTGTCTTGATACTCACAATAATATGTTTTTGTATTTTTTAGCTATCACTTTCACTATCAGCTGTGTTTACAAGAATCCTCCTCTCATTTTCCAGGCAGACCAGAGGGTCCTGTTTCACCAGGAATCAGTGGATGACTTATTGAACAAAAAGCTTCCTGTTGCATAGTTTCACTTTCACTTCATGGCTCATAGTCAGTAACAAAGTTCCAATGGAATGTTGAATTTCTTCACTTACAACAAAAAACAAGTATTAGCATTTTTAAAGGTAATTATTTCACAGACGGAAACACACACATGCCTGATTCACATTTTAGTTTAGTTTACAAGGTTATAGCATGTTTCCTGGTGCTATGTTCGGTATGCTCACTATAATAGCTATGTGTCCATTATAACATGCAGCAAAATGAACAAATAATATGAAGAAGCCATAGACCTTACACACACATACATTGCCAAGTCTGATCTGATTTGCATTTAAATTACGTCTATGTATGCGTGAAGAGTCCCTCAGTCGTCCACGTAGAATCCATGATAAAAGAAGAAATTCAATTTGTCAACTGGACAAAGTTTGTTTGGTCAAAAACGTTTCGCCGCTCATCCGAGAGGCTTCGTTAGTTCTGGTTAGAGCTTCGTTAGTTCTGGGAAAAACTGCAGTATAGTTAGCTCCTCCCTGCAGCGAGATATAAGCAGTGTCTTACCAGCACTCTAACCAGAACTGACGAAGCCTCTCGGATGAGCGGGGAAATGTTTTCGACCAAACAAACTTTGTCCAGTTGACAAATTGAATTTCTTCTTTTATACGTCTATGTATGTAATGGGAACATGTCATATAATAGTGAAACAACTTAAGACTGACTTTGGTGGTCACTCAATCTCAATGTATTTGATAGGAATACATTGATCTTAAAATATTATCATTAAAATTTAAAGGAATGGGCAGTATTTGATTGGTTTCTTTTCTTCCTTGTAACGTCACTCAAAACGTTCCGAAGGCTGTTTCCCCATTAAAGATCCTATATTTTGCAAAATTGACTCTTGTGAGCTTTAAATCATGTTAGAGTAGGCCTATTGTTAGCTTTGTGTTACATTTTGTATGAAAAGCGCTTTATAAATATTGTTTGATTGATATTGTTTGATTGATAGCTCCTCAGAAACATATTTTATGTATTTATTTATTAATGTTTGCACCTATTTAAAAGAACAAAACACACACACACACACACACACACACACACACACATAGAAAAAGCAAATAACAGAACAGTGCAGTGCAGGAAAGGTCAAAAACCCAAAAGGCTTATGAGTGACCGTCCTCTTAAAATAATTGAAATAGGCAAAACAAACAACCCCTCCCCACCCCGCTCCCAAGCATTCAACACACACATGCATCCAGCTCACACACAAACACACACATGCATCCAGCTCACACACAAACACACACATGCATCCAGCTCACACACAAACACACACATGCATCCAGCTCACACACAAACACACACATGCATCCAACTCACACACAAACACACACATGCATCCAGCTCACACACAAACACACACATGCATCCAGCTCACACACAAACACACACATGCATCCAGCTCACACACAAACACACACATGGATCCAGCTCACACACAAACACACACATGCATCCAGCTCACACACAAACACACACATGCATCCAGCTCACACACAAACACACACATGCATCCAGCTCACACACAAAAACACACATGCATCCAGCTCACACACAAACACACAAATGCATCCAGCTCACACACAAACACACACATGATCCAGCTCACACACAAACTCTCATGCATCCAGCTCACACACAATCACACACATGTTCCAGCTCACACACAAACACACACATGCATCCAGCTCACACACAAACACACACATGCATCCAACTCACACACAAACACCCTCATACACCCACCTCACACACAAACACGCACATCCATCCAGCACACACACAAACACCCACATGAACCAACACACACACAAACACACACATGCATCCAGCTCACACACTAACACACACATGCATCCAGCTCACACACAAACACACACATGCATCCAGCTCACACACAAACACACACATGCATCCAGCTCACACACTAACACACACATGCATCCAGCTCACACACAAACACACACATGCATCCAGCTCACACACAAACACACACATGCATCCAGCTCACACACAAACACACACATGCATCCAGCTCACACACAAACACACACATGCATCCAGCTCACACAATAACACACACATGCATCCAGCTCACACACAAACACACACATGCATCCAGCTCACACACAAACACACACATGCATCCAGCTCACACACAAACACACACATGCATCCAGCTCACACACAAACACACACATGCATCCAGCTCACACACAAACACACACATGCATCCAGCTCACACACAGACACACACATGCATCCAGCTCACACACAGACACACACATGCATCCAGCTCACACACAGACACACACATGCATCCAGCTCACACACAAACACACACATGCATCCAGCTCACACACAAACACACACATGCATCCAGCTCACACACAAACACACACATGCATCCAGCTCACACACAAACACACACATGATCCAGCTCACACACCAACACACACATGCATCCAGCTCACACACAAACACACACATGCATCCAGCTCACACACAAACACACACATGCATCCAGCTCACACACAAACACACATTCCGACTCACACACTACAATCACATACACTCACACATAAGTACATAATAGTAACAACGAATAAAAAAATAATAGACTGTTTACATACAAGGACATGGGTACTACATGGGTATATCTGGAGATGTGTTTTGTTTCATTCACACATGTTTGAGTCACCTTTTATTACTAGTTTGTCTACATCTCCAAAGCTCAAAATGCTCTGTTCCTTGTGATGAGATGAAGCGGTAGTTTTGAAGTTACGTAACAGCCACATTTTACCTTTAGTTCAAATGATTTTAATGAAGGTGTATGGATTTTAAAAACACTTTCTGTATTACCACATGACATCACAAGGTAGAACAGAGTGTAACATATCAGAAAATAGCGAAATATGGGCCATTTAAATAAATCTGTTGCAACTTTAAATGTCCCATTCAAAGTCAGCTTTATTGTCAATTCTGCCATATATGTTCAACATACAGTGAATCGAAATTTTGTTTCTCTCTGGCCAGGTAGTGCAAAAAGACAGTGTACAAAATACAATATGAAGACAAAACACAACAAAAAAAACTATCTAAGACAGAGAGTTAAAACTAAAGTCTACGATCTAAAATCTTAAAACAGTGCAACATAGTAAATAAACTATACTATATACAGATTTCCAAAGTGTGCAGTGTGCATCAAAATGTGCAATGGAAGATACAGCAGTGACTTGGTCATGTGCAGTAGAATGTGCATAGGAGTTAAGATAAAATAAAAATAAATGTGCAACAGTAGTAATTCTAGTGCAATAACAGTAGTAAACAACAGTGCAACGGGGGTAAAATTCAATACAGGAGTAAACAGCAGCAGTGGCATGAAATTTTCACTTTCTGAGGTTTTTGAACGTTAATGTGAGCTCCCCTACCCTGTTTAACCCCCCCCCCCCATGGTTAAAAGTTGCAAAATGTCTAAACTGAGCATTTGCGATCCTTTTCTGCGTAACAAAAAATCGGAGCTCAAACGGGCGATTTTGAACAAGGCACCTTATTGACGTCAGATCGAAAAAAGAAATGCAAATGCAGTTCCACCCCCGTCTGTCTGTACTCAGCGTCTCTGTAAATCACGCCCAGAGAGTTTGGACTGCGAATGCGCTAGGCAATGCGAAATGCGTTTTTTTATTTGCCTGGAGGCACGTCCGAGTATTTCTAGGCTCGGAAGTCCTTTATCTGAGCCTCTGGACCTTTGAACAGCAGTGGTTTAATTTTATTTTATGTGGAAATGTGTTTATTTTTCAATGGAACGCTTCAAATCTCTCCCCCGTGCAAAAACAAGGAAATGGATCAGCTGTGGGCTCTGAGCTCTGAGCTCTGAGCTCTGAGCGGAGAGTTTGGCCACGCCCCCCACCCTCTACTATTGGCCATCTCTTTTCCTCCTCATTTGCATTCAAGCAACAATGCCCAGAATAAAGAGTTTGAGAGAGATATTTATGACTCTTTCTCATCTTATCTCTGTTTCTCATGCACTGAGTGTTGATTTTGAAGAAGGATTCATTTACAGTATTAGGGAACCATTAAGGAGCCATATAAAAGCATCAAGAAGTACCATGTCATGGGATCTTTAATGCACTGAAGCTATTAACTTATTGCTATAGCCTATCTTACTTTGCCTCTGTAGACATTTTCTGTCAAAACATGCACCTTGCATAAAAAGATCAGGAATGAATCCCTTTAATTCTGTTATAGGGCCTATGTACCGTCACATATTATCACTGTGACTCAGAAAAGCCTTTATTGTGACAGTCAATGAGCTACTGTTTAAACCTGAGCTGTTTTGGGAGTAAACAATAAGGAAAACTTGACACACATTCTGAAAAGAAACACACATTCTGTCAACTTTATAAAACCCAGTTCCTGAGCCCACAGTATATGGCAGTGCATATTGTTGTTGTTTGTTCATGCAAGACACTTCCTTGTATCCTTATGTCATTAGAGGAGGGAAAACAGTGTCCAGATGACTACCTCTCAGATCCTTTCTACTTTAAATCCCTCAATATTTGACAACATGAGTTGAAATATGATATTAGTTAAAACACAGGAGTGAGAGCTTCAACGGATTTTTTCAGGAGTAAAAAATCCAAAAACAAGTGCTCCTCAAAGACGACACTCAAAAGCTAGCAGTGAAGCTGGCCATGCTTGCAGTATAAAAAAAACCCCTAAATCTTACTTGTGATAGAGTATAAAAAGATCTGAGGCAATCTGTTGTAAATACGCATTATAAAAATCCTTTATTGGCTATGGGACGAGCCGGTGTATTTTGAACCATCGTCTTTTTGGTTCATTTAGGTTAATGTTTAGTTAGGGAAAGTATTTCTTATAGCTAGCAATCATCAGGAAAAGATCTAAGTCAATACAATGTCCCCCAAAAATCATAGAAGTTAAGATTCCCTCTACTTGTCCCACATTTTTGGTTTAGTCTATCCAGGGCAGCTTTGGTTAAAGTTATAGACCTTAGGTTATTGAGTAATGCCACACCTTTTGAATGCTTAGGAAATCATGAGAGGAAAGTAAATTTCATTGTTATTTAAAGTTACACAAAAGCCACCTCTAAAAAGTGTGCCCTGTTGAAAAGAAACAAAAATTGAAGTTGAAGGGAAAGAAGAGGAGATAGCAAGTTGATTGTTAGAGACCTTTATCTGGGAGCCAATGAGGCCCTGGAGAAGACAGGGTCAATATTCAACCACGGACCGAATCATCCATCTAAAAATACCAGAACACCACAGTGATCAGGGCAGAGCTGATGAGGCGTGAGGCTTTGGCAAGCTCTGCTAATGCGGATACAGACATCACCCAGTTCCCTCTCTGCACGACGCAATTATCCTCATAAACTGACTTGAGAGGAGCAGAGCATTTTACACGCTGCTGAAAGCAAATTAGAACTCGCCTAACTGTTGAGGGTCATTCTGAAGTGGTATGAAAGAGCGTCATAAGGGAATATGCTAGGGTTGTCACGTTTTTCCCCTTATCTGGGTAAATTGGAAAGTTAATAGCGCCAGAAAATCATTTGTATTCTTCTTTCTACTTCAGAATATTCAGGCATTTTCTCATATTATTACTTTCTCAGTGATTTAAATGTGCTTTTACCTTTGATAGGCACGCAATTTATTTTATCGGTTGCTTCTTTGGACATAGTGAAGACAAGAGGAATTTGTAAAGTTTTGTAAAGTTTTGCTCATCCTTCAGTCTCATTCATTATAATGGGTTTTGGCTGTATTGCCTCTCGGCTACAATGTTCTTTTATAACGTCTGATTTACAAAAAGAATATATTAAACTGTTTTTTTTTTTTTTTTTTTAACCATTCAAGGATTTAAAAATGATGGGAAAAATTGAATAAGCTGAAACAAGCTGAACTAAACCTTGACAAACCAGGACTAGAACAGGACTAAATTTCTCCAGTGTGAGATCAATAAAGTTGCTTCTTCTCTTAAACCTTGCTGTCTTTTATACATCTCAAAACCATCCAAACGTGATCATGATCAAAATTGTTTTTCTTAGTGAGCTCACTGTTTTTTTTCTTGTAAGCAGTCACATTTGTTTTGATTTAGGAGGACCATGCATGTCCCTCATTGGCTAATCCACCTATCAATCACGCCTATCTGAAAACAAGGAGAGTCACCAGTGACCAGACTCACACCCTCCAGTATTGAAGAAGTTTGTATTTTGGATCCCAGGCCAGACTAAACCTAGTTTCTGTACATTTAAAGGAAAATTAACGTTTTTTTTTTACAATCTGAGCCTTCTTTCGGCAATAAAACAAGTAGTTTTACTCACCCATAGCAGTTTGGTGTCAATTGGAGCAGTATCGCAGAACTTATGTTGAGCCGTTCTGTTCTACCAATGATCCTGTATCCGTTAGCGTGAGTGCTCGGGGCACTGATTTGCGGGGTCCAAATAACACAAACTTTAGCACTTTTCAAATCACAGAAGATCGCTGTGTCAGGGTAGACTTTTAGTAGATTCCAAAACGGCCTGAAACCCGATATCGCAACAGAAAAGTAAAGTTCAGAGCGGTGTTAGCTTCTTTCGGACTAGCGGTGTTTACAAAACAGCTGAGTTCACGCATGCGCACTGTCCTCTCTGATGACGTCATCAAATGAAACTATAGCTGGATATCGGGTTTCAGGCTGTTTTGGAATCCACTAAAAGTCTACCCTGACACAGCGATCTTCTGTGATTTGAAAAGTGCTAAAGTTTGTGTTATTTGGAGAGCGCAAAGTAATGCGCCGAGCATATGATACGAGCACCATGTTAACGGATACGGGATCATTAGTAGAACAGAACGGCTCCAACATAACTTCTGCGATACCACTCCAATTGACACCAAACTGCTATGGGTGAGTAAAACTACTTGTTTTATTGCCGAAAGAAGGCTCAGATTGTAAAAAAAAAAAACGTTACTTTTCCTTTAATATGCAGCTTGTCACAGTTTGCACCTGTGATCTCACTCCTTACAACTATGTTATTTCTTAATTTACACACAAACCTCACCTATCAGTGCACATAATGATATGGCTGATTACTATATGCTTTCTCCACATCGCAAGAAGAAAATAACAGCCCAGGGCTTCCAAAGATGATAAACCAGCACTCACTCATATAGGTTTTCCTATGTGCTTGTTTTGAGACATTTGATCCATATATAGCACCATTTACAGAGACGAATATAAGGACATGATCCTGGACGGGTGCAGGGACAGAAGCAGCCACAATTAAGGCTATTGTTCTGGTCCCTCTGCACTGTAACACATCTGACACAGGGGGCGCTATTGTGCACTCTGTAGTCTGTACGAAGTGCTCTTTAATGAGTTTTAATGGCTGGAGCTGTGCACTCTGGACAATGAAAGTTATAATTGTGAAGAGCCTTGCACGTAGATAGATAGATGATTGCAATTTAACTCTACAATTTATGCTAATTGCAACTAGTTTGAAATGCAAGAGCCAATACAGTGGCTAATTTGGTCAAATTTAATAAAGATGTTCATTTTTACTGCACTTAGTTACTCCCTTTTGTCCAAATCAGCAGCAAAATGACTGTTGAAAGTTATTTTATGTTTTCAGTGTAATTAGATCCACCTGCTACAACACTGTTATTTTGTTTGTTCATTCCTTTGATTGATTATAGCCTGTGAAAAGCAGTAGTTCAGACAGTCTTATAGGTATTCAGATTCAGAATAAAATGAATATTTAACAGTATTTCAAATGTAATGTAAACCTTTTGACTCTCACCCACTCAGGAAAACTGTTCTGTGCTATGGTTTAAACATTTGAAAATGATTGAGATAATGATTTAACCTTTTGTTCACAGCAATTAAAATACCGTCTGGAATCAACAAACTTTATACAGATAGAAATAACTGGCAGTATTAAACACATCTGCTTCTAAAAATGCACGGCCTTAAATCATCCTTGTCGAAACTTGCGTTACTGTTGCACAAAATTGAAACACAATTTAATCAAAGGCAGTTTTCCCACAGTCACAGAGTTGATCTTTTAGTTCAGCGACCGACTGTTCTGGTAAGAGAAAGAGAGACACTTTATTGAACTCGAGGGAAATTCAAGTGTTACTGCAGCAACAACATTCTTTATTTATACATTTATTTATTTATGTATATTTTTAGTCACCTTTGAGTTTCAGACAAAGGTCTAACAGCACTGGTCAGGTAGGGTCAGCAGATCTGTGTTAGGGCAGTTTGAGAAGAGGAAGAGCTAATAATAAAAATAGTTGTAATAATGAAGAAAGACATGTTATTCATGCATAACGTTCTATCTCAGTTGTAGTGTGAAATCATCAAAGAAGATATCATTTTCCTTATTAAACCACATTATAGATATGATAAAAACACTTTTATTCCATAACTTTCATGGAGTGGCTGCAGATATTCATCAGTGGAGTACAGCTGTAGTAATTATGCAGCAATTTAACCCTAACAAATGGCCTCATGTTTTATTCATGTTGGCCTCTGGGAGATGGATTATGATTAATGACTATTAGCACAGACCTGGGTTGTTTTTGCTTTGGTTTATGGTGCCATTTTAACCCAGCGTTACCTATGTGATGAGATGTTTACTCACTTCTAGACCGTCTTCATGATAATTCCTCCTCATTTGTTGACACTTGCCCTGCCTTTACCATGTGAACGCTTCTGATTGGTCCAGAGGTGCTGTAATGGTCTGTGCCCCCATGCAACAGTGAATCAGCGTGGGCTGGTGTAAAGAGATTTGGGTTTTGTGTGTGTTAGCAAGACTTGAGTTATATTTAGATGGGCATTTGGGCTGCAAACACACTGAGTAATACAGAAATGCGTCATGGTAGGTTCTCATGAAGTGTACCACAAGCAAACAGGCAGATATTGAGAACTAGGGATGTCAAAAGTATGGACAAATAGATACTAATCAAGACTAAAACTAGAATTGAAACTAGACTTGAAAGTTTTAGCGGAATAAATGAAAAACGTATTTAACACTGTATTGGTGCATGCAGGAGCCACTGGACAACCTCTCATTAGTGGACGCACTGACCCACCCATGCAGCCATCTTCAGTGCCCTCTTGTGTACCCTTTCTACCCTTCTATACAGGTCCAGTATTGGTTTAGATTCTAACATAGCATGATTGCATTTATGGTCAAATGATGTGCTAATAATATGATTTATTCTACTGTAAATACAGTGTTGTATTAGATTTAGAAGAAGAAGTGACTTTATTGATCTCACACAGGAGAAATTCTTCTCTGCATTTAACCCATCCTGTTATTAGGAGCAGTGGGCAGCACATTACTGCGCCCGGGGACCATCTCCATGACCTTCTTGCTTCGGTTTGGTCAGGACCTAAGCTGGAGGATTTTACCTATGGTGCATGTTTTGGGTTGATGGGGGAAACCGGAGTGCCCGGAGGAAACCCACCTAGACACGGGGAGAACATGCAAACTCCACACAGAAAGGCCCAGGCGACCCGGGGATCGAACCCAGACCATGCATGCAAACTCCACACAAAACACACACAGAAAGGGCGCTTGCCACTCAGCCACCTTGCCGCCTTATTTATTAATCTTTATTTTTTTTAATTGCAAATTTATTCACCTGCATTACAGGAACAGACAAATAAAGGTTCTCTCATATCTTATTTTACTGTCCTAAACAATTAGAGAAAAAAAAATAAAAAACATCAATAAATCAATTAAATAGGGTCCTGGTCTATATTATGTTGTGCTGTTGTTTCTGTCGTTGTTGTTGTTACTGTCGTTGTTGCTGTTGTTGTTGTTGCTGTTGCTGTTGCTGTTTTTTTTTTGTTTTTTGTTTTCCCTGGCGGCACGGTGGCTGAGTGGCTAGCACTCATGCTTCACAGCAAGAAGGTTCGGGTTGCCCGGGCCTTTCTGTGTGGAGACTGCATGTTCTCCCCGTGTCTGGGTGGGTTTCCTCCGGGCACTCCGGTTTCTCCCACCAACCTAAACATGTGCCATAGGTAAAATCCTCCAGCTTAGGGCCTGACCAAGCCTAAATAACAAAACAAAATCATGGGGATGGTCCCCGGGTCAAATATAGAAACAACTTCTCCTGTGTGAGATCAATAAAGGTCAATCTTCTAATCCTTGACCACTGTAAGGCGCTTTGTGTTACAATTTTGTATGAAAAGCGCCTTATAAATATTGTTTGATTGATTGATTGATTATGCTATTTTCTGATCTATGTTATAATGTTGTCAAAAATATACCCAGAGTTGTGTTTTAACACATAAACCCTATATACTAAAGCAAAAACACTGTCTCATCTTAATACAAGATGTGGTCCACCATTGCCAGTCTCTACTGAAAAAGAAAATAAAAGGTTAAGCTGATGACTTGAAAACTACATCATGACATCACAAGTATTTTTAGCTATGGAAATGTTGACAGACTAATAAACCAGGATTATTCAAACATGTGTGAATGGTACAAAACACAGGTATGTTTTTGTAATAACATTCTAATATGGCTTAAAGCTCACAAGAGTCAATTTTGCAGAATATAAGACCTTTAAATAGCAACATACAGTAGAACTGTATGGACCAAAATCCATGAGAAAAACATAAACCATCAATGGCTCTTAATTTCTGCAATGTTTTTGGACACAACCTGATCCTGTTGTACTCTTAATAACATACTATATGACATAATGACATCATGCCTCATTATGTGACGTCTGTCAGCCACTGCAATATAGGGATCTGATCCCTACATTTACACTACATTGTCCAAATCAGGAGCTCTTGTATTGTGTTGTATTGTGGGAAACTTATTTCTCCACACAATGCCTTCTGTTCTAGCCTTTCACATTCGTCTGATTCTCCTGCAGAATCCAAGTTTCTTTTTAATAAATCTCAGATCCTTCTCCTCACTGAACAGTAATGCACATGCAGGTACATAGGAATAACGAAGGCACTGCAGACATTATTTTCATCCTGTTTTGTGGCTATAAATGCCTGTTGAAGCAGCATTGTGCAGTCTACTGAAGTTGCTGTTTGTGGAAAATGTGTTGCAGCCACAGGGGTCCAAAAGCTTAAGGTCAAAACGAGTCGCTTTGATATGTGTGTGTGTGTGTGTGTTTTCACAGTTGCAGTGCCAAAGCCCACCTTTCCTCACACCCGGCGTTAATGGTGCTGTAGCTGTTACTAAGGGCTGAAGGAGGTGGGTCAGTCCATGCCCAAAGCAAATATTTGAGCTAAACCCTCTGACAGTTTTTTTTTTAAGAAGATGCCCCATTAATGCATAAACCAAAATGATTTTAAGGTACCCTTTTCTGACCTGCAGTCTTGTCTCTTTGAAAATGTTATTCCTTTGCCTGTAATTTTCCTCAGTATGGCATTCAAACAAGAACGTCACACCACCAGGTCAATTTATAGGTCAGATCTGCAGGGAAGCGAGCCTGCTCACAGTAAGAATCCATGGTTTTGAAAGTGTTTTTTTTAGCAATAGAACACATTGTATAAATGCAAGATTCTGATGTGTTTTAACCACAAATGGCAAATAAATTAACCTAACCTAAGATAGTTAAGTTGAATGCCATACAGCCGAGCATCCCCGGCAAAACAATAACATCTCCAAGCAGGTCCACAAAAGTTACATAGAGCAGCTTTAAATTTACTGGATGGTGATCTTTTATGACCAGTGCCACCTTTTAGATAATGGAAGCTAGTTATCACTGAGTGGAGGGATTTTCAGGTTCACTCTCTTTCCAAATATATCACAGCCGAAGGGTAAGGACGAACACACACACAACTCCGGACAGAGGACACCACAAACAAAAGGATGCAATAAATCACCAAATATGCAGTTAGAGAGAAAGAGAGCCCAATGTGTCCCACACAATGCACTGTAATGGGGTCTATAAGTTATTTTAAAGTTGCAGTATTTTTTATGAAGGGTCCACCACCTGCTTGTCTCATGAACATGTTTGCTCAACAGAATGGTACCAAACTTGCATTCATTAAATTACATGTGTGTGTTGTAATGTTCCTCCATAGACCTGCTCTGTGACTTGACCGATAGTGACATTACACGCTTGTCTCCATGGAAATGGATTACTTTTATGTGCATACTGTGGAACATTCCAGGCAAAGCAATAACATACAGTATCTATGGAGACAAGCAAGTGGCAGACCCCCCGCCAAAATATCTGCAAGACTTGCAATAACCTGGTAACTAATGTGTAGTAGTGTAGTATCAGCTGTAGAGGACCTTTTTTGCACTTTTTTTATTTTAGTGAAATTTTTTGCACTATATATTTTTTCTATACTATGTTGTAAATATCCTACTTTTAAATGTCTGCACTGAAGTGAGATGCTTTCACTGTGTAAACTGTACATGTGAATAGTGACAATAAAAGGCATTCTATTCTATTCTGAAAGTTACAGTGCACCTTTAAATATACGCAACTCCCTGCCAAGGACAGTTAGTGACATTTTCTGAATAGATTTCTGCCTAAACCGTGACTTTATTGTCCTTATTTCCATGGCAGTAAATAGTGGATCCGCCGAATTTCCCCTGGAGAGAAGTCAGCTGAGGCGTTATGAATTGGGCAAGGGAAGGATACGGGAGAAAAGGCGTGTATAGAAAAGGAGAGGAAACACAAGGGGACTGAAAAGACGAGGAATAACGCCGAAAGAGAGAGAGAGAGAGAGAGAGAGAGAGAGAGAGAGAGAGAGAGAGAGAGAGAGAGAGAGAGAGAAATGAGCGGTGACATCACATCCCACCCCTCCGCCTGCTGCCGCGCGCTCACTTCGCACCTTTGCTCCACATGCGCGCGGGCAACGCGTCTCTTTTCCTTCTTCCGTCGCTCGAAGAGGGGGCCGGACCAATACGCCGAGGGACACGGGGAAAAACACACACTTTTGACAAGATGAACAACAGTTTTCTAAGCATGGCGTCGATAGGTGATTTCGACCCCCTCAACGCGTCTATCCCCGCGACCAAAGTTGAAATCACGGTGTCCTGCAGGTAAGAGAATGTGCCTGTTTAACCTAGTTTAGTTTGAGAGCTGCGCACGGAGAAGTAGCACTGGCTTCACAGTGTCCAAACTTTTATCGTGTTGTGAAGTCCGTTTACTCCCACGAGGACTAATTTAATCTGGTATTGCTTTTTCACCTTGTTATGAAGTAAGACAGAAATACAAGCCTAGTTGTTGGTGCGCGTCACAAGCGTCACTTTTACTCACAAGAATGTATGCAATTTTTGTTTTCCGAATTTATTTACGATGGGAAACTTTGGTATTTGCCAAGTTTACGCAGAGTCTACTACTTTATATTAGGGTAGAGTACTTAAGATTGGTTAGATTTAAACTTTAAGATGCGATATACGTGGACTAATCGCGTTTTGGCTGTGGCATGCGTATTTCTATGTGCGTAATTTGGCGAGATTAAGGTTGCATGTTAAGTTATGTTAAATTCTGCGTGCCTGTGATTATAAATTGGTCGAATAAGTTGCATTTTCTACTACAAAAACGAAATGAAACGGATGAACATCGTTTGCGTGATTGTTGACGCTTGTGTGTGATGTGACAGGAGCTGACAGGCAGAGAAGGGGAAGATCCTGATGTGTACTTAAGACATTTCAACAGGGGGCCTTCTCTGGCGTTTGGGGGCGGGTTTATCCTGTGCAAAATAATAATGTCATGGCGGTTTTATTGCTTTTAGACAATGTGATTTTAATTCCCTGCCATGTGTTTTGAGAAAACTTCTTTTGAGAATCTCTAAATGTGTCACCTCCATTGATTCAAATAGGTCATAAATCACTGTGCTGTCACTCATGTCTTGAAACACCAAAAGGCATTTGAATTAAGACATGAATTAACAACATGTGGAGAAAGCCCTCTCTGTTTGTGGGCTTTCAACAAAACTAAGAGAGACAAGAAACAAGACAACAGAGAATCAGAATCCAGGAGGAAGGGTGTAACCATTCCCTACGTGGCTGGCGTTTCTGAAAAACTACACAGGATTTTCAGACAATAGGAAATCCCAGTCTATTTCAAACCCACAAACACTTCAAGACTGAAAGAAACTGGTCCACCCAAAGGACAAAACACCGAGCCATAAACAAAGCAATGTGGTCTACTCCATTCAGTGTAGTGAAGACTGCAGTGAGCGCTACAGTGGAGAAACAAAACAGACAGGCATGACGGAGCGGACATCTCCACCTAGAAGCCACGGGCCACTCCTTTGAGGACAGTGAGGTACAGATCTTAGCCAGAGAAAAGAACTGGTTTGAGAGGGGAGTTTAAGAGGCTACTTTTGTCAAGAAAGAGAATCCGAAATGGAGGTCTCAGACATCATTTGTCTTCCATCTATAACTCTATCCTCAAAAATCTAAATCAAAACAAACAAAGAAAACAATAGGGTTAGCCAGGTCAGGTCCAGAGGTGTGAAAACACCCATTATGGTCCTGAGTGGGTATGCTAACAAGACCCCACACAGAAACTGAAAACAAATAGGTGTGATAGTTTCATAGTCATTTCATTGTAGTTAGCTCCTCCCTACAGCTAGTCATAAGCAGTGTCCACCAGCACTCTAGCCAGAACTGAAGAAGTAGCTTGTATTCAACCAAATAAGCTTTGTCCAGTTTACAAATTTAATTTCTCCTCTTGCCATTTGAATTAAGCTTATGGGATTTATTGAGAGTGAACAGATAATAGAGAATGATTCATTGGAAAGTGATAAATAGACTTGCCTTTGTTCGGTATTGCAATAATGCGCTGTGTTGATGGTCCCTGATTTAGCCATGCAGATGACTGCTACTCTTGAGTGGAACTAGAGGGGATTTTCAACACACGCATGCATGTTTGAGTATTGAAAACTTTGGCCCAGGCTCATCACGCATGTAAAAAGCGTTTATAAAATATGTATATGTCCATCATATGTTTTAATAATATAATGTGAAATGTATTTGTATCAGACTTCCTGATTTTGATTGAGGAAGATGGAGTGTATGCAATTGAAATTACATCCTCATGATTGTCATTTCTAGTAAGTAGTGCCATTAGTGAATGATTTACCAGTGAAGCGACTATCACACTTGAGTAATAAATGAAATGAAAAGTAAGTGAAACGATTAAAATCAAATCACTACTAAATAATAGACCAATGGGGTGGCTATTCAAGAACCTGTACCTGATTTTTTTTTTTTACAAGTAGCCTATTTGAATTTGTCTTTCCAGTTCAGGTACACTGTACAACCAGCTCTTAAAGATCCCATGACATGGTACTTCTTGATGCTTTTATATGGCTCCTTAATGGTTCCCTAATACTGTAAATGAATCCTTCTTCAAAATCAACACTCAGTGCATGAGAAACAGAGATAAGATGAGAAAGAGTCATAAATATCTCTCTCAAACTCTTTATTCTGGGCGTTGTTGCCTGAATGCAAATGAGGAGAAAAAAGATGGCCAATAGTAGAGGGTGGGGGCGTGGCCAAACTCTCCGCTCAGAGCTCAGAGCTGACAGCTGATCCATTTCCTTGTTTTTGCACGGGGGAGAGATTTGAAGCGTTCCATTGAAAAATAAACACATTTCCACAGAAAATAAAATTAAACCACTGCTGTTCAAAGGTCCAGAGGCTCAGATAAAGGACTTCCGAGCCTAGAAACACTCGGACGTGCCTCCAGGCAAATAAAAAAACGCATTTCGCATTGCGTAGCGCATTCACAGTCCAAACTCTCTGGGCGTGATTTACAGAGACGCTGAGTACAGACAGACGGGGGTGGAACTGCATTTGCATTTCTTTTTTCGATCTGACGTCAATAAGGTGCCTTGTTCAAAATCGCCCGTTTGAGCTCCGATTTTTTGTAACGCAGAAAAGGATCGCAAATGCTCAGTTTAGACATTTCGCAACTTTTAACCAGGGGGGGGGGGGGGCTAAACAGGGTAGGGGAGCTCACATTAACGTTCAGAAACCTCAGAAAGTGAAAATTTCATGCCATGGGACCTTTAATGTCAAAAACTCTGCATCTATTAATAAGCATTATATATCACACACACACACACACACACACAATGGCCATGTTATGTAATGTTATGTACATGTTATTCCATTTTGGCTGACTCATGGCTGTTGTCCTCTCCCACCTCACACTCCATGGTAACTGCCTGGCCCTCTCCTGTTAAGACTTATGCCATTTGTTTTGTGTTATTTTGAATGGATGTAATGGGCATCTCACGCCCAACATCTCCATGGAGACTACTGTTTTAGCGTTTTCTCCGTGAGTGTGAGTGGGGTGGTGAGAAATACCACCAAAGACACAGCGACTCCAAGGACCAATGAATGAAAGCCCTCATGCCAGTTTAGTGCTGTGGAATCTTGACAATAGCTTAATAGTAGATTTAAAGCTGCAGAGGGAATAGGAAAATAGTGCAGTGCATAGACATTACATACATACAAGATAGGAATTTGGTTTATTATACATTTTTGGATACGGTTTGATTATACACTCAACAAAAATATAAACGCAACACTTTTGTTTTTGCTCCCATTTTTCCTGAGATGGACCCAAAGATCCAAAATTCACTCCAGATACACAACACTACAATTTCTCTCAAACATTGTTCACAAATCTGTCCAAATGTGTGACAGCGAGCACCTCTGCCCCGCCGAGACAATCCACCCCACCTCACAGGTGTGCCACATCAAGATGCCGATCCGACATCATGACCAGTGCACAGGTGCGCCCCAGACTGCCCACAATAAAAGGCCACCCCGAAATGTGCTTTTTTTTTTTTTCTTTATTGGGGGTCTGGGGACTCAGAACCAGTCAGTATCTGGTGTGACCACCATTAGCCTCATGCAGTGCAACACATCTTCTTCGCATAGAGTTTATCAGATTGTCAGTTGTGGCCTGTGGAATGTTGGTCCACTCCTCTTCAAAGGCTGTTATGGACGAAGAACACAGGTGCATTTTATTGATGGCATTTTGAATGCACAGAGATACCGTGATGAGATCCTGAGGCCCATTGTTGTGCCATACATCCATGAACATCACCTCATGTTTCAGCAAGATAATGCACGGCCCCATGTTGCAAGGATCTGTACACAATTCTTGGAAGCTGAAAATGTCCCAGTTCTTGCATGGCCAGCATACTCACCGGACATGTCACCCATTGAGCATGTTTGGGATGTGCTTGACCGGCGTATACGACAGCGTGTACCAGCTCCCACTAATATCCAGCAACTTCGCACAGCCATTGAAGAGGAGTGGACCAACATTCCACAGGCCACAATTGACAATCTGATAAACTCTATGCGAAGAAGATGTGTTGCACTGCATGAGGCAAATGGTGGTCACACCAGATACTGACTGGTTCTGAGTCCCCAGACCCCCAATAAAGCAAAAACAATGCACATTTCGGGGTGGCCTTTTATTGTGGGCAGTCTGGGGCGCACCTGTGCACTGGTCATGATGTCTGATCGGCATCTTGATGTGGCACACCTGTGAGGTGGGGTGGATTGTCTCGGCGGGGCAGAGGTGCTCGCTGTCACACATTTGGACAGATTTGTGAACAATGTTTGAGAGAAATGGTAGTGTTGTGTATCTGGAGTGAATTTTGGATCTTTGGGTCCATCTCAGGAAAAATGGGAGCAAAAACAAAAGTGTTGCGTTTATATTTTTGTTGAGTATATATTTGGGGAGGAGTTTGGTCGCTCACCTGACATATTGACCTGGACAGTGAAAATCTTTGATAAAGTCACTATACATGAAAATAGGTTATGTATCAGAGAACTGGTTTGTTTGGAATCTTTGCATTCAGTCATGCTGAGGAAACATGTCATGTTGAGTGGCCCACTGCAATGCAATGCCTGCAGACCAGACTGCATTCTGGTCTAGAGCAGGGTTTATCAGCCTTTTATACATATTGTGCATGTTTTAGGTGAAGAAAATAGGTTAAAGTAGGCATGTCACACTAAATCAGCTTATTGTTCAATATATTATAGTTGGAACAGAATTTTTCATAGTCAATATTTATGATATATAAGTAGGGTAAGTAGGGGACGTTTTGTTATTTTTCCCATACTATGATAACATTTGAAGGTTGAATAAATAATTTCTATGACTCATTATAACTACTACCATAACTACTAAATGTTTAATTCAGCTAATTACCTATTGTAGCTTATATTTTAACAATGTACCTTTACAATGGTTTTGATGATAATCCTGTTTATTGGGTTATTGTGTCACTGGAATAAATTATTCAAATTTGTTATCATGACAGGTAAGAGTGTTAAGCTGACTTGTAGATTTTGTAGATTAATGTCTATTTATCTGTATATAGATGTGGGCACAGACTGTTTCTACAAACATTTTGTGAAAGAATGGGTCGCTCTCAGGAGCTCAGTGAATTCCAGTGAGGTACTGTGATAGGATGCCACCAGTGCAAGTCCAGTTGTGAAATTTCCTCACTCCTAAATATTCCACAGTCAACTGTCAGTGGCACGTCAGCCATGACGTGGTAGGCCACATAAACTGACTGGGTGGGGTGAGCAGATGCTGAGGTGCATAGTGCGCAGAGGTCGCCAACTTTCTGCAGAGTCAATCACTACAAACCTCCAAACGTCATGTGACCTTCAGATTAGCTCATGAACAGTGCATAGAGAGCTTCATGGAATGGGTTTCCATGGCAGCTAGTTACTTCTGCAATTATGAAAAATAGACTACTATTACAAAATCTTGATATGATTCTGTTTGGCCTATTGTCCACACATACTGAGCTATCTAAAAAAAAAAAACAACAACAACACTGAGCATTCATAGTTTGCAAAATAGCTTCCTCTGTGAAAAAGTGCACATCTTGTTTTTCTGCACCTGTTTTTGCAAAAGCATACAACAAATAATTGGCAACATTTCTATTTTTATATTACTCACTAAATCTCTTTTAAGGTGCACTCTGTAACTTTTTTTTGTTGAGGGTCCGCCATCTGCTTGTTTCTATGGCTATGTCATTGCCCTGCTTGGAATGTTCCACAGTGTGACATTAAACAGCTGTATCTTACATTTATTCAATTACAGGTGATTTTATAGCTAAAAATGCCCGAAAAAACAGGCAATATGACTGTGTGCAGGTTACCTTTCCACAGATTTGACCTGTAACTTGGTCTGGTTTGGTCTCCATGGAGATAGAAAGGTTTAATACCATACTGTGAACTATTTAAGACGAAGCAGTAACATCTCCATGGAGAAAAGCACTTGACAAACCCTCCACCAGAAAAGTTACACAGTGCACCTTTAATTCAGATCCTCTCAGTGCAACGAGCTCTCTCTCATCTGGTAAATGTTTCATAGTCACTGGTGGCTGAAATACTGTGCTGACACATTTCATCTCTTGCTTATTCACATACAGTAATACTCTGATGCTATAGGAAAAGAAGTTTAAGCTCTTGACTTGGGCTCAGTGAGACCAGAGGCACACCACATGAGCTAATCAATAAAGAATGCTGGGTGTCGAACTAAATCAATACACCTCCAGCAAGGCCACTTTGTCATACCATCGCACACATGCTCTAGTGTTCCCACATGTACGCACAGAGACATGTGAAAAGCCATTTAAGGAAATAGAGTTATACAGCTATTCCTCATGCTGAGACGTCATTCAAAATAAATGACCAAGATGCACTAAAGCTTTACCGCCTACACCTTATTCCACGGGGACCCCTCTCTGAAAGGCCCCCAGTCCAAATATTCCATTATAGGCTTCGATCGGTCGAGACAGCTCACCACCTTGTACCTGTTTTTACACTCCAACAACTACTGTATATACAAGGAAATAAGGCAAGTGTGGGAAGCATTTCTGATCTATGTGTCCAGAAACCTAGTGCTAAGGTCTACATATTTCAACTGTGGTGGGTGAAGAACTCTAAATAAAATAGTGTTTGCAGTGTTCATGGGTATGCCTCACTAGTTTTTTAAAGTGTACATCAAGTAGCTTTACTGTACATTGTAATAAATAACTAAAGCCACAAAGCTAAATTTTGTATCCCAAGCTTGTTTTGGGAGCCTCAGGGCAAAGACCAGCAGACTGAAATACATTGTCATCCACCAAGCTGTCAGGATGTTGAACTCTCTCCCTGCCCTGCCCTGCCCTCCCACCCCCCCGACACTGACACTGCTGCTTAAATGACACTTAAATGACACTGACACTGCTGCTTAAATGACACTTAAAGGTCCCATGGCATGAAATTTTCACTTTCTGAGGTTTTTGAACGTTAATGTGAGCTCCCCTACCCTGTTTAGCCCCCCCCCCCATGGTTAAAAGTTGCGAAATGTCTAAACTGAGCATTTGCGATCCTTTTCTGCGTTACAAAAAATCGGAGCTCAAACGGGCGATTTTGAACAAGGCACCTTATTGACGTCAGATCGAAAAAAGAAATGCAAATGCAGTTCCACCCCCGTCTGTCTGAACTCAGCGTCTCTGTAAATCACGCCCAGAGAGTTTGGACTGCGAATGCGCTAGGCAATGCGAAAGGCGTTTTTTAATTTCCCTGGAGGCACGTCCGAGTGTTTCTAGGCTCGGAAGTCCTTTATCTGAGCCTCTGGACCTTTGAACAGCAGTGGTTTAATTTTATTTTCTGTGGAAATGTGTTTATTTTTCAATGAAACGCTTCAAATCTCTCCCCCCGTGCAAAAACACGGAAATGGATCAGCTGAGGGCTCAGAGCCAGAGCGGAGAGTTTGGCCACGCCCCCACCCTCTACTATAGGCCAGCTCTTTTCTCCTCATTTGCATTCAAGCAACAACGCCCATTATGGCCTGTTCAGACAGAGAAAAATTACTCTTTCTCATCTTATCTCTGTTTCTCATGCACTGAGTGTTGATTTTGAAGAAGGATTCATTTACAGTATTAGGGAACCATTAAGGAGCCATATAAAAGCATCAAGAAGTACCATGTCATGGGATCTTTAAAGGACACCGACACTGCTGCTTAAATGACACCATTTGAGCTTTATTACGCCACAAAATGTATTTTACCTATTTGCATTATATACAAGTTTACTGTACTTTTGCTCCAGGTACATGTGATGTTTTAGCCATTGTGTTTATTGTCTTGTTTATCAGATGTTTTATGTTCACTGTGGGCCAAGGGAGCACTGCAATTTCAAATCCTGTGTGTGCAACCTCTACATATGGTTTTTGGCAATAAAGCTGACTTTGAACTTTGAACTTTTTGAGAAGAACAAGATCAAACTTAAAGATGCACTGGAGAACATTTGCAGTGGAAGGTCCGCCACCTGCTTATCTTCATTGAAATGTTATTGCTTTGTCTAGAATGTTCCACAGTATAGATTAAACCTATCTTTCACAAGGGAGACAAGCAGGTTACAGCACTACACTACATTACAATTCAGATCTGTGAAGAGTCACCCCTATTTACAGAAGGAATTATTGTTATTGTATAAACACCCATAATGAATAAATGATAGGTGTGTTTAATGTCATACCATGAAACAATCAAGGCAAAACAATGACATCTCTATGGAGACAAGTAGGTAGCAGCCCCTCCACCAGAAAAGTTGCTGAGTGCACCTTTACAGACTGTGTTTTTTTACTAGGTGTTCAGAGGCATATCACAATAACACATTTTGAAGCATGATATATTGCTACAGAGAAATACTAATACTAAATCATATTGAAACTATACACAACTGACATAAAGCAGGATAATCCCAAAACCAATTTTTAAATATATTATGTCATTAAAATGCCTGAGCTGCAACAAATAAGTAGCAGAATGATTAGCCATAGAAGTTTTATATATTCCACCATCTACAGCTAAGTCTTACATTATTACATAAAAATGGCCAACATCTCCCCCCTTTAGCAAAGTAGTTGTATGCTTGAGTTAAAGTACATCAGATTTGGCATAACAGTGGTTTAGGTTAGTGGTTCCCAATCTTTTTTTTATCTGTATCACACCCTAAACACCCCCTCGCTCAAGTACTTAATGAATGTGTTTTCTGTAGTAATACATTCTTAATTACTCAAAAATAATACTTAAAGATTTAAAAGATTCCTTCAGTGAATATTTTGATCAACTACAAAACTATTAAACCATTCAAAGGACCCCTGGTTGGGAAACGGTGGCTTAGTTCTTGGTATATACTGTATCATAGTAGTGTTTGTTGTTGGAAACGCAATATGTTCAGATTGGCAGCACCACATCTATTTCAATCTGCCCCAGAACAAATAGCCACCTGAAGTAATTTGGAGTAGTCAGGTGTAATCATATTTAACAGCGATTTCTACCAGATCGCTAGAATTTTTATGGCGAAGCAGGGCAGCTCTTTCTGAGTAAGCAGGGGGTATTTATTTATTTTATTTTATATCACTTATTTGTCCCCGAAGGGAAATTTGTCCTCTGTATTTGACCCATCCTTTATTTAGGAGCAGTGGGCAGCACATGACTGCGCCCGGGGACCCATCTCCATGATCTTACTGCTTAGGCTTGGTCAGGACCACAGCTGGAGGATTTTACCTATGGCGCATAAGTATAGTTTTCATTCACATTAATTTACTGTTTGAAACAGTTATAATTCAAAACTTTTATTTATGGAAAAAAAAAAAAAACATCCCACCAAATAGCTTCCAATTTAAATTTGTGCTAAACAATGAATATTGAACATTTGGGGTCACGATAATCGCTATATCAATTTATCTTTCAATATGTGAAAGCTGAAACAATATATTTTGAGGCTCAATATGTATTGTGTGCACAATTTCTTTGCAATAGTGGGGAGAGATTTGCCATTTTTATGTATTAATGTACAGACCCCCCAGGATTTTGGGGGCATTTTTTGTGATTGTTGCGGGCTAAAATGCCTGAATTTGCGTGAACTTTTCCAAAAAGTTGCGATGAAAGTTGCAATGCTTTTAAGGTTTTTGTTGCGATTTTGTTGCGGGAGGAAGTGAAAGTTGCGATAAATAGTTGTGATTTTCCCTTTTTGTAATTAAAATTGAGTAATATTTTGAATACTGAGTTATTACTGACAAAGAATAATACAAAGACACAGAGATCACAGATATGGTCCTAAAACAACCTTACCAACATCGAAAATAAATTAGGCCTACTACTAGGAGGGGAACTGTTTCGCCCGGTCTTTTGCTGTTATTTTTGTGGGCAAATGGCGCCGCAGACATGTTTCTTTAGAAGCCATGTCCCAATTCCCAGAGTGCACAGTTCGGAGGGTGGTTTGAAGGGCATGTGCGTCATTTCTTTTTTGTCCCATGCGCAGTTAACACGCGATCCGAAGACCGCAGTCGTTTCCATGGAAATCGGGGCGTGGACCAAGCGTGTGAAAATGCACGCTTCGCACACTCATATATCCCAGCATGCACCGCACGCTACTTCTTCTACGGGAGAAAATGGAGTCGTCGGCTGCTTCCCTTAGTTGCGAGACCTGTCGCATTTCGCAGACGGCCATGCGGTCCGCGGACTGCACTCAGGGCTGAGCAAGTGTGCACCGCCTTGACTGCAGTCTGAGCCCCCTTCAAACCACGCTCCGAACTGTGGACACGGCCGCAGTTTCGTTTCGTCACACGGAAGTAAGGCAGAAGGAAGTTGGTCGACGTGAGTTCAATAAGTCGCCGATGATTGGTCAAAATTGCGGAAAAGTTGCGGTGATTGGTCAAAATTGCAACACCGCCCTGAATTAACGGGGATTGTCTGAAGTTGCGTTGAAGTTGCAAAATCACAACATCGCGAATTCCTGGAGGGTCTGAATGTAAGACTAGAGCTGTAGAGGATAGTATACATAATGTATACATAATGTCTATGGCTAATTATTAGTTTATTCTGCTATTTATTTGTAGCAGCTCATGCCTTTTAATGATACTGTATATTTAAATATTGGTTTACTGGGATTATCCTGCTTTGTTTCAGTTGCATAAAATTATGTTATTATCATTTATCTGTAGCGATATATTGTACTTCAATATTTGTTATCGTGACTTGTGTTTAGTGGCGTCCTATGCATTTGCTCAGTCTGCATATGTCTCCCAAGGGCACTATGCACAATATCGGCCTAGCAATCTTGCCTGAAGTCTTGTATTTTCTTCTAAATATGACGAAAATAGCTAAACTGACAGAAAAGAATACACACACACACACACACAAACCCTTTCTCTTTTCGTCACAGCTGACAGCATGGGCAGCCTAATCAGTATGCACAGGTATCTGCTCTGGGAGGCAGGCTCTCTCAATATACTTGTTTTTGTATGTATTTCTACAGTAACATCTACTGAAGAAGTGATGTATATGCTCTTGATTTAATTTTGGACCCAATTACTATGATGATATGCTAGATATGCTCTATTGATATAAAATTAATAGTTTCAACTAGGGCTGTGAATATTAACGCGTTAATCGCGATTAGATTAATGTAACTTATGATCGCGAACAATTTTTTTAATCGCGATCAGAGTTTGCCAGCATTTTCCACAATTCTACCATCCATATGCAGCTCATTTGGTTGTATTAATTAAACTCATTGTCGGTTAAACGCGCTATTTTGAGTTTGCTAGTATTTTGTTCCTTCTACGCATCCCTAGGCAGCTCGAGCGGGCTTCAATCATTTATTTACAATTTCTCAAAGTAAGCACTATTACTGGTTCATTGTTACTTTTTCCTTTCTCTGCACTTTTTTGAAATAAAAAAAATGGTGAGAAATACTTTGCATTGTGAGTTTAACTTTAGATTCGAACGGTCTTACTGCAAGATATCAATTTTAAACATGCAAAATTAACCACGATTAATCGCGATTAACTATGAAATTTCTGAGATTAGTTGCGATCAAGAAAATTAAACGTTTGACAGCCCTAGTTTCAACCATATATGGCTTTACGTACTACGGGGAGAATCATGATAGAGTTGAATGCCCCTCCAGGGTACAGTACATAAGTTTGGTTTATTACCTTTCCCTTTTGCAACCATTAAAACTGATTTGAAGTTTAAAGAGTGGACCAGTAACTACATTATATTTCAAATAAGCTATGTTATCAAAAGTCCTGTTAATCGATAGAAAAAAAATGCTATTAATCACACTTGAATTTTAAAGCATTATTATAAATATTGTATAATCTAAGTCTAGACTATTGCATAATGTATGTGTTTGGTGGCATGTTTCAGGTAAATACAGCCATGGCCAAACAACGGTTAGTTTGGTCAGGGCTCTTCATTGTTGCTTGCAGGTGTAACAGACAGATGTAAGCTGCTTTGGTTGGTCTTGTGTCTTCCAGTGTTCTGTAGAGGTTTGGTGAAATGTATGGCCCATTTTACTGGATTTAGCTCATTTTTGTTTGAATCTCATTTCAAATGAGACTAATTGCGCATCCGCATTTTTATATATAATATTGTCCACAAAGCAGGGTGGTAGAAAAAAAAAATCCTGTCTGAAATCTGACCCTGTAGTACGAATTCTTGTAACAAATGTCAGTGATTTTATAACTGTCTTATGGTAAATACAAGCAATAGGCTGCATGTAATAACCCTTATCTCAGAAACTCCCTGTGGTGTTGTAAGGGAGTGGTGTCTGTAAAGATATTATTCGTATCATTTTGGGGGAATATGGAGTTTGTACTTTGATGGCTGAGATGAGTCTTCTCACTTTAGGTGAGAGAAATGACTTTTTGTATGAAACAGGCAACAAAACACTATCTGTAAATGCACTGTTTTCTGGGCCAGAGTTGTACAGCAATTCAGTGAACGGCCTAAAAATAGTATATGAAAGAGTAATAGAATTTTGTGTTGTTGTTTTTTTCTTTTGTTGTTACTCCAACTCATCTGCTTTATAATTCACATTTAGGTTTCTGGTGTTCACATTAATTCAAGAGGCTTGTTGCGAGATTACATTTTGAGTACGATGAATCCTGTATGTGTGGACCTGTTTGTCGAGTTACAATGCAATTAAGATAAATAGAGTTATTTCTTGGAAGAGTTCATAGAGGAGTGTACAGTTTCTTTGCAAAAAAGTGAAGAGATTTTTTTTGTTGTTGTCTAATTGTTGACATGGGTAACTACACTCGTGTTGTATATATATAAAATAAACTACCTTTTCACTTATCCTGTTAGTGCCTATGACAGGTTTTACCCCTCATTTTACTAAAACACATTTAAGATTTTACTAAAGACTTTAATTAAATTATTACCTAGCATCCATGAAGTACACTAGGCCTCTAACGTACACAAAAAATCATATGTGACAGACAAAATTATATGAAAGCACATTTATTTTGCTTGTAACTGCCAGAAAAAGTGTGTTTCTTCCATGTAAATAGTTGTAAACTTTTGGATAGAATTCTCCCAGTGTTATGTCACCAGTTCAGTTTCAGTGTCAGTTTAGTTTATTTGCCATTTGCAGTATAAAAAAGATATTGGAAAAGGGGTGCGAGAAGCCCGGAGTGCACAGCATTCATACACACATTCAAACAGACAAATTAAAACATATTAAAAACACAAACCACAGAATATGAAATAAAACTCCATTGAAACATCAAAAATGCTCTTAAAAATAACTCCCTATTTCCTGTCATTTTCAACATATTTTTCAACTTTTCCTCACAAATTGCTTCTTGATTTGTCTAAAACTCTAATTTATATTTACAAAAGGTATTATCCCATCAA